>SJYO01052474.1:29746810-30197175 GCA_006410555.1 Capra ibex
AAAGGTGTCAAATAACACTAGGTGTGTCAGTTTCCGAAACCGTATCAGTTATTTCGTCTTTATCTACAAAAAAGACCTTGAGAGAACGAAAAAGGTACTAGGTCGCCTACAACCGTTAACCTAGAGACCAAGGAGCCGGAAAAGATTTTGGTCGAATTTACAGTCACTCAAGTGCCAAGTACATAACGNAAAGGTGTCAAATAACACTAGGTGTGTCAGTTTCCGAAACCGTATCAGTTATTTCGTCTTTATCTACAAAAAAGACCTTGAGAGAACGAAAAAGGTACTAGGTCGCCTACGACCGTTAACCTAGAGACCAAGGAGCCGGAAAAGATTTTGGTCGAATTTACAGTCACTCAAGTGCCAAGTACATAACGACTTCGGACCGAACCTCTTAAAACTCGTAATGAAATGATCGTACACTCTACTCACGTTAACACGCCATCAAACTCGTAAGAAAACGTAACGGAAAGAAACCCTAACCTTACTTTTGACTGGAAAAGGTCAGGACACCGGTGACGACTCAAAAGGTTTAAACGACCGTATACCTCACGTCGTGAAAGTATCGTAGTAGACAGTCCTAAACTTTGTCGCGTTGACCTTAAGGTAGTGGAGGGAACGAAACATGTATCACTACGAAAGATTCCGGGTGAACTGAAGTGTAAGGTTCTATAGACCGAGATCTAATCACTAGTGTAGTAGTACTAATAGACCCAGCACTTCTAGAAAAAACATGTCAAGAAGACACATAAGAACGGTGGAGAAGAATTATAGAAGACGAAGACAATCCAGGTCTGGTAAAGACAGGAAATAGCTCGGGTAGAAACGTACTTTACAAGGGAACCATAGAGATTAAAAGAACTTCTCTAGAGATCAGAAAGGGTAAGACAAGAAAAGGAGTTAAAGAAAAGTAACTAGTGACTTCTTCCGAAATAATAGGGAAGAACGATAAGCAACTTTGAGACGTAAGTCTACGGATATAGAAAGGAAAAGAGGAAACCAAAAGTGGAGATAAAAAAAGTGTCGATAAACATTCCCGAAGGGTCTGTCGGTAAAACGAAAAAACGTAAAGAAAAGTTACCCCTACCAGAACTAGGGACAGAGGACATGTTACAGTGCTTGGAGTCAGGTATCAAGTAGTCCGTGAGATAGATAGTCTAGATCCGGGAATTTAGATAAAGAGTGAAGGTGACATATTAGTATTCCCTAAACTAATCCAGTATGGACTTACCAGACCGTCAAACGGGATGAAAGAAGTTAAAGTCAGACTTAAACCATTATTCCTCAAGTACTAGACTCGGTGTCAGTCGAGGACCAGAACAAAAACAACTGACATATGTCGAAGAGGTAGAAACCGACGTTTCTTATATTAGTTAGACTAAAACCACAACTGGTAGACCACTACAGGTACACATCTCAGAAGAGAACACAACAACCTTCTCCCACAAACGATACTGGTCACGTAAAAGAACCGTTTTGAGATAATCAGAAACGGGACGAAGTAAGGCGTAAGGTTCCGGTTTAAACGGACAATGAGGTCCACAAAGAACTGAAAGATGAAAACGTAAGGTCAGGGGATATTACTTTTCCTGTAGAAAAACCCACAATCAAGATTTTTCAGAACATCCAGAAGTATCTTGGTAAGTTGAAGTCGAAGAAGTCACAATGACCAACCCCGTATCTGAACCTAATGGTACTATAACTTACCAAACGGAACCTCTACTTGTCTCTAGTAAGACAGTAAAAACTCTAACGTATGTTCATGACGTAAAGCCTGAGAAAACAACTGGTACTACCGATGAGGTAAAGAAGACTCCCTAAGGACGGACGTCATCATCGATATTACCAGTAGACTCAATTTTAGTGGGTAAGGTCAGGTAAAATCAAACGACTAAGGATCTTACAGCTGCAAGTGGGAACGGTAGAGAACAAACTGGTGAAAGTTAAACGGAACTAAGTACCTGGACTGTAAGGTCCAAGGATACGTTATAACGAGAAATGTCGTAGCCTAGAACGAAGATAGTAGTCAGTGTATATGTTGACCTATAACAAAAACGAAACCGAAGTAAAAAAGACCTCAATAAAGAGGTGACTAGAGGTCATCGTATAACCCGTGGATTACTGGACCCCTCAAGGAGAAAACCATAGGATAGTAAAACGGAAAAGTATGACAAGTACCCCAAGAGTTCCGTTCTTATGACTTCACCGAACGGTAAGGAAAGAGGTCACCTGGTCCGACACAGTCTGGAGAGGTGATACTGTGCGGGTAGAACCCAACGGGGCGTCCGTACCGAACCAAAGTAACTCAATCTGTTCCGACACCAGGATCACACTAATCTAACTGATCAAAAGACACTCATACCAAAGTCACACAGACGGGAACTACGGGAGAACGTTGTGGATGGTAGAAGGAACTCAAAGAGAATGGAACCCACACCCCATAGAGGAGTACCGACAAGGTCGTTTCGTGTCGACCACGACGAATGGAACCTACTCCCAATAGAGGAATGGCGGCGGCAAGGACTGGAAGTTGTACCCTATCGAGGAGATCCGGAAGGACACGGACACGTCGGTGGCGAGGAGACCTACGAGGAGGGCCGGTGGGGACTGGAGCCTGGGCCCCATCGAGGAGAGTCGGCGGCGGGAGTGGAGTCTACGCCTCACAGAGGAGGACCGGCGGTGACTGGAGCCTACGCCCCATCGAGGAGACCCGGTGGCGGTGACTGGAGCCTGCGCCCCATCGAGAAGGGTCGGTGGGGACTGGAGCCTGTGTCTAATCGAGGAGAGCCGGCAAGGACGCGACAGCGTCGGACCGGATCCGGCGACGGGGACTGGAACCTGCACCCCATTAGATCATAAAATAATGATGAGAGAACAACAACAACAACAAGTCAACGATTCAATACAGGTCGAGAAACACTGAGGTACCTGACGAACGACGTACGATCCGAGGGGGCAGGAATTGGTAGAAGGTCTCGAACGATTTTGAGTACAGGTAACTCAGTCACTACGGTAGGTTAGTAGAGTAGGAGGTAGCGACAGAAGAAGAAAACGGGAGTCAGAAATGGTCGTAGTCCCAGAAAGGGTTGCTTAGTCGAGAAATGTAGTCTACCGGTTTCATAAAGTCGAAATCGAAGTCGTAGTAAAGAAGGTTACTTATAAGTCCAACTAAGGAAATCCTAACTGACCAAACTAGGGGAACGACAGGTTCCCTGAGAGTTCTCAGAAGGGGTCGTGGTGTCAAACTTTCGTAGTTAAGAAGTTGAGAGTCGGAAGAAATACAAGGTCGAGAGTATAGTCATGTACTGACCTTTCTGGTATCGAAACTGATATACATGGAAACAGTCGTTTCATTACAGAAACGAAAAATTATCCGACAGACCCAAACAGAATTGAAAGGAAGGTTCCTTGTTCACAGAAAAGTAAAGTACCGACTTCAGTGACGGGTGTCACTAAAACCTCGGGTTCTTTTATTTTAGACTGTCAAAGGTGAAAAAGGGGTAGATAAACGTACTTCACCACCCTGGTTTACGGTATTAGAAACAAAAAACTTACAACTCAAAATTCGGTCCAAAAAGTGACAGGAGAAAGTGGAAGTAGTTCTCCGAGATGTCAAGGAGAAGTGAAAGACGGTAATTTCACCATAGTAGACGTACAGACTGAAAGATGTATAAAAAATACAAAGTTGTCAACAGAAATTAAATAATGTTTCATTATGTTCAAGAACGAGAAAGATAAAGGACAATTTGTAACCTTAAATCTTTCGTATTAGTAATTACTATACTAATAAACAACATTAAGTAGGAAAAAATACCAAACAGGAAAAATGGAAATAACAGACATTGGTAAGTTATTATCAATAAAATCTCCAAATACACAGTCTAAGGTTTTAGTCTTATGCGACAACCAGACGAATATAACAAGGTAAAAAACCATGAATAAGTAGTGGTAAACAAAAGACAAACGTATAGAGGGAAGATTTTATACGACACAGTTTATAATAAATATCTTCTTGAGATATCAAGAAAAAATAAAGATATAAAATAAAGAGATAAATGAAATAAATAATAAAAATTAAATAAACGAAATAAAATAAAGATGTAATAAAATAAAGATATAAGATAAAAGGAAGATGTCTTTCAAAAGGTGAAAACGGAAATAAAAAATCCATCTCTATAGATCCTATAGAACATCTTTGACTATCGTTGGGGTCGGTTGTCGTTTGGTCCCTTTTCCTGGAGCAGGAGACCAGTATACCTTTACTTACTAATACTAGAATCTACATATCAGATGGGGTCTCTAAGTTCTGTTCTGGGTCGGTACGACTATTGAACCATAATCGGAAAACTCTGAGATTCGTCTCTGGGTCAACTTAGGTAGGTCTGAACGTCGGACGTTTTATCATTTACCTAGTCAACCATTTCTTAGGTGGACGTCACATCCTCTGGGACCAAGATAAGGACACAGTCCTTCTAGGGGACCTCTTCCCTATCCGATGGATGAGGTCATTAGAGTCCGAAGGGATAACCGAGTCGACCATTTCTTAGGTGGACATTACACCCTTTAGATCTAAACTAGGGACCTAACCCTTTTTGGGGACCTCTTACTTTTCCGATTGGTAAGGTCATAAGACCGGATCTCTTAAGGAACCTGAGATATCAGGTACATCAGTGTTTCTCAGTCGGTACTGACTCGTTGAAAGTGAGTAATTCTATGACTTAAACACCGAGTTATTATATTTTGATTTTCTGAGACAAAGAGGGGAAGGAGGGGACCTTCAATATATGACTTAAGATTCTTCGTGTTCGATCTTAGTTCTAACGGTCCTCTTTATAGTTATTGGTGTCTATACGTCTACTGTGGTAGGAATACCGTCTTTCACTTCTCCTTGATTTTTCGGAGAACTACTTTCACTTTCTCCTCTCACTGTTTCAACCGAATTTCGAGTTGTAAGTCTTTTGTTTCTAGTACCGTAGGCCGGGGTAGTGAAGTACCCTTTATCTACCCCTTTGTCACCTTTGTCACAGTCTGAAATAAAACCCCCCGAGGTTTTAGTGACGTCTACCACTGACGTCGGTACTTTAATTTTCTGCGAATGAGGAACCTTTTTTTCAATAGTGGTTGGATCTATCATATAAGTTTTCGTCTCTGTAATGAAACGGTTGTTTACAGGTAGATCAGTTCCGATAACAAAAAGGTCACCAGTACATACTTACACTCTCGACCTGACACTTCTTTCGAGTCGCGGCTTCTTAACTACGAAAACTTGACACCACAACCTCTTCTGAGAACTCTTAGGGAACCTGACTTTCCTCTAGGTTGGTCAGGTAAGACTTCCTCTAGTCGGGACCCTAAAGAAACCTTCCTTACTACGATTTCGACTTTGAGGTCATGAAACCGGTGGGAGTACGTTTCTCAACTGAGTAACCTTTTCTGAGACTACGACCCTCCCTAACCCCCGTCCTCCTCTTCCCCTGCTGTCTCCTACTCTACCGACCTACCGTAGTGACTGAGCTACCTGTACTCAGACTCACTTGAGGTCCTCAACCACTACCTGTCCCTCCTGACCACACGACGCTAAGTACCCCAGTGTTTCTCAGCCTGTACTGACTCACTGACTTGACTCGACTTGACTTTGGATTTATTACAGACAAAAACTGGCAGTCTGAAAGGATTAGACTGAGGGGTCAGTGGACTACTGTGTCGAAGTTTAAGATTGTCGATAAAACTTCTGCTATTGACTGTCACTCGTTTTTTGTTAAGAAAAGGGTGACCGGACAGAAAGATCGTTCCAAAGAAGGAAAGACTTTTAAAACTTGTACAACAAAAATGACAAAGGTGTCGAGAGACTACGTAAGTCAATATACAAAATCATTAAACAGACGGAAAAAGACATTGAGGTTAAGAAACCGGTGGACTACGTTTCTTGACTGAGTAACCTTTTCTGGGACTACGACCCTTTATAAATTCCGTTCTCCTCTTCCCCTACTGTCTCTTACTCTACCAACCTACGGTAGTGTCGAACTACCTTTACTCAAACTCATTCGAAGTCTTCAACCACTACCTGTCCCTTCGGACCGTACGACATCAGGTACCCCAGTATTTCTCAGTCTGTGCTGACTCGCTGATTTGACTTGACGTAAAAAGATCAACTACGGTCACCGTCACAATTGAAAATTTTAATGTAAGACAGGACTTGGTCTTTAAAATTAGTGACCAAAAAGTCAATCTTAAATTTTAATAAGGTAATGAAAATGATAAGTCTTGAATAACAATGACTGGTTTTTAACCTAGCGTCCCTTTATGGTTACCCCATTTAAATCTGATTCTAAGTCTACGAAAAACAAGAATTAATGACTAATAACAAGAATCTACTAAGAACAAATTACTTTTGATACTCATATACGAATATACAAAAATGACTATATTAATTTGCAAAGATTTGTCTCTTTGCAAGTGATCGTCCTGTGTATATTTTACAAGGAAGAAAAATCAGAATCTTGGTATTGAAATTTTAATAAAAAACGAGGAATTTAAGTATATTTCTTTCGTGTAACGAAAATACGATGAAATATAATACTTTCTAAGTTGTTTTTTATTTATTTTAGTGGGAATCCTTAATTTTAACGATTGTGAAAACTTTGGGTGTTTATCGTATACTTTCTCAGAATGAATAAGAAGATGGGATTTAGTTGTAATAACCAGAAATTCACATACCATCGATCAATGTATCGATATCTTTTAATTAAATCTTATAAGTGTCCGGGACTAACCCGGTGGTAGGAACGACACTACTGGGTTCTTTACTCTAATAAGACAGATTTAACACGTCCGGAACACGTACAAGACGGGGAAGAGGAGTTAAGAGAGGACGGGGTTGTCATTTATTATTGTTAAAAGTTTTCAAAATTCCCGTCGATTCCACCTTGAAAAAGTGAGACCGTATTAAAAAGTCTAGGGTAAATACTTAAAATAAAACCTCTGGACTATATCTTCAAATACGGTGGTCTTACCACCCGTAATAGTCCGATTGACGACACTCTACTCCGGTTGCACTCCTTTATCTATGACAGTAATCCGGACGAGACACGGATCCTTTCTTTGTCTCGTTAATAGTCCCTGACTTTTACGTGGAGAACAAGAAACTCATATCGTTATTTCCAGTAGAATTTGTTAACGAAGTACCCCCATCTACTCACTAATTGTTCTAGAGGATTGTATCTAAATAAACTAATATAAACTACCTCAATTCTTTAGACTCGTCTATCACACTTTCTACAAACAGTCAAATGTCATCCCGGAATCGTGGATTAAGTCCCTGTTTTGTCGATCGGTCTTATCGTGACTTAAAAATCCTAAAACTTCATCCTTTCTCAGACGAAATTATCGGGTCTCATTAACCCTATTCCGTCTCTGACTCTGTGTCCATTGTTTCGTTTCGACTTACGGAAAGTCTCTTATACAAACTCTTATTGACCTCAACTGCAAGTGTTGGTCAGGTAATATTTCCTCTAGTCAGAACTCACCAGAAACCTTCCTTACTACGATTTCGACTTTGAGGTCATGAAACCGGTGGAGTACGCTTCACAACTGAGTAACCTTTTCTGAGACTACGACCCTCCCTAACCCTCGTCCTCCTTTTCCCCTGCTGTCTCCTACTCTACCGACCTACTGTAGTGCCTGAGTTACCTGAACAAACTCACTTGAGACCCTCAACCACTACCTGTCCCTCCGGGTCACACGACGTTAAGTACCCCAGCGTTTCTCAGCCTGTACTGACTCATTGACTTGACTTGACTGTAAGTGTTTTAGACTCTTTGTCATTGTCACTTTTACGATTTACAGTAGACACTTCCTAAACGACGACTTTAACGAGAACTATTTTTGCAAGTCAATAGATTCAACTTTAAGAGTTTTTATTTAATAAAGTTTTGACTAAATTTAATTTTATCAATGTAATCCATATTTTATATATTTTGTGGAAAACAATGAAGTTTATTTCATTTGTTTATAGTACAATCTATGATCTTTCACTTTTTATATCAGTTCGTGATTAAAGAGCATTTCATCAGGTAACCTGGTATAGGTTTCTTCAAACATATTTTGGCCAGATATTCTTGTTATCCTCTCTTAGTATAATAGTGGAGACCACCACTTTTAACTCTTCGCTCTTGTGTTGTCTTAAATAACATTAATATAACCTTGTTCAACGTTTATGATTACTTTGAGTAATTATCCTATTAACGTTCGTATATTTACTAATTTCTTATCATATTTTAGTACGAATATATGTGAAAGAACATAAGATTCATAAAATATTAAAAATTAAAGTAATTAATTGCACAAAACATCCCCAACGACAAGTTCTGTGTCGATATATTATTAGAACGAAACTATAAGGTGATTACTTATATATTTCACTTTTTATTTTCACACTTTTGTTTTGTATATATTTAGAGTCCATTTTACGATAAAGTCTATGATTTCCATTCTTAACTTACTTACGTATTAGATTTATAGGTTTATAATATATACACACGAGTTCAGTGTGATCAGCACAGACTTAGAAACACTGGGTTACCTGACATCGGATGGTCCGAGGAGACAGGTATCCTAAGAGGTCCGTTCTTATGACCTCACCCAACGACACGGGAGGAGGTCCCTGAGAAGGGTTGGGTCCCTAACTTGAACGTAGATGGACTTAGAGGACGTAACGTCCTCCTAAGAAATAGGTGACTCGGTGGACCCTTCGGGGGTTACAATTTATGTAGTTGATAATTTAACCTTAAGTAAATATTTTACGAGTACGTAAAACCTGTATAAAAGTTGTAAGTCTTTTGCTTCTAGTACCGTAGGCCAGGGTAGTGAAGTACCGTTTATCTACGTCTTTGTCACCTTTGTCACAGACTGAAATAAAACCCCCGAGGTTTTAGTGACGTCTACCACTAACGTCGGTACTTTAATTTTCTGCGAATAAGGTACCTTCCTTTCAATACTGGTTTGATCTATCGTATAATTTTTCGTCTCTGTAATGACACAGTTGTTTCCAGGTAGATCAGTTCCGATACCAAAAAGGTCATCAGTACATACTTACACTCTCAACCTGATATTTCGAGTCGCGGTTTCTTAACTACGAAAACTTGACACCACATCCTCTTTGAGAACTCTCAGGGAACCTGATGTTCCTCTAGGTTAGTCAGGTAGGATTTCCTCTAGTCAGGACCCACAAGTAACCTTCCTGACTACAACTTCACCTTTGAGGTTATGAAACCGGTGGACTACGTTTCTTGACTGAGTAAACTTTTCTGGGACTACGATCCTTTCTAACTCCCGTCCTTCCCTTCTGCTGCTGTCTCCTACTCTACCTACCGTAGTGTCTGAGCCACCTGTACCCAAACCCATCTGAGACCGTCAACCACTACCTGTCCCTCCGGACCACACGACCCCAAGTACCCCAGTGTTATTCAGTCTGTGCTGACTTACTGACTTGACTTCACTTGACTAAAAGTCATTAAAATATTGTTGTCTATGAAAAAGAAACGTTGTTATTAAATGTAATGTTTTCTATTATCTTTTCTTTTTCTCATTTTGTTTTCGTCCTTTCAATGTACATCCGATACCATTTGACTTACCACATTAACACAATTGAGGTTCTAGGGAGTGTCTTAAATCGAATATGGGTCTTTCTTTAGATTAATAGTCTGACAATTGTCGGTATTCACTTTCGAGTCGAGTCACAGATTTGATTCTATTGACTTAACAGAAGTGGTGAAACCGTGATTAACCAGTAAACCTCGGATCTCTCAGAAGTTCGAACTGTGACTCTTTTACTTTCCGAAAACGATCAGAGCAAATTCACTGTCTTCCGTTCTCGTCAGTCAGAATGAACTACCTTTTTAAGTCCTTAAAGACGTTTTTGATAAATCTTTTTTTACAGAGATTTTTTTAGATACGATAAAATAAACGACAAAAAATTAGGTTTCGTTTGGCATCGACTATCATCTACCTTATGGTTCTTGTTCTTATAAGCACTAAAAATATATATTTAAGTTGTCATTATCATAAAATAAAGGACCTTGAAATTAAAGAGTAGGTTCGTTTTCCTTTTTATGTTTAGAAAAGTTGTATAGTGTCAAATCTTAATCTAGTTAAACTTATCAAAATTTAAAGGTACAGTTTTATAATCTACATACGATGTCTACATATTGAAGAAAAGTAGTTAAGGGAAAGTTTTAAATTTACGTTATCTTTCACTCACTTAAGTAACCTTTAACTTGAAGATTATTTGTTATAATTTTTATATTCACTGGAAATAATTTCTTATAAAGGAAGGTACTCGTTAAAAACTTGGACTATGATTCTTTATAATTTTGAGATATAAAAAGACTCTGTGTACAGTGTGACTCTTAAGAAACGGACTGTACGATTTTTATTGTCTCCGTCTAACGTAGTTTAATTCAGAGTGGAATACAGTAGTTTGTCCCAATGTATAAATATATGGTCTATGGTGTCATAAGTGTTTTACAGTGTACTTGAGAGACGAAATAATAAAATCGAAATGATTATTCCTCTCCTTAACATCATAAAAATTAAGTTTTTTATAAATATATTAACAGATATCTACTTTAAGTCATTTCTGATTGTTTTTCATTCTTGTTCCGTAATAGAGAACTAAAGTTTGTGGACGACCCTGTTAAGACATCCATGAAGTTCTAGTTAGACGTGGACTTATAAAATCAACATATGAAGAAGACATAGAGAATTAAAGTCACGTACTGTGTTAAAAACATAACACATGAGTGGAATAACAACAACAAGTCGACGATTCAAGTTACGAAACGTTGGGGTCACCTGATGTGATACGGTCCAAGGAGACAGGAGGTGACAGAGGACTTCAAACGAGTTTAAGTACAGGTGATTCAACCACTACGATAGATTAATAGAGTAGCAGACGGTGGGGAAGAGGAAAACAGAAGCTAAAAAGGTTCGTAGTCCCTGAAAAGGTTACTCAGTCAAGAAACGTAGTCAACCGGTTTTATAACCTCAGATTCGTAGAGGGGTGAATATATTTAGTTTTATTTGATCTGTAGACATATATTACACTATAAAAGTTCGTACTTATATTATAATTAAAAACCATGTTGTTTTGTACTTTTAATTATCCAGAATTATCGGTGATTAGATCTACAATTATTTTCTATGATAATTAAGATGTCGTAAAGTTTAGTGAACATAAAATAAATAGTGATTTATTTATATTTTTGAAATTTTTGTGACAGACACACATAAATAGGTTGAAAGTATGTTATAGATGAAGTGTATCATGAGGTATTTTCAGACTTCAGATACTAGGTGTCCAACTTTTTATGTTTCGAGGGAGAAACTTTTATTTTATATAGACTATGACTATATAAAATCTGTGAGGAATACAAAACAGACCGAAAAACCTAATTGGACGGTTTCCGAGAAAGAAAGAGTACAGTACTGGGTGAAATTTTCTCAAGTTTTTATATTCTTTACAAAGATTTTGTGTTTATATAAACTATCGAAGAGGGTCAATATAAGGAAGTTTCTATATGGTAGTTCATGTTCTATTTAGAATTTGTAAAGAATCTTACTATAAATTTAAAAGTAGACTATATAAAGAATAAGTGAGGAGGGTATACACGTGTTATAACACTAGTATAGTTTACGAACATCAAACTTGTCAAACCGTACAAAAGTGAGGAAAGGAATCCTACAGTAGGTGGAATATGGACGATCTGTGAAAACGTTATAGTGGTAGACAGTTCAAAACGGGTTAAAAGGATTTGTTTACAAGGAGGGAACTATCGTGGAACGATTATCGAATTTTACTGTGTACGGGATAAGGTAATTTTTTATAACCTAATTTACAGAGTGAAGGTCAATTACACACTTCAAGGAACTTTTGACTAAGTGGGAATAAACAGTAACATTGGGATCAATCGATCGTTACGTTCTTCATATCCCTTCTCTTTCTCTCTCCCTCGTTTTCTTGTACTAAGGTTTGGTTTTGGTGATGAAAGTTGAAGTCTAAAATCTTGGTAGACTAACGAAGATTAAAAATTGACACAGATCACCTAAGGAGTGTGGGTTATTTTTCTTTTGTTCGGTGAACTTCAATAAAACGGATGAAGAAAACACAAAAACAGAATATAGTAAAACTACATGTTACCAGGTAAGAAGACGGGGATAGCTATTAGATAGTGGTAAAGGTGAGGATAGTTGGTAGAGAAGGAGAGGTTAACGAGACCGGATGTAAAAACTGTTCCGCAAAAGACTTGGGTTCATCTATTCGAGAGATAGAGAAGTCTCGGAAGTTCGGTAAAAGAAATATAAAAGTGAATCCAGTAAAATGAAAGAAACATTCTTTTTTTGAACAACATAACTGGAAGAGAAAAGTGATATAAAACAAAAAAAAATAAAAAAAATAAAAAAAAATTAAAATTTTAGAAATTAAGAATGTACACAAGGGTTTGTACTTGGGGGGAGGGTGGAGGGAGGGGTATTGTAGAGAGACCCAGTAGGGGTACGTGGTCGAGGTTCGTACGACATAGGACGTAGTCTGTATCTGACCGCTAAGTTAAGAATGTACTATCATATGTACAATCTTACGGTAAGAGGGTTTAGTAGGGTGGGAGAGGGAGGGAGACTCAGGTTTTCAGGTAATATGTGTAGACACAGAGAAAGGGACAGAACGTATGTCCCAGCAGTAACGGTAGAAGGATTTAAGGTATATATACACAATCATATGACATAACCACAAAAAGAAAGACCGAATGAAGTGAGACATATTAGCCGAGGTCAANATCTTTCACTAGATCAAAGTAAGAAAATGTTCACCAACTGGTCAAAAGGGTCGTGGTGAACAATTTCTCTAACAGAAATGAGGTAACATATAAGAACGGAGGAAACAGTTTCTATTCCACAGGTATACACACACCTAAATAGAGACCCGAAAGATAAAACAAGGTAACTAGATATACAGACAGAAACACGGTCATGGTATGACAGAACTACTGACACCGAAACATCATCTCGGACTTCAGTCCGTTCAACTAAGGAGGTCAAGGTAAGAAGAAAGAGTTCTAACGAAACCGATAAGCTCCAAAAAACATAAAGGTATGTTTAGAACTTTAATAAACAAGATCAAGACACTTTTTACACCGACCATCGAACTATCCCTAACGTAACTTAAACATTTAACGAAACCCATCATATGAGTAAAAGTGATATAACTAAGAAGGCTAGGTACTTGTACCATATAAAGAGGTAGATAATCACAGGAGAAACTAAAGAAAGTAGTCACAAAATATCAAAAGATATATATCCAGAAATCAAAGAAATCCATCTATATAAGGATTCATAAAATAAGAAAAGCAACGTTACCACTTACCTTAACAAAGGAATTAAAGAAAAAGATGAAAGAGTAATCAGCACATATCCTTACGTTCCCTAAAGACACAAAACTAAAATATAGGAAAAGTGATATAAAAATTGTAAATCTTCTGTCAGGGATTAGTGAGGTAAAGGTTTCTAGGAAGGTTTTACCGTATTTGTCTCATCCAAAGGTTTTTACGAGAATTTCAGACAACAAAAGAGAAAAAGAAAGTTTTTTATAAAGGACGACACTGGTTTCGATATTTCCGTAGGTAGGATAATAAAAAGTAGACAACAACACAGTACAGACTGACAAATGTTGTTGTACCTGACGTCGTACAGTCCGAAGGGACAGGAAGTGACAGAGACTCAAACGAGTTTGAGTACAGGTAACTCAGTTACTACGGTAGGTTGGTAGAACAGGAGACAGTGGACGAAGAGGAGGACGGAAATCAGAAAGGGTCGTAGACCCAGAAAAGGTTACTAAACCGAGAAGTGTAGATATATAATTAAATTAAAATGTGGAAACAATCTCTTTAATTTCACTTTTTTTTGAGATTTATATTATGTTTTGACACTTTTCTACTTATAAAAGTTTTAGATTATAAAAAACAGACATGTGTACTGAACATAATAACCTCTTTTACAACACTTGCTTATTAACTATTAGTGAAACTGTAAAGAATCTTTATATCTGATAATCAAGTTGTATTAAATAGTTTTCTTATTTCTTCTCAATTTCTTCTCTCTTTTATTAAGATAAAGACTTACGTAAAAATCTCACAAATAATGGTCGTCCCATCTGTTTTAACAGAAAAGTAACTTTCCTGTCTCATTTCCTTTCTAATTTAATCTGAAAGTACCCTTGTTTACTTTGGTGTTTCTAAGAGAAAGTCGATTTTTACGAATTAAAGTTCCTTATTAATATGTAATATTAGTGAAATATATTCTTCTGTAAACTTCTTAAGACAAAGGATTTTTAAATGTAGACTTAGACTATATGTGTCATTCATTTGTTTTTACAATAAAATTAGTTAAACTTTCTTTTTCATCATTAATCAATGACAACATTAAGGACACCGATTTAGACATTTCTATAATAGTTCAATAATCCGTGTATATATAACTGAGTAGATTTTTAGAAATCAAGTTATTTAATCTCCCGCGTTTACAAAATTACGATTTATTCAATGTTTCAGTACATATTTTTTACAAAAATAACTTAAACGGAACTTAATAAATTCTTATTTTCATTATTTTGTGTTAATTCTTCGTGAAACTCGACAGAGACTTTATGTCTGATAAATAAGTTACATTGTATAGGTTTTATTGTCTCTCATTTTTTTTTTTTCATTATGATTAAGACTAGGACTCGAATATAAATCTTTCAAATAACGTAGGTGACCTTTGTTCTTGTCGAAGAATAAAATTTTTTTGGTTATTTTCTCATCTAATTCAGTCAGTTGTATAATACCTTTAATAACCGGGTCTCCGAAGAAGTGAAAGTCAATTCTCGAATGAAAGTCCTTTTGTAATATGAAAGGTTAGTGGCATGTATTTTTCTGAACATTCTTAAGAAAAGAATTCGAAAAATTGAAAAATTTAGAAAAATAGAAATTTAGAAATTGAGAAATTGAAATTTAGAAAACTTGTCTAAACCGAAAGTAACTGCTAAAGTCACATTTACTATC
The DNA here is from genome assembly GCA_006410555.1 of Capra ibex. NCBI lineage: Eukaryota > Metazoa > Chordata > Mammalia > Artiodactyla > Bovidae > Capra > Capra ibex. The sequence continues at coordinate 29,761,903 of SJYO01052474.1, forward strand.
AGGTAAACGTGAAATAGAGTGTGAGACTGTACAGTTCGACAACAGTATTGTCTCACCTGAGTTACTTGAACCCGTATAGACCGACTCTCGAAAACGATTTCTCTAATTTGTACTTAAAGGTAGTGTATGTGGGGTTTCTCCTCATACTCCCAAACAAAAGTCACGTCAGATTTGATGTCAAACAAAGTTCATGTCGGGATCGACCTGAGGTATTGAAACACAAGAGACATCTCTTGGATATCTCTGTCTAAAATGACTTGGTTTGAACTCAGGTGAGTGGGCACAGGACATTTCCGTTAGACGACAGTGACTCAACACTATTTCTTTTCATGTCGCAAATAACGTTAAATAACTTCCCGTGGGTTGTTCCGGTCCGTTGATCACGAATTTACTGGACTTGAGGGACTACCGAAAGTCCCTTACCAAAAATTTCTGTCCTACTTTCTCCCCACAATACCCTATACACTAGTCAAACACCTATAAGAAGATTAACTAACCACCACTCGACTAACACTCAGTTGTAGTAGCTGGAAGAAAGACCAAGGACGGTTAGACCCCCAGATGTACGAACACCCGTTGTATGTCAATTAAAGAGGTGGACCATCTCCAAAGTCATGACGTTTTGTCGAGTTTCCTTCTCCGAGACCTAAACAGACATGGGAAGTTCCTCTTTGATTTTCAGGAACTGAAACAAATTGCCGATTTAATAACAATGACAGAGAACGAACTCACAAAGAGAAACAAAGACGTAAAAGAGGGAACAAAATAATTTAGATAAGAAACCTTGAGCCCCTTCTGGATACTCTGATTTTAAAATTGTTTACTTTCAGTCCCTCTTCTGTATCCACCTCTGACAGGACCCTTCCAGGGTACCTCAAGACAAGTACATATGTCTCCAATGTTTATCTTTACTTTGTTAAAAATAATTCTTAAGTTACTTTATGTTCGTACTGAAGAAACCGGTTCTAATGTTTCCCACTCTTTTTGTCTTTTTTTATATATATATATATCGGAAGAGTAATAAAAATACATCTTGTGTTATGACTAAATTTGAACGTTAGAACCCCTGGTGTCAAGGAGGAAATTGACCTTATAACTCACGTCCCACCTCTGTTCACCGTCTTCAATTCTGATACCGTCACGTGGTGGGTGTTTACCAAGACTCCCTCCTCTTCAGGTACTTCTTCTGACTTCGTTATCTCGTGTCTCTTTACTACACACACCGTATGGTTCTTTATAAAGTTCTCACTCACTCCTAAGACGTGTATAGACTACGAGAAGTTGGAATACGATTATCTCTTTTCTAAGTCACTTTAAATTAATTAAATAAAAAATGACTCCATGTCAAGTCAGTGAGTCAGTACAGGCTGAGAAACGCTGGAGTACTTAGTGTCGTGCGGTCCGGAGGGATAGGTAGTGGTTGAGGGCCTCAAGTTAGTCTAAGTCAGTCACTACGGTAGGTCGGTAGAGTAGGAGACAGTAGGAGAAGAGGAGGTTGGGGGTTAGGGAGGGTCGTAATCTCAGAAAAGGTCACTCAGTTGAGAAGTGTACTCCACGGGTTTTATGACCTCAAAGTCGAAATCGTAGTAAGGAAGGTTTCTTTAGGGTCCCGACTAGAGGAAGTCTTACCTGACCAACCTAGAGGAACGTCAGGTTCCGTGAGAGTTCTCAGAAGAGGTTGTGGTGTCCAGTTTTCGTAGCTAAGAAGTCACGAGTCGGAAGAAGTGTCAGGTTGAGAGTGTAGGTATGTACTGGTGACCTTTTTGGTATTGGAACTGATCTGTCTGGAATCAACCGTTTCATTACAGAGACGAAAACTTATACGATAGATCCAACCAGTATTGAAAAGAAGGTTCCTCATTTGCAGAATATTAAAGCACCGACGTGAGTGGTAGACGTCACTAAGACCTCGGTTTTTTTTTATTTCAGACTGTGACAAAGGTGACAAAAGGGTGGATAACCGGTACTTCACTACCCTGGTCTACGGTACTAGAAGCAAAAGACTTACAACTCGAAATCCGGTTGAAAAAGTGAGAGGAAAGTGAAAGTAGTTCTCCTAAAAATCGAGGAAAAGTGAAAGACGGTATTCCCACCACAGTAGACGTATAGACTCCAATAACTATAAAGAGGGTCGTTAGAACTAAGGTCGAACACAAAGAAGGTCAGGTCGTAAAGAGTACTACACGAGACGTATATTCAATTTATTCGTCCCACTGTTATATGTCGGAACTGCATGAGGAAAAGGATAAACCTTGGTCAGACAACAAGGTACAGGTCAAGATTGACAACGAAGGACTGGACGTATGTCTAAAGAGTTCTCCGTCCATCCACCAGACCATAAGGGTAGAGAAAGTCTTAAAAGGTGACAAATAACACTAGGTGTGTCAGTTTCCGAAACCGTATCAGTTATTTCGTCTTTATCTACAAAAAAGACCTTGAGAGAACGAAAAAGCTACTAGGTCGTCTACAACCGTTAAACTAGAGACCAAGGAGACAGCAAAGATTTTGGTCGAACTTGTAGTCCCTCAAGTGTCAAGTTCATAACGACTTCGGACTGGACCTCTTAAAACTCGTAATGAAATGATCGTACACTCTACTCACGTTGACACGCCATCAAACTCATAAGAAAACGTAACAGATAGAAACCCTAACCTTACTTTTGACTGGAAAAGGTCAGGACACCGGTGACGACTCAAAAGGTTTAAACGACCGTATAACTCACGTCGTGAAAGTATCGTAGTAGAAAGTCCTAAACGTTATCGAGTTAACTTAAAGGTAGTGGAGGTGATAGAAACAAGCATCACTACGAAAGATTCCGGGTGAACTGAAGTTTAAGGTTCTACAGACCAAGATCTAATCACTAGTGTAGTAGTACTAATAGACCCAGTACTTCTAGAAAAAACATGTCAAGAAGGTACATAAGAACGGAGGAGAAGTATCATAGAAGACGAAGACAATCCAGGTCTGGTAAAGACAGGAAATAGCTCGGGTAGAAACGTAGTTTACAAGGGAACCATAGATTAAAAGAACTACTCTAGAGATCAGAAAGGGTTAGACAACAAAAGGAGATAAAGAAACGTCACTAGTGACTCCTTCCGAAATAATAGAGAAGAACGATAAGAAACCTTGAGACGTAAATCTACGGATATAGAAAGGAAAAGAGGAAACCAAAAGCGGAGAGAAAAAAAGTGTCGATAAACATTCCCGAGAGGTCTGTCGGTAAAACGAACAAACGTAAAGAAAAGGTACCCCTACCAGAACTAGGGACAGAGGACATGTTACAGTGCTTGGAGACAGGTATCAAGTAGTCCGTGAAATAGATAGTCTAAATCCGGGATTTAGATAAAGAGTGAAGGTGACATATTAGTATTCTCTAAACTAAATCCAGTATGGACTTACCAGATCGCCAAAAGGGATGAAAGAAGTTAAAAAGACTTAAACCATTATTCCCCAAGTACCAGACTCGGTATTTCCAAAAAAAAACATACACACTGTATTTGTACAGAGATTAAAATAGTTTACGAAAATGACACTAAAATAAGATGCACCTAGAGAATATCGTCGTACAGTTACATAAAAGAATAATAGGTTAGAGTATTAGAATTGGAAACTTAACCTCATAAACCAGGTAAATCTAACCTTCATATATCCGAAGATATATCCTTAGATAGTAAATAAAAGATGACTTAAATATACGGAACATAAGAAATATAGACAAAACAACCGAAGTAAACCTAATTAGTTACAAGAACGGTAAACTAAAAGGGGGACGGGTGATAATTCGGTAATTAATGAGAGTATAAAAAAATGACAAATAAATCACGATTGAAATATTCAATGTTTTACAGAAGTACTGAATAAAACGGTGAAGAGTTCATTACATCATTGAATTTAGTGGAATGAAGATACAGAAGAGTATTACACACAAAAAGTGTGTGTAAAATAAAGATATATACGAAATTCATTGTTTTCTATAATGACCTTGACAAAACATATCAGTCGAGATGAAATACAAATAGGTACATAAACGAGAAGAAACCGAGGAATAAGAAAAGTTGCAAAAACATATAGATGGACTATAGAAGATGAAAGACAGATTTCTTAATAAAAATTACATAAAATATTATATACAGATAACCGTTACTTAAGACATAAACAAATGGACTCCAAAAGACAACAACCACAAAAAAAACAAAAAACAACAACAACAACAACAACAACAACAACAACAAAACGGGAATAAAATCCTCCTGTGTAAGTCAGATCTTAACCTTAATTCCAGAAACTTGATGTACTTCAAGAGAATAAAAGACAGAACGTGACAAAGACAATCCTACGGTATGGTGTGTTAATAACAAAATAAGAGACTTCCTTCATACGAATAAAGGAGACCGACTATAATGTAGAAAGACAGACATAAACAGTTATTTAACTAGTATTATACAGATCTACATAAAGAAGATAAAACGCACGAACTCCGACATCTTGAAGACTTTAGACTCGCAATCATAGAAAGTAGTCAAACCTATTAAGACCCGATAACAGATATACTTATATAAAAGGACATATAATAGAAAAAAAGAAAAGTCAAAGGGTGAAATAAGAGAGAGAGAGAGAGAGAGAGAGAGAGTGAAGAAGGGGGAGACACGGAGGTAGAGAAACAGAGAGAGTGTGTATGGGTGTGTATAAAGGTAACGATATACAATAGACACTTTTGGGTAAGGAACACAAAACATAGTAAAACTTCATCAGTTCTCTCCTACTTTTAACGTGAATTAGGAAACGTCGTAGAACCTTTCTTGAGACTATCGGTAGTTGGTGAATTTTTCTCTTTTCTTTTGACTTAAGTATCTCTGTCAATCGTGGTTTAGATCTCTCTCCTTTTAACACAATCTCGAGACTTTATCGAGATTGTGTCGTCATTGTCAGAGAATCATTTAGGTATTAATATTGGGTCTGTAATACGGTTTATCAGGATATTCACCGAAATAGATTGAAGATTACTGGGATATAAACTGGTACAGTTTGTGTCAAGTCACAATTCTTATATTTCTTTCTTTTTTAGGAGAAACGAAGTAATGTCTACTTGAGTATCTCCTGTATCTTGAATTAGTCCGGTCGGATTGTCTACTCTGAAAGTTTTCTACAGTGTTTTAGAGGTAATTGACTCTACTTTCACATGGAACATGATTACTCACGAAAAAATTTACTAAAAAAATTATGATCACAATCCAGAAGTCAACTGACTTAATACAGAGGGGAAGAGTTTAAACATACCTCTTTGATAGAGACTCATACTGATTTAAACCTTCATCCCGAAAAATCTTCAAGAACAACAAGTCAGCGGTTCAGTACAGACTAAGAAACACTGGGATACCTGACATCGTACGGTCTGGAGGGACAGGGACTAGTAAAAGAACTCAAACGGGTTCTAGTACAGGCAACTTAACTACTAAGATAGGTTGGTAGAGTATGAGACGGCAGGAGAAGAAGACGGAAGTTAGAATGGGTCGTAGTCCCAGAAAAGGTCAGTCAGTCAACAAACGTAGTCTACTGATTTCATAACCTCGCAGGTAGTCAGGAAGGTTATTCTTAAGTCACAACTAAAGGAAATCCTAACTGACCAAAATAGAGGAACTACAGGTCCCCTAAGAGCTCTCAGAAGAGGTCGTGGTGTCAAGGTATCTTAGTTAAGAAACCGTAAGATACAAGAAATACCAGGTTGAGAGTGCAGACATGTACTGTTGACCTTTTTGGTATCGAAACTGATATGTTTGGAAACAACCGTTTCACTATAGAAACGAAAAATTACGTGACAGATCCAAACAACATCTAAAGGAAGGTTCTTCGTCAGCAGAAGACTAAAGTACCGACGTCAGTCGTAGACGTCACTAAAATCTCGGGTTCTTATCCTTTAGACAGTGACGAAGGTGAAAAAGGAGAAGACAAACAGTACTTCACTACCCTGAACGACGGTACTAGAAACACAAAAATTCAAAATTCAGTTTCAAAAGTGACAGGAGAAAGTGGGAGTAGTTCTCAGAGAAATCAAGGAGAAACAAAAGACGGTATTCCTACCATAATAGATGTATAGACTCTAGCAACTATAAAGAGGGTCGTCAGAACTAAGGTCGAACTTTGAGTGGATCGGACCGTAAAGTGTACTACACGAGACTTACATTCAATTTATTTGTCTCATTGTTATATGTCGGAGTAGTCTTAGGAAAGAGTTAAAACTTGGTCAGTCGACAAGGTATATCCTAAGACGGACAACGAAGAACTGGTTTATGTTCAAAGAGTCCTCTGTCCATTTTACCAGACTTTAAGGGTAGAGAAATTCTTAAAGGATATCAAACAACACTAGGTGTGTTAGTTTTTGAAATCGAATCAGTTACTTTGTCTTCATCTACAAAAGACCTTAAGGGAAAGAAAGAGGTACTAAGTTGGTTACAACCGTTAAACTAAAGACCAAAGAGACGAAGGTATTTAGGTCGAACATATAGACCTTCAAGAACTAAGTTCATGACGACTTCGGATGGAATTACCTTAAACTCGTATTGGAATCCGATCAGACCCTTTATTCACGTTAAAGGGTTCTCAAACTTGTAAAAAATCATAAAGGAAAGAACCCTTAACCCTTACTTACAACGGGAAAAATGTCAGGACACCGGTGATGACCCAAAAGGTATAAATGACTATGTAGTTCACGAAAACTATAGAGGTTAAAAGAACTTCTCTAGAGATCTAAAATGGAAAGACTACAAAAGGAGATAAAGAAACGTAACAGGTAACTTCTTTCGGAAGAATAGAGAGGAATGATAAGAGACCTTGAGACGTAAGTCAACTTGTGTGAAAGGGAAAGAGGGAACGAAAAACGAAGGGAAGAAAGGAGTCTATAAATATATCGGAGAAGTCTGTTGGTGAAACGGAAGAACGTAAAGAAAAGAAACTTTACAAAACCAGTCTCGAAGGACGTGTTGTAATACTTTAAGACAGGTGTCAAGAAGTCAGTGAGACAAATGGTCTAGATTAGGGAACTTAGATAATCAGTGTAGGTGACATATTATTATACCCTAAACTAAATCAAGCATCGATTGACCTCATCACCAAAAGGGTTAAAAGAAATCACGTTGGGACTTAAAACGATATTCATCAAGTACTAGATTCGGTGTTAGTCGAGGGTCAGAACAAAAACTACTGATATATCTCGAAGAAGTATAAGTCGACGTCACTTATATTAGTAAGACTAAAACCATAACTGGTAAACCAATACAGGTACACATTTTAACAGAGAACACAACAAACTTTTACCACAAACGATAATGGTCACGTAAGAGAAGTGTCTTAATACAATCGAAAACGGGACGAAGTACAATATGAGGTTCCGATTCGAACGGACACTGATGTCCATAGAACTGAGGGATGAAAACGGAAGGTCATCCTGAAAAAAAAAAAAAACATAATCAAGATCTTCTACAACATCCACAAGTATCTTTACCAGTTGAAGTCGAAGAAGTCGTAACTACCAACCTTGTATCTGAACCTAATGACACTATAACTTACCAAACGGAACCTTTGCTTAACTCTAGTAAGACAGTAAAAACTCCAACGTGGGTTCGTGACGTAAAACCTGAGAAAACAATAGATACTCCCAACGAAGTAAAGAAGATACCCTAAGAACGAATGTCATCATCTATATTACCAGTAGACTTAATTTAAGAGGGTAAGGACAGGTAAAACCGAATGACGAAGGATTCTACAACGACAAATAAGAACGGTAAAGGACGAACTGGTGTAGGTTGAATGGAACTAAGTACTGAATTGTAAGGTCCAAGGATACGTCATAACAAGAAATGTCGTAGCCTAAAATGAAAGTAGTGATCTGTGTAGATTTAGTGTCGTAACAAAGGTGAAACCGGGTCGATGAAGTAAGAAAGACCCCGACAGTCATAAGCAGGAGGTGAGAAGGGGTTATCGTATAACCCGTGAAACACTGGACCCTCGAGTTGAAAGCCACAGTATAGAAAAACGGAAAAATATGTCAAGGTCCCCAAGAGTTCCGTTTTCATGATCTCACCGAACGGTAAGGGAGGAGGTTTCTTGGTGCAAAACAGTTTTGAAAGGTGATACTGGACAGGTAGAACCCACCGGGACGACCCGTACCTAGAATCGAAATAACTCAATACGTTCGGGGAAGTGGTACTGTTCCGTCATTATGTACTTCCCCAAATGTCTTCAGAAATTTTAATGTACTCCAATATTCTTACCATAGAACTAGATTATCCAATCACCGTAATATTCTATTCTTTTTCTTGAGAGAGAGACAGAGAGAAATGATATACTTCTGTTTTGGAAACAGAGAGACAGACAGAGAAATGATATACTCCTGTGTTGTTTTTCTGTGTGTAAACATTCGGTCTTTTCTTGGAAGTAGTCCTTAATATAGTCGTTTGTGGGACTAGAACCTGAAATAAGAGGTTGTAACACTCTTTAATTAAACATAACAAAATGAATCGGATAACATAACACAATGGTGAGGGACGACCCCAGGTCGGGGCCACCTAGGTCCCATTAAGCTTCCCCTCTACCTTAACCACAGGATCCTTTTTCGATAAATTAATGTCTATATTTCTCTCTAATCTTTTCTTATCACATCATCCTTATAATCACCTCTTTTTCTCCGACTTATTGAACCAAATGTACCCTATAGTTATTTCGAAGCTCTGTTCTTCGAACGTGGTGGACACATCCGGTGTCCGTAGAAAGGCAAGAGGGTTTCCTCTCCTCCGTGACTCCGGAGGGGTCAGACTAGAATCTTCGGGTCCGTTTTAATCGTCCGAACCACTCATGGGTGTAAGCTCTACCCCTAAGTCGGTCTTTTTGCCTCTTGTTCTTTCTTTGCTGTGTCCCCTTAGTCAGAAAGGTCTTTGACCAGGCTAAAGAAATAAAAGTCCAAACGAATATATGAAAAACAATATGTATCCCTACTTATGTCTCAGTGCGTCCCAGTCGTCTGGACTGGGAACAGTGTTAGTCCACGAAGTATATTTTAGTATGTTTCCAGAATCCCCAAAATGTAGTAGAAGACCGGTACTCCGGACGATTGTAAAATACCGGGAAAGACTATTACCAGTCAGTTGGTCTTTTGAATAAAAAAGGTCCCCACTAAAAAAAGAATATGGTCCACGGTGGGAGGTTTATTTCAACGTAAGGATATCCCACTCCCACATCGCCCAATGTTAGTTCTTTTCCTTAAATGAATCGGATTCCAAAGTGTACTAATTAGAGTTTCCAATTATGAATAAAGAGGATATACGATCGATATAAGTAATATTCCCGTCCCTTATACCTCTAAATCGTCGTTTATAACCGAGTTGTTTACTTTTTGGGAAGTGGTTATATAAAAGATTAGTTGGGTGATATGATATGATTATTAAAAGATTGAAGAGTTTTCTCAGACATAAATCTTTCAAAATTTCGTAGAGTACGGAGAATGTCAACCCTCCGACATTTGTTAGTGTACACCGGCCTGCTTGGACGAGTCCGTCCGATCTCTTGGAAGTCTCCTCAAATATACAACTTTGTGAGAACAGTACGGGTCCTTAAAAATAATTGACCTCGACGTTCAATTGAGGAAGAGACTCTCTTCACCACCCCCTTGTCGGGGGCCATTTCAGTCTCCATATCCACTCTCGTATTTGTCATTTCGTCCGTGAGACCAAAACCTCCATCTACGAGCGCTCGTCCCCTAGAGGACTCCGAACTAAAGCGGAAACGTATTACGGTTCGGAGGAAGGAGTCCTGGAAACGGTTCCCGTCTCAAGGAGAGAGATCGAGGGCCGTCGACGGACTATGTATGAGATGACTCAACGACCGTGACGGGATCTACATAACACCGGTAATGGAGTAAATTGGAGTACGGTCACCATTGTTCATAAAAGGGATGTAACAAGTCAAGTCAAGTCAAGTCAACGAGTCAACACAGACTGAGGGACGCTAGGGTACTTAGCGTCGTGCGGTCCGGAGGGACAGGCAGTGGTTGAGGGCCTTAAGTGAGTCTGAGTACAGGTAACTCAGTCACTACGGTAGGTCGGTAGAGTAGGAGACAGCAGGGGAAGAGGAGGACGGGTGTTAGGGAGGGTCATAGTCTCAGAAAAGGTTACTCAGTTGAGAAGGGTAACTCCACCGGTTTCAGGACCTCAAAGTCGAAATCGTAGTAAGGAGGGTTTCTTGTGGGTTCCGACTAGAGGCAATCTTACCTGACCAACCTAGAGGAACGTCAGGTTCCCTGAGGGTTCTCAGAAGAGGTCGTGGTGTCAAGTTTTCATAGTTTTGAAGTCACGAGTCGAAAGAAGTGTCAGGTTGAGAGTGTAGGTATGTACTAGTGTCCTTTTTGGTATCGGAACTGATCTGCCTGGAAACAACCGTTTCATTACAGAGACGAAAACTTATACGATAGATCCAACCAGTATTGAAAGGAACAATTGTTAGTTATTTAACTACCAGACTCTGTATTATAGACCTCAATAAGTATCTAAATAAACTGAGCTCACTAGAAAAATATAGTATATTTGTTGAGTCATTTGTTCTCTGAGTCCAACTTTTATTAATTTTATGTAACTTTTATTTTCTCTTAGGTAACATGATTCGGACGACCTGTCCCCTTTGAACGTCCGAATCAAACCCGGACCCTAAGTCAATTTATAAAGAGAAGTAATAAACACACTAAACGTACTATACTAGAGAAGGGTGACGGGGGGTAATAATATAACACTATATTTATGACTTTACAACAACTTAGTATTACGACCCTAAGAACCGGGGGTCTCCTCTTATTAAGTTAGGTCCCGGTCTCTACTCCGAACTAACGAGTCTCGAAAACACATTATTTCAAAATAATTTCATATTTCCTCTATCTCTTTCGAAGACTGTATCCGTAGTCTTCCCCCGTCTTTCTCACGGAGAAACAATCACAATCGTTACTTAAATATATGAGAGGTTACTTAGTTTTTTTACAGACCTCCAACATTTCTGGAGTGGTCTGGATGAGGGTATTAAATGTAAAATTCTATTGTTTTAATCGGTCTTCCAAATTAGGTCTCTGACAGGAGTCCGTCTTATGTAATAACAATATATTAGGAACATTTCTTGTCCAGATGAGGGTATTAAATGTATTAATCGGTCTTCCAAATTAGGTCTCTAACAGGAGTCCGTCTTATGTAATAATAATATATTAGGTCGAAGGGACCACCAAGTCTCCCATTTCACGGACGTACGTTACGCCCTCTGGGTCCAAGTCAGGGACCCAGTCCTTCAAGGGGACTTCTTCCTTTACCGTTGGGTGAGGTCATAGGAACGGACCTCTTAGGGTACCTACCTTCTCGGACCACCCGATGTCAGGTACCCCAGCGTTTCTCAGTCTGTACTGACTCGCTCGAGTGAAGTGAAGTTCCTTACATCTCTTCCTTTTTTTTAAACAGGAAAGAAGGAGGAACTCTTAAGGTCTGGGGAGAGAGGAACCCCTGGGGATCTGAAGAATAGTTGGACGGATCCTTTACTGAGAGATTTATGTTTTAGGGTGTATATTGTAAAAGTAGTAGTCACATCTTCAAACAGACTAAGATCAAACACAATTAAAAATCTACCTAACATTCGAAAGACACCAGTTTCTATCTTAAAGTAAAAATAAATATTGACAGTATTAGGTGTAAGGGTACTTATATCTTACGACAAGTATTAATGATTTAGTAAAACCCCCCCGTATCATTACTTTTCTTAACCCAAATAAAAACGTCTCGTAAAGACCCTCTGTAACCTAACTTATTAACTGTATAACCGTAACACATGATGAATTTTTACAGGATAGACGGAAATTTTTTAAAAAAAGTAACTACTTAATAGAGCAAACTATATGACACAATCTAAACATCCAGATCTTGAATGACACATCAAGACCTGTTCAATGAATTTTCGGAGACAAAAGGTAGTAATTGTACCCTTTTTATCTGAAGTCTTCAACTATATTATAAATTTATTATATATATTTACCAAATCGTGTCTCTAATCATTTATAAGAAATGAGTTTCTACAAACAAAATGACACAGAAACACCAATATAGGATATTGAAGATTTTAATTCTCAGGTATTAGGTAACTGTAAACCCAAACCAAGAAAGTTCTGTAAGTCGTATCATTTGGATGTAGACTATGTTAATCTACAAAATATAAATCATAGAGTAGTCTGATAAGTCTTTTAGATAAAACCATGACAATCCCTGGTTTGCTGCCCGAGATCCTGGACTCAGTACAAATGGTCTTTCTCTGTCCTATACGCGAGTAGGACGGACCGGTTAGTACATTACGGTCGATGAGGACATTGACTCTGTTTCTTGACGGACATATATTCGGCGGTATGAGGAAACAAGCCCCGAGAGCTGACTAAGACGACGTAGCCTACTCCGAACTCGGGATCGCACGATCTTTATTTGAAGGGAAGAACGAAAACGTAATGACACCACCTGAACAAGTGAGAGCGCCAACCTAGCTCTATGCCCGAGTCTCGTATTGTAAACCCCCGAGCAGGTCCTAGAGGCAGGGTGGCCCCTCCTGTTGAGAGGACCATCTTCCCTCATTGGAGTAATCCTCTATTCACGAGACTCGTGGCCACGATTGCAACGTCTTCGGGTCTAATTCAGGCCCCGGGTCATAACATGACCCCTCCGTCGACCGAGACACTTGTAGGACGTCCATTCTAACTCACGTAACAGTCACCGGTGGAACGCAAACAATAGACAAACAGATACACACCACAGACACAACGAGAAACACACGAGACAACCGAGGGTCACATGAAAAGACACTAGTACCCTGTTTGTTGAAGATGAGGAAATAGAGAATACTAATTGGTGAAGAGACTAAAGTTCAGATCTCGAGTCTTAGAAAGCAATGACCACTTCTTCTCGTTTGACCACTGAAAGACAAGACGGCTCACCGGGTGGAAACTGCAGCCTACCGGTGTTCTCCCTTGGAAGTTAGGGGTTTAATAGGTCCGTCAATTTCTCTCCCACGAATGGGGATCAGGACGGCCCGTGGGTCTAGTCTGAGGGATGTAAGACCAGACCGTCCTAGATCACTCTTTGGGTGGCCTTACCGAATTTGGGAAACAAGAGTGAGGAAGATTTGGAGGATTTGGAGGGACAGGGAGAAGGGACTGAGGTTGGAGCGATTTGGGTGTCCACGATCAGTACTTTCGAAGGCTTCTTTTTCTTCTTTTTGTCCTGTTTTTTGCTGGATTCGGTCACAAGGTCCTTAGAAGAGACATAGGATTAGACTATCTAGACCTTTGGCTTAACAAGGGTGGGGACATACGCCTAGGTGTAGGCGGGAACGAAGGTGTCCAAGGTGTCCAAAGTAACCCTCTTCGGGCCTCCTCTCGACTTGGGAGTCGAGGAGGGTCCCTTTCCCCGGGGCCGGTCCCTTGAGTCTCTTCTTGTTCCCTTCACCGGTCGCGTCGTCTTCTTCTTCCGGATCTTTAAGGGAGGAGGTGACAAGTACGTAAAGGACAGGTCCGCCCCGGTCGGTCTCTCCCGCCCCTTACCTGTATAGTCATAACCGGGAAAAGGTGATCACTTAAACATGTTAACCTTTTGAGTCTGAGGGAGAAAGAGACTTTTTGGTGTCCCAGAATAACTAGAAAATCTTAGATAGGAGAAATGAGTGTTGGGGTGAACCCTACTAACAGTCGTTGACAATGTCCACGAAAAGTGATGTCTCCTCACGTTCGCTTAGGACAATCTTCGAGTCTTCTTACACGGCCCCCATCTACCCTCCGGGTGTTATGTCGGATTGGAGTAACTCCTCCCCAAGGGGAACCACGCTGGGGTGACCCTGAAGCTTGCGCGACTTCCATCCCTCGTAGAGGCTCACATGGTAGTCTGAGAGCACCGACCGGAAGTTCTCTGGCGGTCTTTCGGTTGATTAAACCGGTTCCATTTAAGTCACTCCGTTCTCGGTTTACTCTCGGACCGTCGGAAGGAACTTTCCTATTACCTTCGAAAATCTGTCATATGAGGATACCTGGGTGTCCGTCTACTCAGAGCTCGTCGTCAATACGATTGTAAACACTTAGTCCGTCGGGGACTATAATCCTTTTTCAATGTTTTCTATCTCTCCGACCCACTTGTCAGGGACGTTCTAGATCACTCCCGTCGTCTCTCTCAAAAGTTAGTATCTCTCTGGGGTCTCCTCTCTCTCCTGGCGTAATCTTCCCTTCCCTTTTTTTTTTAAATCTCGACTTCTTTTGGCATTCTTGGTTTTTCTCGACCGAGTCTATAAAAAGCGACCTCAATTTTTGTTTTTATCCAAGGTTTTTCCTTTTTTCGATCTGAGTTTCTGACTTCTTTTTGGACGTTCCGCATTCGAACTTTTCTTGGTTACACGTAAAACATTTCTCTAATCTGTAACTTTTCTATTTACGGGGTTCTTTTTGGATTTTCTCCCCGGGTTTTTAGGGTTCTTGCTCTGAGGGAGGGGCCTGTCAGTATAGGAGATGCACCCACTCCTATCGCTGATCCCCCCAGTCCCGAGCTTCGGGGAGGGACTCAGGACCCATTGATATTTACACCTTCCCTTTGGCCAACCGAAGTACCACCTATGCCCTCGAGTTATGAGTCAGAATTTGGTTTCTCTACCTGGGTACAGATTCTTTTCATCGACCCACGTCCCTCGTTGGCCCTGATTCGCTATACCTACCTGATGTTTTTCCGTACATTTGAACCCCCGGGTGGTTCACTGGGTAAGGAAAGACCACTATGGACTCACAGGTCGCGGGAACGACCCTTATCTAAATGACAGATTTCATTTACAGGTTTAACTAAAACTGGTGCCCGTTCACAGTCAAAATCTACCTTGGCCCGTAGGAGAAGTCCAGAACAGAGACCGTAATTTCCTACTTATGTCTGACATGAACGGTCTCCGGGGTCGCTGTTATCCAGGACTTCATATCGGTACCCAAGTCTCTATAGGAGTCCGGACCCGACTTTGTCGTCCTTACCCTGACCGGTTTGTCTCCGGGGGATAATAACACTTTGACTTTCGGTCACGGTGTGACTACTCTCACGCCGTCATAGGGTACTCAGTTCTCCGAACCGTTCCTTAATAAGGAGTGTATGTTGTGGAGTATCTACGACCCCAGAACTCTTTCACGGCCAGGGGTACCTTGTGAGGGGACGAAGGGTATTTCTTCGGACCCCCTTGACTAAAATCTGGCCAAGTTCTAGATGCTCTTCAGTTGTTTGCCCACTGACTATAAGTAGGATGTCAAGGATTGGGAATATGTAACGATTCGTTGAACGGAGGTTTGATGTAAACCATATGACAAAATCTAAATTTTCTACGGAAAAAGTCAAACGGAGAACGGGGGCGTTCGGTTCTCTAGAAACGGAAGCTTACCGTCCTTCTGCCACCAGTCTGGGGACACGTCGACTGTACCTGAGCGAATGGTGTCCCAAAGATTTTGAGTGGGTGCAATAAATTACTCCGGGACCTGCTTCTGGAGGCACTCATAGCCCAACTTGTGGGATGGTAACAAAATAATGTTATACAACTACTGGAGTACGACCGTCGCCGATGTCTCTTTCTCACGGTTCTCCGTTGTCCACTGGAAGAGGTTTGGAACCCCTGAAATCCAATGTCCCGGTCACGGTTTTTCCGGGTCTAACGGTTCGTTCTCCAATGTATGGAGCCAATATTCTATTTCGTCCCGGTCTCCACCGATTATGTCCGATACTTTCTTTGGTAGGAGGTCTAGGGACTCGGCCGATTGGGATCTGTTCACTCTCTTAAAGACCCTTGACACCCTATAACGGCTAATACCTAGAACCCCAAACGTCTTTTCCGGTCCGGGGACATACTTCCCTGGTTTCTTTTGTTTCTGACCGTTACCTGACTCAGTTACTTTTGCCGGAAAGTCCTCGAGTCCGCACGGAACGACCTTCGAGGACGGGAACGGGAAGGACTGGGTAGATTCGGAAAGGTTAATAAATATCTACTTTTCGCTCCCTATCCTTTTCTCCATGATTGTGTCTTCACCCCTGGAACCTTCGCAGGGTATCGAATGGAAAGGTTCTTTAACCTGGGTCACCGTCGGCCTACCGGTGAAACGGAGACTTAGTAGCGCCGGTGGCACGAAGATCAGGTACTGCGACTATTTGACTGAATACCTGTCTCTGAGAACCGGATGTGAGGAGTACGATATCTCTCTCAAGACTTTGTTGGGGGCCCATTTACCTAAAGGTTACGGACGAACTGAGTGATGGTCCGGGATGATGAACTGTGGAGTACCTAAGTAAAAGTTTGCGGGACGTGAGATTTGGGCCGATGAGAAAACGGGTTAGGCCTCCCCCTATCGGGGGAGGTGCTAACACTACTCTATGACCGGTCTCATTACCGTTATACCTTCCTGAATCGTCTATGTGGTGACCTATTGTCACTCGATTACACCAAATGTCTACCTTCGTCAATACATTTTCTACCTGTCTCTGCCCGCCCCCGGCGTCACCATCTACTAAGACCTGCCTACTATACCCGCCTCTGAGAAAGGGGTCTGTGGAGTCGTGTTTCTCGTCTCAATTAACGGGACTAAGTTCGAAATCTCTCTCGATTTCTTTTTTTTTTTATTGATAGAAATGACTGTCAGCGATACGAAAACCTTGCCATGTGTAGGTCCCGGGTTATATAGCCCTTGTCCCCAAAGACTGTCGATTTCCTTTCCTCTAATTTTTGAACGGTCTCTAGACAGCTGAAGACCTCCGACACGTCAACGGAGCCCGACACAGTTGTCATGTACATAGACCTGTAGTTTTTCCCCTGTCGGGGTGCCGTACTCCTTTAGTACGACGTCTAGACCGTCGAGCTTTTCGCCGACTACTTCTAAAATAATGAGGTCACAACCGCTAGCCTGAAGGTGGGGGTCCATACTCTTAAAACGGGGGTTGGGGACTCATAAGTAGACGTCTGGAACGGACCTAGGTCCTTGCAGGGTTGGAGGTTTTTCCTCTTCTACCTACCATGGCTCTGAGGTTACCAATGAACTATGAGGGACGAGTCAACCCTACCGTTGACACACTCGTAGATGTGAGCAGATGAGTAGACTCTCTCTTTTTCTGAGACTACGAAAAAGTTTGACGTGTGGACGCTAAGGGGGCCGTGGTTTGTTGACACTTCTTGTATCATGTACGAACATTCCGTACAATTGTCTACTCCGGTCCTTTCTCCGTTGTGCGTCCTGACTCCATAGACCTTTTTCCCGGTCCCGTCGTGACCCTTTATCTAAAGTGGCTCCATTCCGGTCCGTTCATACCAATGGCCATGAACAATCACAACCATCTATGGAAGAGTCCCACCCATCTTCGAAAGGGATGATTCCCTTTTTGACGTTACCATCACCGATTTTTCTAAAATCTTCTTTATCAAGGGTCCAAACCGGACGGCCACTGACAACCGAGACTATTACCTGGACGAAAACACTCGGTTTATCAAGTCTCGGAACGGGATCGAGACCCCTGGTTTACTTTTAATGTAACATTTATGTCGGGTGTCTCGAGCCCCGTTCAATTTTTTAACTTAGCCTGGGATTTTTTTTTTTTTTTTTGTGTTGAAATTGATTTAACCGATATCTCTGACCGCCCCTGACCCACTGAGAGGAAGGGAAGCGGGGGAAAGCGCGTGCATTATGAGGAATAGTCGAATTAGACTGGGGTAAACTTTAAGACATAACCGTTGGAGGGGGACATACAGGTTATAAACTTCCTTTTTTTTTTGAAGGTGGAGGATGAAGCCCTGTTAAGGTCCTCCGAAACTACCGAAACCCGTTTCACGTAAGAGTACAGACCTTTGACGAGGCCCTTTATGTACTCCCAGTTTTGTTCCCCTGATAGGGGAGTGTATTGAAGCCGGGGCCTCTAACCCACACCCAGTTTTCCGTGGTGTGGTTCCGTGATCTTGGATTTACCTTCCCAGGAATACAACAAGAAGAATGGTGGGGTTGACGGGATTTCCAGCTGCCATAGCCCGGAACCCACGTAACGTTGGTGCATACGGGTCGATGAAGTCGTCTCGTCCTTCTGCGATTCTTTCTTACCCTTCGCAGAGACGTGGTCAGGTTGGGGGGCTCCGACTTCGAGGTCGCAGCAGCTGTCCTGGTTCCGTTGAGCAGACCTGGTAGAATACCTACTGGTACAATGAGACGAGGTTTCGACGGTCGCACTTGGGCGTGGTTGGGCTGTTTTAGTGGACTTTTGACGTTTTACCTGATTGTGCACTCTACGAATTGAGGTGGTGGTGTTATGTAGGTGGTTTATGAACCACCGGTCTGAATATGAAACNTTGAAATTGATTTAACCGATATCTCTGACCGCCCCTGACCCACTGAGAGGAAGGGAAGCGGGGGAAAGCGCGTGCATTATGAGGAATAGTCGAATTAGACTGGGGTAAACTTTAAGACATAACCGTTGGAGGGGGACATACAGGTTATAAACTTCCTTTTTTTTTGAAGGTGGAGGATGAAGCCCTGTTAAGGTCCTCCGAAACTACCGAAACCCGTTTCACGTAAGAGCACAGACCTTTGACGAGGCCCTTTATGTACTCCCAGTTTTGTTCCCCTGATAGGGGAGTGTATTGAAACCGGGGCCTCTAACCCACACCCAGTTTTCCGTGGTGTGGTTCCGTGATCTTGGATTTACCTTCCCAGGAATACAACAAGAAGAATGGTGGGGTTGACGGGATTTCCAGCTGCCATAGCCCGGAACCCACGTAACGTTGGTGCATACGGGTCGATGAAGTCGTCTCGTCCTTCTGTGATTCTTTCTTACCCTTCACAGAGACGTGGTCAGGTTGGGGGACTCCGACTTCGAGGTCGCAGCAGCTGTCCTGGTTCCGTTGAGCAGACCTGGTAGAATACCTACTGGTACAATGAGACGAGGTTTCGACGGTCGCACTTGGGCGTGGTTGGGCTGTTTTAGTGGACTTTTGACGTTTTACCTGATTGTGCACTCTACGAATTGAGGTGGTGGTGTTATGTAGGTGGTTTATGAACCACCGGTCTGAATATGAAACTGGAATTCGGCCACCACTTACATGGGACCTTCTCCCCGTTCGAGACCTTAGTACGTAAGACCCGTACAGGTCCGCGTGGGTCCGTATTGACCTTCTAGACACCTCCCTATGTCCTGAGAATAACATTTAGAACCCTGACACATTGAAGATTACTACCCAACCTCTGAGGTCCCATATCTGACACCCTACATCCTTTAGCCCTGAACGAATTGAAGAGTAAACATCCTGGGCATGGAGACATGAGGCTAACCCTTTTCCTAGTATTGAAACGGGTCCATTTTTATTCCAAATTGTAACTGTTTCGTTTTTTTTTAAATTTTTCCGGACCCAGTTGCCCTATAGTACCCCCGAAGTCTGGTTTTGACTGCCCAAGGGTATGGCCCTTATAATATTACCCTAGTAACAACACTCAGTTCAAAATTTTGGCCATGTTTACATACCATAGCCAGGTTTGGGGCAACTTGTCCAGGTACGTTGAGAGATGGGCTGTTGGAGGGATGGATGTAGGGTCCCTGGTTGTTTTCTGGGTCTCCACCCGGGGGAACGATTTGAACCTGTTTGTCTAGGTGATATCTTTAATCATTTCCGTCGAATACGATGGAATTTAGTTTGGGTAGGACTCCGTTGATTTAGGACAACCAATACAATGTTGAATTAAGGGGGAATAATGCTCCGTCATTCGGAGTTGCGGAGAATGTTGGACCGGTTGCCGTGGCTAGGAGGGGTTACAACTATCCCTTTTGCTTTTCATCCGGAGTGTTACTCTCTCTATACCCCTTTTCCCAATACATACCCGTTCTATAATAGTCTCTCCAGAGGTGACACACGTGTACAGTAACTCGGATGCCTGAACGGGTATCGGTCCACCGATTATGTTGCCTACCCTCCTACCACCCAGACAAGTGTGTGCTCCGACTGAGGTACGAATGTGTCGAGTTAGAAACTGGGATTTTTTATTTTAAGACACAATACCACCGACACTATGGTTTCTATGACATAGCTGGTCTTTTTCGACATATACTAATAACCCGGGTGTTTAACTGAGAATTAGTTGTTTTTCTCGAATATTTCAATTCTCTCTCGGGTAATGACGGTATTGGTATCGTTGATACAAGCCAGACCCTTACCGGCCCTGACCTTGACCTTATCGTCGAGACAGGTACGTTTCAGTTCCTAAATTGACAAATTCTCGCCGGTATCTACTTCTGTAATGGGTATATCTTGTTAGATAATCAGTAAATCTTAGTAGAAATTGAAGTGATAGACTTCACCAGGACGTTTTGTCCTCTCCAAATCTAGACGAAAAAGACGTTGTTCCTCCTGAAACACGTCGGGATCCTCTTCTCACGACAAAAATACGACTAGTGTGACCTTATCAGTCCTTTAGATACCGGTTTCACTCTCTTCCTAATCGGGTTACATTTACTCTTGCACTCCGAGTTGTCCCTACCAAACTTAGAACCAAAGTTGTTAGGGGAACCGACTGATGGAATTAGAGGTGGAACGATCCTGGGGACGATCATGAAAATGATTACGAATGGAAACCGGGTACATAATAGTTATCTGAACATAAAACATTTCCTTACGTATTTATGTCATGTCGACAAACACGAAGCTGTTGTTATAGTTTGACACAGAGTCCTGGTTCTCCTTCTAAGGAGATATACTAGATTCCTGTCCCCCCTTACAATCCCTGGTTTGCTGCCCGAGATCCTGGACTCAGTACAAATGGTCTTTCTCTGTCCTATACGCGAGTAGGACGGACCGGTTAGTACATTGCGGTCGATGAGGACATTGACTCTGTTTCTTGACGGACATATATTCGGCGGTATGAGGAAACAAGCCCCGAGATCTGACTAAGGCGACACAGCCTACTCCGAACTCGGGATCGCACGATCTTTATTTGAAGGGAAGAACGAAAACGTAATGACACCACCTGAACAAGTGAGAGCGCCAACCTAGCCTCTATGCCCGAGTCTCGTATTGTCATGTTCTAGGTTGTCTTGATAAATAGAATTCTAAGGTCGAATCTAAAATTTTTCAAATTTAATACGTTTACGTTCGGATCTTCTATATCTATATTAACTAAAAAACCACTCTATAATCTCTTTAAATAAATTTAATTTTTTATAACTGAATTAAAAAGATGTATTGCTAACTTGGTACACTCACTTACACATGATCAGTACAACATAAGGAAAACAAGTTCTACATAAACTCCTATAGTAAAGGGGTCTTCTCCTAGTGAGACATAAGAAAGAAGGACTCCGATAATCCATGTTTACTTACATGTACCAGTATCGACCAAGAAAAGATTTATCACACATGACTTTATCCTATAATCACGATCACGTTTTATAACTTAATTTAAAACTGCCAAATCTTAAACATCATAAAATTTCTTCGTTTTAGAAATTCCTATCCCTCTCAAATAATTCGTATCTTTGTAGTTGAGAATTACTTTAGAGTAACTATGGGTAAAATATTACAGGTATAGGCCTCCTACTGAGACACTCATGAGGAGGTAATAAGTGGTCTTTTCTTTTTCTTTTTCACGAAATACTTTTGATAGTTTTAGTTAATCTCAAACAGGTGAAACCCCCCGGTTACTCCGTCTCTTAATTGGAGGTTGATTAAAGGTTTCAGTAAATGGTCGACTACCGAATCATGTAAATGACGGTGTCCGTGGTCCGTGAAACTTTGTAAACGTCTTACGTACGACATCTCACGTTCTTTGCATAGTAGACCCAGTACTATCTAGGTACTCGTTATGAGCAAATGAAATGTGAGTATTTCAGGGGACCCCAGGTCTTTTATGTCTTAAATTAAAATAAGAATTTATTAATTAATATTTTACGGAGAAATTTTTTTTCGGAGATTTCAGTTGTTCTCTAAGACAAGAGAGAATTCATTTCATTTTTAAAAGGTAAAACAATAAGATTTCCCGTGGTACTTCTATCTAGTAACTATTCTCAAGTCTAATCAAAATGGAACTTTAGGAAAACATTATTGGTCCTCGGTGGAGGTCTGTAATACTGAAAATTTCTACTGTTATGGAGAATATTACTAGTTAACAAATTTTTATTTTGGTATTACCGAATTATCTATGATACCAGATTAATGGAAGATCGAAGATTTAATAACCTCATCGATAATGTTTGTATAATTAAGAGGTACCCGTGTGTAAAATGAACAGATCTCTAAATAAGTTTCAGATTAATAAAATATAAAAATGTCATTAGTGACAAATATAGTAAACTCCCAGACTAAACCTGTAATCAGATTTAAACCCTTTTTAAAATACAAATTCCTATATATACACTCATTATTCACAATGAAATATATTTTCGTAATTGACTTATACTCTATTCGATCCTTCTTATACAAAGGTTTCCATAGTCCTATTGTTCTACTCTTATACATTGAGACACGAATTGTAGTTGTACAGATTCTGTCAGAAGGAATACGTAAGACGGTCTGTTTATTTAATTAGATGTAATCGGAGATTCTTTCTACTGGATTATTTCTAAAAGATTAGATTATTTCCACATCACACATTCCTTTAATTATAACCCAACCCTGTTTCTTGTTTACTTCATAAACAATCCTACATAAGTCTGACGGTAGAGATCGTGACCAACTAGTTCACTCGGATTTAGGTGTAAAAGTTTTCTTACTTTTGTGAATTATCATAAACAAAACGAAACAATGACGTCTCAGATTTGTCCATGTTACAAAGGATTAAGTTAGAACTATTATAAATAGAGTAATTAAGTTTCCGGAAACTGAATATTAATAATACAATATGTATATCTTCCTTGAGAGTTTTGTCAGTGTAGTCTATATACTCTGTTCATATAAGTTTCCCGACAAATTCATTAGTCCTTTATAGGTATCCCCTTTGTTCGTTAGACTCCTAAAGAGTCTTTGAATGTACTTCACTTTCAGTGAGTCAGTACAGGCTGAGAAACGTTCAGGTACCTGATATGTCAGGTACCTTAAGAGGCCCGGTCTTATGACCTCACCCATCGGAAAGGGAAGAGGTCCCCTAGAAGGGTTAGGTCCCTAACTCGGGTCCACAGGACGAAACGTCCGTCTAAGAGATGGTGGACTCGGTGTTCTCTTCGGGTTATTACATAATTCATACGGTAAATGGGGTAATTTAAAATTATTTCATCTTAATTGGGTGACTTTATTACAAGATTAAACTGTCATTCAACCCTTAACGACTCCGTTCGTTGTTTATAGTCCTTCGTTTGATTTCTGTCCACCCGTTCTTTCTTAAGGCTACCAGTATTCCGTTGGTTTATACAGTTCAGATACGTCTACGACTTATATTTTCAATTATAAACCCTTGTTGAGAAGTACAACAAACCAGCGATTCAGTGCAGACTGAGAAAACACTGGGGAACCTGACATCAGACGGTCCGAGGAGACAGGTACCCTAAAGGGACCGTTCGGATGACCTCACTCAACGTAAAGGAAGAGCTAAGAGTCTTTACATGTATAGAAGTTTACAGAGGACATAGGAGGTTCGTATATACTAATAATAATTTTAGGAGTGTTCAATTACTTATTACACCTGAAAAAAAGGTCTTTGTGGACTCTAACTAGTGGTAAGGTACTTGGATCCCGGTATTTCCTCTACGTCTGGATTCACCACCCCGACTTCTCCGTCTCCTACCTTCGTCCTGTATCTCCTTCGACCGAGTAAGGTTTACGAAAAATGTCTCGTTTCCTTTGGTAACTTTTTTACTGTTGGATGGCTTACTCTCTTTTATAAACGTTTAATATACTGGTTAATTCTCAATTATAGGTTGTATATCTTTGTCAAGTATGTTGAGTTTAAATTTTTTTAGGTTAAATTTTTACCTGTCTTCTGTACTTGTTTATCAAAAAGGTTTCCTCTTCAAGTCTACCGGTTGTCCGTATACTTTTCTAAGAGTTATAGAGATTAGTCCATTTGAGTTTAGTTTTGGTGTTACTAGATAGTGGAATGTGGATAGTCTTAACAACAACAACAAATCGGTGATTCAGTACAGACTGAGAAACGTTAGGGCACCTACCATCGGGTGTTCCTAAGAGACAGTTTCCCTAAAGGGTCCTTTCTTATCACCTCTTATAACGGTAAAGGAAGAGTCCCCTAGAAGGGCTGGGTCCCTAGGTCGGAAACAGAGGTCGAAACGTCCGTCTAAGAAATGGTGACTCGGTGGACCCTTCGGGTACACAGTCTTAACAATAAGTCAGTGAGTCAGTACAGACTGACAAACTCTGGGGTACCTGACGTCGTACGGTCCGAAGGGACAGGAAGTTACAAAGGTTCTCAACGAGTTTGAGTACCGGTAACTCAACTCTACGGTAGGTTGACAGAGTAGGAGACAGTAGGGGAAGAAGAGGACGGAAGTTAGAAAGGGTCGTAGTCCCAGAAAAGGTTACTCAGGTGAGAAGTGTAGTCCACCGGTTTCAGAACACGAAGTCGAAGTTGGAGTCAGGAAGGTTTCTTATAAGTCCCAATTAAAGGAAATCCTAACTGACCAAACTAGAACGTCATGCTCCTTGAGAGTTCTTAGAAGAGATCGTGGTGTCAAACTTCTGTAGTTAATAAATCACGAACCGGAAAAAGATAGTAATTTTTATTCTATCTGTTACAAGCACTCCAAAATATCTTTTCCCTTAGGAGTATTTGACAACCACCTTTATACTTAACCACGGCGGTTACACCTTTTGTAACATCTTCAAAGAGTTTTGTGATTTTTACCTCGATGGTACACTGGGTTGTTAAGGTGAGAACCCATGTATCGGCTTTTTTGTTTTTTGTGATTATATACTTTTATGTACTTGGGGATACCAGTATCGTCTTAATAAATGTTAACGGTTCTATACTTTCGTTGGTTCATAGGTAGTTATGAATTTACCTATTCTTTTACACGATATATACGTGTTACCTTATTATGAGGAGGTATTTTTCCTTAATTTAAAACGGTAAACATCGTTGTACCTATCTGAATTTCTCGTAATACGAATAGTTCACTTTATTCAGTATCTTTCTGTTTATGAGATACTATATTAAATATACACCTTAGATTTTTATGTTGTTTGGTCACTGATATTGTTTTTTCTTCGTCTAAGCATCTAAATCTCATACTTGTTCATGAATAGTCATACCCCCTTCCCCATGACACCCTAATTCCCTTACCCTACATATTTGATAATCCACTTTCTATCTGAGTTTCTACATATCATGTTGTACCCTTATATCGGTTATAAAACATTATAGATATTTACCTTTCATTGGAAATTTTAACATATAAATTTTTTTTTGAAATTATTATGTTTATTTAAAATTTTTAAATTTATTTTGTTTTACTCTGATTGTCAGTTGTTCTATATATAATAAAAGGGTATATAGAAGTACCACCAAAAGTTAAACTAAATCAAAGGAAACTTCATTTTCTATTATTAAATTATTGTATGATATTCGACTGTGTTGACAATTGATATTATGATACAATAGATGGTTGATCCTAAATAAAGTAACGTGATTCGTAATAAAAACTCCACAGAAACTATTTGAATATGTCTAAAATTATGACTTCCGAAGAGTTTGGTCCTAACTGTCTTCTTAGATACATATTTGATCTTATGTTTTAGAGACACGAAAAAGTGTATTTGTCCTTTATAGTTTTCTTTAAGATTAAAAGTTACCTAATGAAACTGTATACGGAAGAGGGTCTAGGGTAGTTGTCCCCAAGAAACGTAAGTCACTCTCAATGAAATATTTTATCAACTCTTTATAATAATTCTTTTCGTTTTAATATTCCCATGGAGCGAAGAAGTTTAGAAGAAAAACTGTTATAGTAGTCACTTAATTTAGGACTTTTACATCGTCTACCGTATTTGTTCGACGAAAATAGTTGTGTATCGTGTACGTTTTCTAATTAACTTGATGGATAGTATTTAATATACAGACACATACACACACATATATATATATACAGATCGTTGTAAATCTTGATTCACTACAAATAAGGGTATCAAATCACGTTACTGTAATTAATATTAGTATTGTCAAGTTTGCGATGATTTTTATTTGGTACTTTGACTCACATAAAAATTTTAATTTACAATAAATTGGGGAGAACCATAACCTTTACTATGAAATTATCCGAAATGTTAACTTCTTAGTGGGAGTAGATTTCTACTACCGTAAGACGACCAACCACAAGACACGTTTTCGGTACCGTTGGACGTCCAAGGCTTATGATAAAGTTTTGTAAATGGGGGTTTTCACATGTTAAAGTTTTACCGTAATTTCTTGAACACTGTGTCAACTGACCGAGACCAAGAGTTTGTATTCCTTTTTTTATACTCGACCAAAGTACAGAACTGACAACATTTATTACAACGTTCCCCGGACATCTATAAAGATGTTCTATCACTAAAATAAAGGAAACTTATATACAGGTCCTCACATTAACGACCTAGTATATCATCATGGTAAAAAGAAAAGAAAAAAAAAAGTTCTTAGTGACAAAAGGTATTACCGACGTGGTAAATGTAAGGGTGATTATCACGTGCAAACGTAAAAAGACCAATAGTCACTACAACTTGTTGAAACATACATGGAGAACCGAGTAAACATACAAAAGAAACCCTTTTACAGATAAATCTAAGAGACGAGTAAAAAATTAGTCTAACATAAACAGTAACTCATTATACTCGAAAAATATAAAAAACCTATAATTGGGGAATAGTCTATATACTAAACGTTTACAAAAGAATATAAGTCATCCGAGAAATATATATATTGAAAGAAACGACACGTCTTCGAAAAATCAAAGTACACCGGGATCATAAATGAAAGTGAAAAATGCAGAAACGAGAACCACAGTTTAGGTTTTCAGTAAGGTTCTGGTTACAATTCCTTGAATAAGGCATATAATAGAAGATCCTCAAATTACCAAAATCAAGAAGACAAATTCGGAAAATAGGTAAACTTAACTAAAAACACGTGTCATATGTGTTTTGAGGAACCAGGTCAAAGTAAGGGAATGTACATCGATAGGTCAAAAGGGTTGTGACAAATAATTCTCTAAGAAGAAAGGGATAACGTATAAGAATTGAGGAAAAAGTATTCAATTAACTGAGACATACTCGTTCAAATAAAGACCCAAAAGTTAAGATAAGGTAAGTAGATATACAGACAAAAATATGGTTATAGTAAGTCAAAACTAATGATATAGAAAAATTATATTACACTTCAGTTCCACACACTTCAGGGATCGAAACAAGAAAAAGTTCTAACGAGACCGATAAGTTCCAAAACCCCAAGGTATGTATAAAATCGTAACAAAAAAGATAAAGACACTTTTTATGGTCACGGTAAAACTATCCTTAACGTACTTAAACATATAAAACTCCTATCATACCTGTAAATTTATTATAATTAAGAAGGTAAGGTACAAGTAATCTATAGAAAGTTAAATAAACATACAAGTGAATTTTAGAATACTGGACAAAAGAGTTTAAACGAAATAAACAGAAATAAGAACACAAGTTCAAACTTATTCACTTAAATAGATGATAAGACTAACCACTAAAATTGATCTAAATTGATGAAATATTCAATAATAGGATTTTACGTTTAGAAAGGCCAAACAATGTAACCACTAGGAAACGAACGTTTAAAAGTTAAACTAACGATGGTAAAAAGATCTTACTGAGACGGATTACGGTCAGTTAAAAAGTGTGTTATCTTTTTTTACAAAAAGAATTGTCTCTGATCTAATATAGAGGTCAGTAGGGGGATTCGTCGAAGTTACGGTAGAGTTGTGTGTGTCTCCTTAAATTTTTTATATAGGTAAAGGAACACTCCAGGAGATTCCGGGACTTATTAGTCAGAGGAAGGACCGTAAGATTAACATAAGAGATGGTCAGAGGGAAAAGAGTAATATAAGAGTAACGTAATAACAAGAAAGTCAATTAATTTTTCGGTGTAAGAAAGGGTATAACTCGAAACACATACATGACTGGGAGACTACTTACGACAAAAGGACGAGACACAGTGTCTGAACTAAGGAGACTTCCGAGTCTCTCAGAGAGGGACTGGTTAAGTGAATGGACAATCACTTAAAAGGAGAAGACAAACCGAGGGGAAAAGGAATCATTGTGTTAAAATTTTAAACATTCATAATATGTTAAAATAAAAAAGGATATAGGTTTCAATCGTGTTTCGGTTTATTCCTGTCCGGTGAAAGAACGAAATATGTAGTTGTGTAAGGGATTATATCAAGAAATCTTGAGTCGTAGTTAGATTAAAACACTTACTTGTTTATTTACTTATTGATCCACGAGTTATTTATATACATTTAACACACAGTTAGAGTTAACTAAAGGGTCTTACACCGTCAGTATTTGCCTTCACTTTTTATAAAAACCACTTCTTTTTTATATATTTCATCCTTTAGGTAGCCAAAAAACATTACATGTTATCAGTCAACTAAAGGTTTTACAGTAACTACCTAATTTAACAAATGACGTCTCTTTATAACTTACGGAGTTAAAACTACATAATGTCAAAATGATATTTCCATCTAAATATGACAGTCTACAGTTTTTTACAAAACACTGTAGGTCTACATTATAAATAGAAAGTTCAAAGAAGAGTCAAAAGAAAAGACTAATTAAATTCCATTTCATTTTGTCGAATCATTTGTTCTTAAAAATACAAAGACGTTAATAGACACGTCCCTTAATTACAATCAGTATTTCGTATTCTCCAAATTTTTATACTAGTATATATCTCTTACACATTTATAAGTGTGTATATGTATTTTATAAACAATTGTGAAAACGAATCTAGATATCGATACTAATATGGGTGTTACGTGGGTGAAGAAGTAATAGGAAAACGGAGACATGGTACCATGTGTTTACCATAATAATTGAAATAAGTTCGAGTCCTTCTTTTAATCCTTTCGTCATTGACTCATCTTAAAGGTTAGTTGGACAGAGAGGAGTTTCTCATTTACCGGTTGAAAGGTTCACATTAAAGGTTCACATTGATTGTCAGTAGAAACACTGGAATCTCAACGTAGACTTGGTTTAGAACTTTCGTTTGTACAAGGAGTACTATATTCGAAATGTTCTCTAATAAAAAATAACGAACGGTGGTCGTCTTACAAAGTTACAGTTAACTTTATGATAAAAAAAAAGAAAAAAATGTAAACTATGGTACACAAATAGAACCTAAAAAGTAATCGATGAGTCATTATTCTTAATTAAGTAAATAATAAAAACCGTACAACGACGACGACGACGACGATGCAGCGAAGTCAGCACAGGTTGAAACACGCTGGGGTATCTGCCGTCGGGTGATCCGAGGAGACAGGGACCCTAAGAGGTCCGTTCTTGTAACCTCACCCAACGGTAAAGGAAGAGATTACGTACTTTCACTTTTCACTTTCACTTCAGCGAGTCAGCACAGGCTGAGAAACGCTGGGGTACCTGCCGTCGGGTGGTCCGAGGAGGTAGGTACCCTGAAAGGTCCGTACAATTCTGGATAATTAAAGAACACATTGTTATTAAATCAAATTTCAAACGGAAAAAAACAGATCTTCTTACCAATTATAAGGTTTTATTATGAAAAACTATAAACATATGATAATGAATACCACACATTGTACTTTCGTGTAGTAGTGTAAAATGTCTATGTTCATATATCACAAACGATGTGGTAATTTTAACGAATATGACCGTATTTTAGTAGGAATAACAATCACATTATAGTTATGGTATTTTTAAAGTCTTTTTACAACTCAATGGTCTCTTCAAATTCTTGATGATGGTAAAATTTTTCTAAATACTTTATAACCATGAAAATTTGATAAATGGTAAGATCCATTAATGAGGTAAAAAGAAGGTCAAAAATTCTTATATTGGTAATAATAAAGAATACGTTAAAAAATTCTTGATAACATGAGATAAATTAAAAAAAGTTTTCCGTTTTAGTAATGGACTTTTATATAAATCCCTACCTTTTATGTCGACCAGTTTTTGATACATAAAACTTTACTTCAAAAGGTGAGTCAAGTCATCTAGTCAGTACAGGTTTGAAACACTGAGGTACCTAACGTCGTACGGTCAGGAGGGACAGGTAGTGGTTGTGGGTCTCGAACGAGTCTGAGTATAGGTAACTCAGTTACTACTGTAGGTTGGTAGAATAGGAGACAGTAGGGGAAGAAGAGGACGGAAGTTAGAAAGGGTCGTAGTACTGCAAAAGTGTAATCGGTCAAGAAACGTAGTCAACCGGTTTCATAACCTCAAAGTCGAAGTCGTAGTAAGGAAGGTAACTTAAGTCCTAACTAAAAGAAATCCTAACTGACTAAACTAAAACAACGTCTTCTTGAGAGTTCTCAGAAGAGGTTGTTGTGTCAAGTTTTCGTAGTTAAGAAGTCCCAAGTCGTAGGAAATACCAAGTTGAGGGTGTAGGTATGTACGATGATGATGATGATTCGGTGAAGTCAGTACAGGCTGAGATATGCTGGGGTATCTACCGTCGGGTGGTCCGAGGGGGTAGGGACCCTAAGAGGTCCGTTCTTGTGACCTCACCCAACGGTAAAGGAAGAGATTACGTACTTTCACTTTTCACTTTCACTTCAGTGAGTCAGTACAGGTTGGGAGTCGCTGGGGTTCCTGACGTCCGAAGGTCCGAGAAGGCAGGTACCCTAAAAGGTCCGTTCTCATGACCTCATCCCACGGTAACGGAAGAGGGTAGACATGTACTGATGACCTTTTTGGTATCGAAACTGATCTACCTGGAAACAACCGTTTCATTATAGAGACGAAAAATTATACGACAGATCTAACCAGTATCGAAAAGAAGGTTCCTCGTTCACAGAAAATTAAAGTACCGACGTGAGTAGTAGACTTCACTAAAACCTTGAGTTCTTTTAGTTCAGAGAGTGAGAAAGGTAACAAAGGGGTAGACAAAAAGTACTTCACTACCCTGGTCTACGGAAGTAGAAGTAAAAACTTACAATTCAAAATACACTCGAAAAAGTGAGAGAAGAAAGTGAAAGTAGTTCTCCGAGAAGTCAAGGAGAAGTGAAAGACGGTATGTCCACCACAATAGACGTATAAACTTCAATAACTATAAAGAGGACTATTAGAACTAAGGTCGAACACGAAGTAGGTCGGGTCATAAAGTGTACTACATAAGAAGCATATTCAATTTGCTCGACCCACTGTTACTTGTTGGAACTGAAGGAGGAAAGGGTTTAACCTTGGTCAGCCACCAACGTACAGTCCAAGATAGACAACGAAGAACTGGATGTATGTCTAAAGAGTCCTCCGTCACCAGATCATAAGGGTAGATAACTTCATAAAAAGTGTCTAACAACACTAGGTGTGTTAGTTATTTCGAAACCGTATCAGTTCTTTCGACTTCATCAACAAAAGTACCTTGACAGAACGAAAAAAATACTAGGTCTCATGTAACCGTTGAACTAGAGACCAAGGAGATGGAAAAAATTTAGGTTGAACTTGTAGACCTTCAAAACCAAGTACAACAACTTCGGAGTGCACTTAAAACTCGTAATGAAACAATCACACACTCTACTCACGTTAACACGTCATCAAACTTGTAAGAAACCGTAACGGAAAGATACCCTAACCTTACTTTTCACTGGTAAAGGTCAGGACACCGGTAACGACTCAAAAGGTTTAAACGACCGTATAACTCACGTCGTGAAAGTGTCGTAGTGGAAAATCCTGAACTTTATCGAGTCGACCTTAAGGTAGTGGAGGTGATCGAAAACAAACATCACTACAAAGGATTCCGGGTGAACTGAAGCGTGAGGTCCTACAGACCGAGATCCACTCACTAGTGTGGTAACACCAATAGACCCAGTACTTCTAGAAAAAACATATCAAGCATAAGAACTGTGGAGAAGATTATAGAAGACGAAGACAATTCAGGTAGGGTAAAGACAGGAAATAACACTGATAGAAACATCCTTTACAAGGGAACTAAAGAGATTAAAAGAACTTCACTAGAGATCAGAAAGGGTAAGATAACAAAAGGAGATAAAGAAACGTAACTAGTGACTCCTTCCGAAAGAATAGAGAAGAACGATAAGAAACCTTGAGACGTAAGTCTACACATATGGAAAGGAAAACCAAATTAGAAGGTCCTCGTTTTGTCCATACTTTTCGGTCGGGTCAGTCTCTTCTGTGGGGTGTGTAAGTTTATCGTAGAACCGCCTCAGGACAAGTCTCTGGAACTCTTTAACTTAATCTGNAACTAGAGACCAAGGAGATGGAAAAAATTTAGGTTGAACTTGTAGACCTTCAAAACCAAGTACAACAACTTCGGAGTGCACTTAAAACTCGTAATGAAACAATCACACACTCTACTCACGTTAACACGTCATCAAACTTGTAAGAAACCGTAACGGAAAGATACCCTAACCTTACTTTTCACTGGTAAAGGTCAGGACACCGGTAACGACTCAAAAGGTTTAAACGACCGTATAACTCACGTCGTGAAAGTGTCGTAGTGGAAAATCCTGAACTTTATCGAGTCGACCTTAAGGTAGTGGAGGTGATCGAAAACAAACATCACTACAAAGGATTCCGGGTGAACTGAAGCGTGAGGTCCTACAGACCGAGATCCACTCACTAGTGTGGTAACACCAATAGACCCAGTACTTCTAGAAAAAACATATCAAGAAGACACACAAGAACTGTGGAGAAGATTATAGAAGACGAAGACAATTCAGGTAGGGTAAAGACAGGAAATAAAACTGATAGAAACATCCTTTACAAGGGAACTAAAGAGATTAAAAGAACTTCACTAGAGATCTGAAAGGGTAAGATAACAAAAGGAGATAAAGAAACGTAACTAGTGACTCCTTCCGAAAGAATAGAGAAGAACGATAAGAAACCTTGAGACGTAAGTCTACCCATATGGAAAGGAAAACCAAATTAGAAGGTCCTCGTTTTGTCCATACTTTTCGGTCGGATCAGTCTCTTCTGTGGGGTGTGTAAGTTTATCGTAGAACCGCCTCAGGACAAGTCTCTGGAACTCTTTAACTTAATCTGGACAGGGTCGACCCCCGCCTTCCTGGAATGAGTCAAAACCACTCCAAGAGTCTCTAAGGTTTACTGGAAAATCCTTATGACTTCAATGTCACAGGTGAGTCTTGATTTTTTTCCTCATAGAGTATCCATAAAAACAAATGTTCATCATACCCCCTTAGCACTGATTCACAGAACAAAACTTGAAAAAGAGAGTGTTAATTCTTTATATTTTGACCTGTTTTATATACCTCGTGGTCGTGAGCCCGTTATTTTTGACAGTCTTTTTCCAAAAATATACACTTTCTTCCCTTTGTATTCCCATTTAGGGAGAATAATAAAATGGAAAAAGAGACCATCTTGAAACGGCCAGTATCGTGTCCCTTCTTAGTTGGTTTGTACGACCCTGTTGACTTATCTTTGTACGTTTTCTTACTTTAACCTGAAATTAAACGTGACATATTTTAATCCAATTTTACCCAGTTTATATATTTACCCTCTTGATTGACTTTGATATTTTGGAAATCGTTTTTTGTAATCTGAATTTAGAACTTTTGAGACTAAACCGTTTTGTAAGAATTCATGTTATGGTTTTCATACTCGTTGTTTTTCTTTTTAACTACTAAAGTCGAAGAGTTTTAATTTTTCACGTCCGAAGTTTTCAGAGGTAGTCGGTTGTCACTTGAAGGTCGTGTTACACTCTTTTATTCGGGATTAAAATTTCGGTGAAAAACTACGTATAATAAAAAGAACGTAAATTTTCGGAGACTTTGTTCTGATACTACTTCTCTGACACTTATGTTATCATTTTACGGACACCATCTGTCTTAAGAGTTAACCGGGTGTCGTAAGGACGAGGACCTTAGGTCTAGAAACAAAGTAGTGGAGGTGAACTCACGTCCATTTAGACTGAACGAAGAGTGTCCACCTTATACCACTTTCACTAGTCTATTAATGTAGAGACTTACGTAACACAACTTACTTTGAGATAGAATCGTCCAACTTCTCTCTAAAGAACAATCGGGACTTCCGTGTTTGACGGTACAACACCTCTCTCGGTACACTATACTTTACTTCTTTCGGCGATCCTTGACTCCTGGAGTGAGAGGTTAGTGTTCCTTCACTTACGACGTCTGTTCATGGAACCCTTCCTTTGTTGGGTTCGGACTCTACTTTAGGGTCAGAACCTGTTATCCAAGTTGGACCATTTTCACACCCGTTTCCTGTGTCATCGATATGGTCCTGAGGATATATCCTTTGTCATTTCTATTTTTTATTCACAAAGTTCGTAGTTTCAAACACTATTCAAAAAAATACGTCGAAATCTTTCGATTTAGGACTTTCTACTACGACACTTTCACGACGTGAGTTATACGGTCGTTCAAACCCTTTGAGTCGTCACCGGTGTCCTGACCTTTTCCAGTGAAAAGTAAGGTTAGGGTTTCTTTCTGTTACGTTTTCTTACGAGTTTTAAGAGGTTCGGTCCGAAGTCGTTATGCACTTGGCACTTGAGGAACTACAAGTTCGACGAAAATCTTTTCCGTCTCCTTGGTCTCTAGTTTAACGGTTGTAGGTGACCTAGTACCTTTTTCGTTCTCTCATGGTCTTTTTGTAGATAAAGACGAAATAACTGATACGGTTTCGGAAACTGACACTCCTAGTGTTATTTGACACCTTTTAAGACTTTCTCTACCCTTATGGTCTGGTGGACTGGACGGAGAACTCTTTAGACATACGTCCAGTCCTTCGTTGACAATGTTGACCGGTACCTTGTTGTCTGACCAAGGTTTATCCTTTTCCTAATGCAGTCCCGACATATAACAGTGGGACGAATAAATTGAAGATACATCTCATGTAGTACTCTTTACGACCAGACCTTCTTTGTGTTCGACCTTAGTTCTAACGGTCCTCTTTATAGTTATTGGAGTCTATACGTCTACTGTGGTGGGAATACCGTCTTTCACTTTTTTCGGAGAACTACTTTCAATTTCTCCTCTCGCTTTTGCAACAGAATTTCGAGTTGTAAGTCTTCTGCTTCTAGTACCGTAGGCCAGGGTAGTGAAGTACCCTTTATCTACCCCTTTGTCACCTTTGTCACAGTCTGAAATAAAACCCCCCGAGGTTTTAGTGACGTCTACTACTAACGTCGGTACTTTAATTTTCTGCGAATGAGGAACCTTCTTTTTAATACTGGTTGGATCTATCATATAAGTTTTCGTCTCTGTAATGAAACTGCTGGTTCCAGACAGATCAGTTCCGATACCAAAAAGGACATCAGTACATACCTACACTCCCAACCTGACACTTCTTCCGACTCGCGGTTTTTTAACTACAAAAACTTGACACCACAACCTCTTCTGAGAACTCTCAGGGAACCTGACGTTCCTCTAGGTTGGTCAGGTAAGACTTCCTCTAGTTGGGACCCTAAAGAAACCTTCCTTACTACGATTTCGACTTTGAGGTCATGAAACCGGTGGAGTACGCTTCTCAACTGAGTAAAGTTTTCTGGGACTACGACCCTCCCTAACCCCCGTCCTCCTCTTCCCCTGCTGTCTCCTACTTTACCGACCTACCGTAGTGACTGAGCTACCTGCACTCAGACTCACTTGAGACCCTCTGCCACTACTTGTCCCTCCGGACCGCACGACGCTAAGTACCCCAACGTTTCTCAGCCTGTGTTGACTCGTTGACTTGACTTGACTTGATCTTTCGATTTTGTTATGGGGTTCCCTTTGTTAGAGGTCAATTTTATTCAACCAACGTATAAAAGATCATTTACAAGAAACTCCAGTAATAATTGACGGGGACACTCAAGAATTAAAAGGTTAATTCATAACTGTATATTTACGATTTTTTATAGGTTGATTTTGTAAATTAGAAGTGAAGTAATAATATTATGACCAAAAATTTGGTACGGAACTTGAAATTTGACGAGATTCTACGTATGAAGAAGTTTCCTATGTGAAATAGATTAAAAATAAGTAATTGTTGAATAGTTATACAGTTTGAACTCAGACGATGACTTTTATAATTAAATTACTACTTTAAATTTAATAGATTCTTACTCAATTTAACGTTCACTTGACATAAATGTTTGGGTTTGCATTACCATGGTATTTTATTAAGATTCTTTTAATAGACGGCTATTCTTACATATGATGAAGCATGATGATATATGAATCTTCCTACTATTTTCGTATTCTTTCCCTTCCTTTTTCCTTTACTCCTTCCTTACTTCTCTCCCTCTCTTCTTCCTTCCTATCGTTTATTGGTGGTATCCCGGTATAAATCTCTTCCCGTGTCTTTATCGAACAATTATTTTTGTACAACGTACTATTAAATTTTATTTATAAGTTCATTGTGAGTCTACTCCTTTCAGGACTTCCTTTAAAGATCAGAATCAAACTTATGTTAGTTGATTAGTTCAACGACTTTTATTGAAAGTCAACCTCTTTCTTTCTATTTAAAAAGTGTATTTATGTACACCAACTTAAAAACACCCATGCATACACACACACACGTGTACACGAACGTTGAGATCTCCTTACCAGAAACCTCCTTTCTGTGGTTCTTAAGATGATAAATCGACCCGTTTTTGTCTATATTAACTCCATTTTAAAGTAAAGTAAATATGGAGAAAACAAAAGATTACCTGTCATAACAAAAACAAGTAATTAAAAAGTGTACATTAACTCAGTACACCTGTACAATTCACAATGGAGTAACATGAGTGACTATCAAAAGAGAACTTGATATACCGGAGGACTTGAGATCACGAAAGATATTACCATTAACGTTAAAGAAAAAAATTAAAAAACTCAGAATAGTCGAAGACAAGTACTACGGAGTCACAGATTTTACATGTTATTGAAGAATTCTCTTTTATTTCGAATTTTACGAAAACTTAGTAGATGATAATCCGAATTTCAATTTAATAAAAATAATGAGAACTTTTAGTAATGATCAGTTTTACATTTCGAAAGAAAGGAAACCTTCTACAGTCCTTTATCAATTCTCTCAAATTTCCTTTTCTGATATCTTTTATTAAACTTCTACTTTCCTCTAAAAGAACCTTTATGGTACCGGTAAAAAAAAAAATTTCGTTGTAAATGTTTTATCGTACAGTCATATTGTTTAATGTAACCATTTAAAGTTTACTAAAACTCACGGAAACTATATGGACTCCAAACTGAAGATTTTTTTTAGAATCTAAAGAATTAGTAACCAACTTAAAAAGTCGAACAAGTTAAGGATCTCTGGGTCTCTAGATACTCTTAGGTGCTCTTTGACTTGGTTCTCAAGTATGAACTTTCTTTGTAATCAAAGTAACATCTTTATTCACTACTATCTTTTCATTTCTTTTATCTCATATTTATGTTAAAAACCATACAAAAGTCAGTTACCCATGACTTTCTTATCTAGTTTTGAAAGACTTTTCGATCATCAATTCATATATAGTATCAGGACCATGGGTCTAAGGAAAGTCTAACCTTTAAAAGTCTTTCACGTTCCGGTAAATAGTCATGAGTCCTTCGACTTTTGGTACTCGGTATAAATTTAAGTATATTTTTATACGTGTCACAAGTACTTATATATAATAGTCTATTGTAACGATTACTACCAATGAGGAGAATTTTTAATAATGTTTTTATTACTTGTACAACGAACACTAAACAACAATGGATCTTTTTAAATAAAAGGAGAAGGTCAACCTTCTATCGTTTTGGGGATTTCGATGACCCAACACACAAAGGATCGTCTGGTAGACGGGATTGACGTACATCTCTACCGGTGGATGTGAAAATAGTGGACTACACTGAGCACGTGTATGGATAATGTCTAGGTAATTGTGATATAAACGTCAACATCTTAATGAGGTATAGAGGAGATAAACAGACATTTCGGTCAACCCTTGTAAAGAATAGGAGTAAAGAAAGTCCTATGGGATCGTGGAAATTTTCCGGACCTTGTTTTATTCGTGGTTATTTTTGTATGACTTATTTATAGTCGTTGATAGTCCTGATTTAGGTCGTGTTAGAGTTGGAAAGGCGACAATACTGGGTGGAACCTTACATGGGGTAGAAAGTATAGATCTATCCTGTTTTTTATATTCTTCCATTAGAAAAAGGTTCAAATGAACGATAATGATTATAAGTGTGTGACAAAGAGAAGACACTAACAAAAATAGTGAGTAGATAATTCTTTCTCAGGTACTATTGAACTCAGTTTCATTCCTGAATCTCTTAATTTTTCCACCAAATGAAACCATCAGTAGGTCTTAGTGTATGCCGAAAGTAAGTACTTCGTTGTAAGTATTTGAAGATAGGTTTCAGGAAATCCGGTTCATAGTAACGTATAACGATCATAATTATAACTGTTTCAGTTCCGTGGTGATGGATCTTATCGGGAGACAATATATATATCTATATACACACACACACACACACACACACACACACATACGATTCAGCGAAGTCAGTACAGGCTAAGACACACTGAGACACATGATATCGGACGGTCAGAGGAGACAGGTTCCTAAGAAGTTCGTTCTTATGACCCCACCCAACGGTACGGGAGGATGTCTTTTGAAGGGCTGGGTCCTTAGCTTGGACGTAGACAATATAGATTTGACGTAAACGTCCACTTGAGAAATGGTGATCGTGGTGGACCCTTCGGACACATATATACACACACACACACACACACACACACAGACATTTAAATATGAATATACCTCGGTGTATACGTTAATTCTTTTACAATTATGGAGGTAATTATTCCATTTTTATTGTACTTTAATTATAATTATTACAAAATTAGTGAGTTATCTATTATAAACTTGTACCTTAAAGAAACTTCTTTTAAAACTTTAGCATATTTACTGTACTTTTGTAATCAAGCATATTCACTGTGACAAATTTCAATCTCGATCCTATAAGATGTTCACGTTCAGTGACATGAGATCTTATAAAAGTTCTAAAATAAATAGGTTACAGTCGAAACTATAAAGGACAAGTTCGACGAAATTCGTTGTCGTCACTTATTTTGAGTGACTCGAAAAAGGTAATGTTAATAGGGGGAATCTTTTTAGTGTATACTGGAGAAGTGGAAAAGGTATGTAGATTATCAATCCTTTCTCTTTTTAATAGTTGGGTCATCGGGTTCGGAAGTAATTTTACAACATTAATTCTTATCAAGGTTCTAATTACAAGACTTCCCTCGTTTATTGTCTAAAGTATACAATCTCACTCCTTTCAATCAGTTACAAAACAAAACAAATTTTCAATCCGGGACTAGTAATAGAGTCTTTCATAATTCTTAGAATGTGTACCTAGTACCCTACCTTTCGTACTGATCTCAGTACTGAATCGTTTACAAAAAATTGTTAGATCAAAGTCATTCGTTACCTTCCTCTTGTTCTTCCAATCGACCCTGATATACTCAGTGTCACCGTAGGTCCTAGTAAGAATCGGGAAGGTCAGGAAGGTCAGTCCGGTCGTGACTGAAGTTTCATTTGTATAAATCCAGTTTAAAGTTTCAGGTCTAAAAGTGGTGATCGACTACAAAGACTCAGACTTATTAATCACTCCCGATAATAATACTTTTCATTAACTCAGATCTTACGTAAGTAGTTAAAGAGGAGACTGTAAAACAAAACATATCACTAAAGTCAATAGTAATCCGAACCGTCAATGTGTCTTCGTAAATTCTGACATTCGTTATGTTACATCCCGATACTACCTTTTATTCTCCTTAGGAATCATTAAGTACTTACGAGACGAATCAGGAGGTTGATAAGGGGAATCAGGATAATTCCTTTTTTCATGGAGTTTATAGTCTAAAATAGACTTAGGAAGGAGACCTACTGGGTCTTTAACCATGTTCTGGATCCAGAAGTAAAAGAATTTTTATGTAAAGAAGACAACAAAGAAAATAGGGTAGTAAAAAAACATTTTTGTAGTTTAGAACCTTTTGTAGTTTAGAACCAATTAGAACATTTAATTCCGTAATCATCATTTTTCTTTGTAGGGAAAAAATCGAGAAGGGTTGGGTCCTTAGTTTGGTCCCCAGGGGACGTAACGTATACACATACACATATGTGTTTGTGTGTGTGTGTGTGTGTGTGCACACACACACACACACATATATATATATGTATGTGTATGTATATGTATGTGTATGTATATATGTATATATATGTATGTGTATATATGCATATATACACACACACAGACATATGTGTACACACATATATTCCACTATTCCACTTTAGAGAGTCAGCACAGGCTGAGAAACGCTGGGGCACCTGACATCGGATGGTCCGAGGAGGCAGGTACCCTAAGAGGTCCGTTCTTATGATCTCACCCAACGGTAAAGGAAGAGGTCCCCTAGCAGGACTGGGTCCCTAACTTGGGTCCAGAGGGTGTAACCTCCGTCTGCGAAATTGGAGACTCGGTGGTCCCTTCGGGTATATATGTCTGTATGTGTGTATATGCTAGAAAGGATTATCAAGTAGACCTCTTCTTAGGCGGACGTTACGTCCTCTGGACCCAAGACAGGGACCCAACTCTTCTAGGGGAACTCTTCCCTTATCGATGGGTGAGGTGAGGTCACAAGAACGGACCTCTTAGGGTCCCTGTCCCCTCGGACCACCCGACGGTAAATACCCCAGCGTGTGTCAGCCTGTGTTGACTTCGCTGAATCGTCGTCGTCGTCGTCGGTGATATGACCGGACCTCTTAAGGTATCTAAGATATCAGGTACCCCAACGTTTCTCAACCCGTGTTGACTCACCGAAAGTGGAATATATATTAGACAATCGGAATCTCTTCGGGCGAAAAGAGGAAGAGGGTCGGAAGGAAACAAGATAGGGGTTTTTCCTAATACAGTGACTTGATAAGTTCATGATACTAAATAGAAAGTACATCGAATTCAGAGAATCCTCTGAACATAAAAAGAATCGTCTGATCTTGTTACCCTTCCGAACCCTCCTAGGTCGTTATAAGAACAGACAGATAACTCAAGAAAGGAAGGTGCAACAGGTTCTTCAACCGTTCGACTCTGACTAGAAGGAAGGATTTCGAGATTGCAGATGTTGTTTTCGGTTGTTAGTCGAGAGATGTTCCATACCTCGTTTTGTGACTAAGAGAAGAAAGACGTCAATGTTAAAGAAATACCTAACACTTGTGAAGAACGTGTTTAAAAAAAAGTACTTGCATCAACACTTTATGTTTCTCGATTTTAGGTCCACATACAAGTCTTTCTTTAACCGTTTTCTTTAGTAGAAATGAACGAAACTAAGAGTCTAGTGGTAGGAGTCTTTTTACAAAGATACACCCAGTCAGTTCGGTCCCAGATTTATCTTCAAAATTTCTGTTTCGGTGTTCATCTTTGTCAGAACATAGAAACAATTGGTGTAGGAAACAGACACATAGAAGAAAGTCCGGGGTCTATTTATTTTCTACCGAATAATTCCTATTGTACGTTCCAAAGTCTTAAGACTCGATACCTAGGTTAGAAAACTACAGAAGTACGTGGGTTGTATAACACAAACAGTATAGTATTAATCATAAAGTATTCAAACAGAAGAGGTAGTGTCTTTGCGGAATTTTAGTCCTAGTAAACAATAAGTGTAAGAGAAAGGTCCAATGGAATAACGGATCGTCCGTGAACTACAAACAACTTATTTTCTAGTTTCTTTACTGTTTTCTTGATGTCCTGTCCGGGTATTCTGTTGGATCTCTTGTAAACTGTCTACCTTAAGTTTTTGATGGTGAACTTACAAGTGGAATGTACTTTTGTACGAAATTTTTTATTTTATGGACCTTTAATTAACAACTTCAGTCAAACCAAACACTTCACAACTGTATCGTTCGAATCACATCATAGTCAAAGAAAGACGAAAATATATAGTTTTACAAAGTACATTCTATTAATTGATGACTTCTAGTGTACATTTAAGGAGGTAGTCAAAAACCTTCATAAGATAGATCGATACAGAGAGATGAAACACCTATGTTAAATTATTAAAAAAAAGTCTTTTACAAATGGTTTCTCCTATCTAGATATAGATTGTAAAATAAAAATCTATATTTAGTGTCCCCATTAGTTACGAAGAAAATAGTAAGCAAATACATTATAACTCTCTATGTGAGTTCATAATAAGATCCGTTTCATTTGAAATCACTTAAATTTCACTTATCATTCACTTATAGTTCACTTATAACTCTCATTAAGATTCAATAATGTCAAAATCGTCAAACGTTTTACCCTAAAGACTTTTCGTAACACTTTTACGTTTTAACTTACTAAAGAGTCGAACAAATGAAGTTGGAAAAAGAAAACCATTATAACTAACAAAACATACAGACAAGAAACGTCATAATTAGGTAGATAACTTTTATTATAAATAATAGAGATTCTGTAATAAAAGACAAGTTTCAATACTACACTTCTTCTTATACTTAGACCGTATTTATCTTCACGATTCACGTAAAATTGGTTTTTGTTTTCGTTACGGAATTTGGGGGATTTTTGGCTTCATCAATAATATTCGACATCCCGTCTTCTCCGAATTGATAGTGTCATAAGTGGATTAAACATAAGTTATTGTCCTCAGAGTAAAAAAGAAGTATAAATCACTTTCTCAGACGTAACTACAAAATTTTGTATCACAGACTATAAGGAGAGTAAACAAAACCGGGAAGTTCGATATCCTCTTAGTTATTTGTTATCCGTATTATAATTGTAAAATCTAACACAGATTTCACTAATAAGTCGACCGAATTTAGACATTTGAGTCCACCATTAAAACGTTAAGGACACAACACTACAAAGGTCGGACTGGACAACAAAAAGTCAATTATTCACAATAAAGTACTAACCTAGAAAACGAGACGTTCAAGAACTCAACCGAGGACAATGTTTTGTAACTAAGTCAATTTGTGACGATACAAACTAACGAAGATTTCACGGAATAAGGTTAAACCTTGTCTCTTACCTTGACGTACAAAAGTACAATTAAATTAGAGTACGAGACCGTTAATTACAGAATATCCGTTACCGTCGGGTGAGGTCATGAGAACGGACCTTTTAGGGTACCTACCTCCTCGGACCACCCGACGTAAGGTACCCTAACGTTTCTCAGCCTGTGCTGACTCACTGAAGTGAAAGTGTAAAGTGAAAGTACGTAACCTCTTCCTTTACCGTTGGGTGAGGTCACAAGAACGGACCTCTTAGGGTCCCTACCCCCTCGGACCACCCGACGGTAGATACCCCAGCGCGTCTCAACCTGTGCTGACTTCGCTGAGTCGCCGTCGTTGTCGTCGTCGTTGGAGTTAGTAAAAGTTGAGACTCCCTCTCCCTCTCCCACCCTACTAAACCCTCTTACCGTAACTTTGTACATATGATAGTACATTCCTTGCTTAGCGGTCAGATACAAGCTACGTCCTACGTCCTACGAACCCCGACCACGTGCCCCTACTAGGCCTCCCTATTACACCCCA
This sequence comes from Capra ibex, assembly GCA_006410555.1. NCBI lineage: Eukaryota > Metazoa > Chordata > Mammalia > Artiodactyla > Bovidae > Capra > Capra ibex. The sequence continues at coordinate 29,805,599 of SJYO01052474.1, forward strand.
CACTCCACCCTCCCCCCAAGTACAAGCCCTCGAGTACATGTGGGCACCACCTAAGTACAGTTACATACGGTTTTGGTTATGTCATAACATTTCATTTTATTTCATTTTTATTAAAAAAATTTATTTATTTCGATTTTTTTTATTGAAGGAATCATCAAATAAAGTCATTTCACATAACTATGAAATCCATTTCTACTAAACGTGACGATTGGATGTTATAGATATAACATGAAAATAAATTTCTGAACTGGTTCAAGTACACCTGAAAGTACTTGATAAAAGACAAAGAAAGGAGAATAAATCTAAAGATTATATAAACACTTTCGATAGTATAATCGTTGACAGAAGGTTATATGTCGAGAGATTTAATGAAGACTATCAGAGGTTCAGAACCAGAAGTATTTTATGAATCAACGACTTGAGATAAAATAGTACATTCTCGATAATATATTAAATTATTCTTATTTACCTCATTTTATTATTTATGGATGGAAGTTATCTATAAATAGTTGTAATTAAGGATAATTACAGAAAATAGGATTTTGGAATTAAAAATGAGTAAGGTTTTAAGGAAAACTTCCTTTTAGTTTAGGTAATTCTAGTCAGTGTTCTTGTAAAAGAATAATTGATTCTCCCAGTACAAAGTTAAGAAGGTTACACATTGTAAATTACTTTCGTACTTATCTTGGTACAGGTCTCATGTGTTGACCACAAAGGACAGGTCCAAGTCACAGGACAGGTCCAAGTTTTCTTCTTCCTTTCATCCCCGTCTCTTAACCTCCTCCCTCTCTTCCCTTACTTGACTCTAGTCTACTGGTATTACTGGATTTTAGGTTGGTAGGTAGTACACACATACACACACACGCACACACACACACATACATCACTCATACGTGTGTCGAGACAGACTCTAATATACAAAATTCTCAACTCCGTCCCAAAATGACGTCTCTATTTTTTATATATCCTGTTTATGGGACGGTAAATATAGTCTATAGTGTGAACACTCTTATGACACAACAAAAAAAAAATTATATTGAATTCACACACTAGGGGTGTTGGTAAACTTTTCTTTATACCTTGATGGTCTATATTAATCTTTTCCCCTTCGTATAAACCTCGAATCGTAGACAAGGACATCTTTTTTTGTCCACCGAAAGTCCATCAGTCAATGGTTTATATTAAGATGAGTCTATGTAGTCTGTACTATCGGAACACACATTACAACTTTATATAGATTTATGCAAAATACTCCGAACTTACAACCCTGTGATTAAATAATAATATGTGTCAAGAAACGATGGACTTTGAGTTAGTTCTGATGATTTCAAGGTGTTGAATTAGAGAAGGTCTATTTATCTTTAACAGATCTTTTATACGTATGTCCGAAATTTATATAAAAGATTGTATTTATAACATAATGTCTTCTAAAACAAAGTTTTTTCCAAACAAAGTTGGGACTTTTATTTAAGTTTCGAATGAAGTTCTAATAAATAAAACGTGAACAGACACAAATGTAAAATCATGGGTCGTAAAAGAATTCTCCTAAATTTCACAAGGTCTATTAGAGTTTAAAGTCATCAAGGACGTTAATAAGAAATTTCACAAATATTTGATTTGGATAAAAGAGATCTCTTTTACTCAATGAGTGAACTTTCAGAATATTTTAATAAGAGTAAATAGAATACTTAGATACTTAGAATGAAAATTATTCAAGTTGGGACAAAAGTTCAAATAAAGTACATAAAGACTGTAAATCTTTAACAAACTCTGAAATTACAAAATTCTAATCCTACGTATATGGTCTTTGATTCTCATAGCGTAAGTGTAAATCATACGGTCGACTTTTAAATCATAAATGTCACGTGCATATATACAATTATATTCGAACGTATAGGACGAACGTGATGGTTTTTCCCACTTTCCACTTTCTTTGTACTTTACTTCATAAATCTTTGTAATTATATGTCAGGTGTACCGAACCTTTATTACTCTTTCGGGGATTTATAATACCTCTATTCTGGTTCATATTACGTATCCTCCTGTTAAGGTGTTTATACCTTTACAGTGTGATTCGGACCCAATAAGACAGTAGTGTGAAAAGAAGTCAGGAGAGTTGGTCCGAAGGGTAACTAGGGGTAGAGGTTACTCCACTGATCAATGTTGGACAAAGGTTATTGATGGGAGAAACGAAAGTCTGGAGGATGTGATTCTTCTTTTTTTCCTTTTTCTTTTATATGTGGACGAACATTGTCTAAAAGGTTTATATATTAGTCTAAGACACATTGAAACGTAAGTTTACCTTTAAATCTTTTCTTATAAACAGAAAAAAAAAAAAGACGAATAGTGTCCTAATCGGACTTACATAATAAAGAACGAGTTAAGGAAAGGATACGAGCCATATCCTCTCTTTCGAACTTGAAAGTCTATCCTTAATTTAGATTAAGATCTTAAAATTCAATAAAAAAACTACTCGTGAGATTATGAAAACCTCTTCCGTTACCGTTGGGTGAGGTCATGAGAACGGACCTTTTAGGGTACCTGTCTCCTCGGACCATTCGACGTCAGGTACCCCAACACTTCCCAACCTGTACTGACTCGCTGAAGTGAAAGTGAAAAGTAAAAGTACGTAACCTCTTCCTTTACCGTTGGGTGAAGTCACAAGAACGGACCTCTTAGGGTCCCTCTCGTCTCGGACCACCCGACGACAGATACCCCAGCGTACCTCAGTCTGTGCTGACTTCGCTGAATCGTCGTCGTCGTCGATTATGAAATCACCAAAGGGTCCACCACAATCAACATTTCTTGGATGAATGATTGTGTCCTCTGAATTCTCTGTACCCAAGTTAAGGACCCAATCCTCCTAGGGGACCTCTTCCCGCACCGTTGATGAGGTCATAAGAACGGAACTTCTTTTGGTACCTATCTCCTCGAACCCCTCCCATATTCCTACGCCCCCACCACGATGTCAGGTATCTCAACGTCTCAGTGTATGTTGACTTCACTAAATCGTACGTTCGTATATACGTTTGTGAAATCGTAAGGGGATACCTTTCGTCCCCCTCAACAAGCCAGTGATTCAACACAGACTGAGAAACACTAAGGAACCTGACGTCGTGTGGTCCAAAGGGACAGGAGGTGATAGAGGACCTCAAACGAGTTCAAATACAGGTAACTAAGTCACTATGATAGGTTGGTAGAGTAGAAGACGACTGGAGAAGAAAACGCAATTTAGAGAGGGTCGTAGTCCCAGAAAAGGTTTCTCAGTCAAGTAGTGTAGTCCACCGGTCTCTTAACCTCGAAGCTGAAATAGTAGTCATGAAGGTTACTTATAAGTCCCAACGAAAGGCAATACTAACTGACCAAACTAGTGGAACGTGAGGTTCCCTGAGAGTTCTTAGAAGAGGTTGTTGTGTTAATTTTTCGTAGGTAAGAAACCGTAAACGGGAAGAATTACCGGGTCGAGAGTATAGGTATGTACTGTTGACCTTTTTGGTATTAAAACTGATATGTCTAGAAACAACGGTTTCACTACAGAGACGAAAAATTATACAACAGATTCAAACAGTATCGATAGGAAGGTTCCTCATTCATAGAAAATTTCGTCTTTGTTCACCTCATTATAACGGAATATTGTAGTTATTGGAGTGTATACGTCTACTGTCGTGGGAATACCGTCTTTCATTTCTCCTTGATTTTTCGGAGAACTACTTTCACTTTCTTCTCTCACTTTTTCAACCGGATTTCGAGTTGTAAGTCTTTTGCTTCTAGTACCGTAGACCAGGGTAGTGAAGTACTTTTTATCTACCCCTTTGTCACCTTTGTCACAGTCTGAAATAAAACCCCCCGAGGTTTTAGTGACGTCTACCACTGACGTCGGTACTTTAATTTTCTGCAAATGAGGAACCTTTCTTTCAATACTGGTTGGATCTATCGTATAAGTTTTCGTCTCTGCAATGAAACGACTGATTTCAGGTAGATCAGTTCCGATACGAAAAAGGATACCAGTACATACCNTCTACCCCTTTGTCACCTTTGTCACAGTCTGAAATAAAACCCCCCGAGGTTTTAGTGACGTCTACCACTGACGTCGGTACTTTAATTTTCTACAAATGAGGAACCTTTCTTTCAATACTGGTTGGATCTATCATATAAGTTTTCGTCTCTGCAATGAAACGACTGATTTCAGGTAGATCAGTTCCGATACGAAAAAGGATACCAGTACATACCTACACTCTCAACCTGACACTTCTTCCGACTTGTGGCTTCTTGACTACGAAAACTTGACACCACAACCTCTTCTGAGAACTGTCAGGGAAAATGACGTTCCTCTAGGTTGGTCAGGTAAGACTTCCTCTAGTCGGGACCCTAAAGAAACCTTCCTTACTACGATTTCGACTTCGAGGTCATGAAACCGGTGGAGTACGGTTCTCAACTCACTAACCTTTTCTGAGACTACGACCCTCCCTAACCCCCGTCCTCCTCTTCCCCTACTGTCTTCTACTCTGCCTACCTACCGTAGTGACTGAACTACCTGCACTCAGACTCACTTGAGGTCCTCAACCACTACCTGTCCCTCTGGACCGCACGACGCTAAGTACCCCAGCGCTTCTCAGTCTGTACTGACTCGCTGACTTGACTTGACTCTTACATTATATACTGATACACGTTTTGTGGACCTGACATAAACGAGAAACATCACCCAACTTAATACAGGGTGGTTATCTATACAAGTTCAGAATTGGGGGTCATCGAATAAACGTTTATTTTACAACCATTTATACTAATACAATTCTTAGTGTCCTATTCTTGTGGAAACCAAATCCACCTTGGATTTAGGTTAGTGACCATATTCTCCTTTTTTCTCTCTTTATACTGTTTGTATCCCTTCTTTTCAGGTATTTAGTATATTTCTGTCTCCATATCTAACCTTAATACTTTCGGGTTCGACTCCTTGTAGTCCTCAAAGACCACCGGTGGAGTATAATCTTCTCTTCATACTTTCCCTAAGACGGAGTCTGGGAGTTCTTCCATAGCTGTGATAGCTGTGGAACTGAGACCTGATACTCTCTTGTTTTAAGTATCTTCCGACAAAAGAACAACGTGGGACTGTACCGTCTTTTGTTTAAAGACGACGAAAACGATAGGTCAAATAATAAACAATGTTGTTGAATTCTTTAAATATATCAGAAGTTTTAACTAAGATCAAGCGAAATGACACTTAAACAAATAAAAGTTCCCACTATAGATCAGTCATACGGTTGTAACGAAACAAATTACGAGACAAAACCACTCTAAACTAGACACGGTATCAATAATGTATAAAAATGATAACAAAGAAATATAAATGAAAATTGTCAGAAATTCAAAAATAGCCTTATATGAACTAAATGTTACGTAATCGAAGTCTACATGTCGTTTCAATTAGTCAAAATATATATGTATACAAATATGTACATATAGGTGAGAAAATAGATATAACTAAACTAATTAAGTAGACTCGTGACTTTTTCATGGGTGTCTACCCTTATCTCCACTTAAATAATTTTCCTCTTTTCCTTACGTTTTAAACACCTTTCGTTTCCTACCCCAGATTGGTCTCAATATATAACGGACTATTCTGTCCTGTACGATATTCGGGAGTCCTTTCTTGTCCTTTATAATTAAGTAAATAGTGAAAATCTCATCTTTATATACATTCGGTCTTATCGTACACGGACTTTTTTTTCATAATTTGTACGGTTTCCATCCGTATTATTGTTCTCGTAATTTCAAAAAAGATTCTGGTTTTAAGACACTTGAAAACCGATCCAAGGTCTATGGGATTCCGTGGAAGTACGTTGTACGTATTAATCAAATCGTTTGAGTTGTAAGATTCATAAATACCCTTCACTTTTCACCTGTTCTGTAAAGAACAAGAGATCTTAAATTTCAGGCTAATCTTCCCATTCTATATATGTGATCTTTTACATTGTTATTCGTTATCGTTTAATATGTAGAGTAGATTTTCAATCACTGTCTTTATTTAATGACTAAAGTAACGAGTAACACCTATATAAAATTCTCGAACGACATCCGATATATATGGTTTTACATGAGTACATTGCGGATACCGTAAAGGAAACGTCTGTCGTATCCTTAGATACAAGTTGGAGAGTATATCTTGGTCTCAATGAGCAAATTATAACCAAATAAGATGCAAATATTTGAATTGGTAATAAAATGACATTGTAGTACTGATGATTTATAATACTCTAATATACGTAGTTGTAGTCAGTCAACTAAGTATTCACATTGTTAATAATTTGGTCTTTCAACACTTTATAGACTAAATAGACTTATTTTTCGTTAGACCGTACAAACGTTACAAAACTAAATGGGTCAAACAAAAAATTGAAGTCAAACATATTGTAAGAAATCTTTACTAAAACGAGAACAACTTTCGAAATTTAGATTAGATTAATAGAATAATAATCAATCGAAGTGTAAGTTCTATAATTCATCTAAAGAACAATGTTTGATGAGAATTGTAGGTGTTAAGTAATTTATGTTTTTCCTAGAACCGGGTATAAAAGAACAAAAGAGTAGTAAACTATAAAAACCTTTTCGTCCCTGATATTAGAGTCTGGGAAACTTTAGGATTCATAATAAAGTAGTATATCAGACAAAGAAGGAAAATTAATGATGAAAGATAGTAAGGTACCTAATTTAAGCTATCATAGACTCGGTTTTACAGAGACCATGTAAAATTCTTTAAAAGGACACACAAATAGAAGAGGTTTTCGTTGAGTCAACTTCAGTAATTTCCATAGAAGAATAATGGTGATTCCAATAAAAGAACAATTACTAGATGTACCCTCGGTACTGGAAATACCCTTTGAATCTCTATGGTATATTAACATTGGAAGAGTAATTTAATAAACTAAACGGTTATCAAATTATGTAAAAATATAAGACTTACAATGTTACTTAATTCTTTCATAGTCTTTTTTTCATGATTGATGATTATAAAACATTATCGTTTTATTTAATGATTCAATTGAGAATGTTTTTTTCTATACATAGGGTACTCAGTTAAAGTTTCTGATAACTTTTGTATTATCATACTTTACAATTGTTAAAATCGTCGAAATAAAGCCACGATTAAGACTCACCTTACCTTCGTGTTCGGTAAAAGTTTGGATCCTCAGTAAGAAAACATAATGACTGAAATTTTAAGTTCACAGTTTTGTATAGTAATCGGATTGTCATGAATTCGAATAATTCAAAAATTCATAATTATAAAGAATTGATTAGAAAGATTTGTGTAAGAAACTCTTTTTTATAAAATGACGAAATTATCGAGTAAAAGTCGGTAATAACTATAAGTGGGAAGTTTGGACCCGATATTTTACACCGTCATTTAGATCACGTTAAATACTTACGTTTTCACTTCGATAATAGAATCAATAACCATTGACACCAATTTAAAAAGTAGTTTCTTACTTTGTAACCAGTCTAAAAAGTTATTACCTTAATATTCGAGTTTTTATATATTTTAAAAGTAATTTTTCCCGGTGCGTTCTCGGATTTAAGATGGTTATTCCAATCCTAATTCTCAAGTATAGTTCTCTAATTCATCCTGACGAGAACTGAAGAAGGAAGTACCGACACAGTTATAAGGTAGACGTAACGAATTCACCAATTAATCTCTCTAAATCTTTATACTTTATTTTCTTATTAGAAGTCAAAGGGACCTCTTATATAACTGGAAAATGATAAGAAATTTGAGTCAAATAAGGACAATTACAAATTAAGTATACCGTTTACTTGTTTTTCCATTTCAAAAGTCTAACATATTGTAGTAACTCGTAACGTATTACTTTTCCTTTGGACTGAATCAGTAAAAGGGACTAAAATTATAACTTGATTCAGTTATCGTTGTTTCCGAAAAAGCTAAACACTTTTCACTCCGTTCACAGAATGGTCAAGTATAAACAAAACTGCAAGTCCAGGATCAAGTATATATAAACACTAGTATTAGAGTTTAATAAAAGTAAAGGTGTTATAGTATACAGAGGGTTTGTAATATAATAATCTATGACTCCTAAATTTATTTACTCAAGTATTCTTGGACATATAAGAGTATGACTAACCAGTGACAATTCATCACACCTTTACCGTCGTCAGTCGGGACTGGTACTACCGTCATAAACACCATAGAATTTCATAGAATTCAGACTGAATTCTTCACTCTTTTCCTTAGTTCATAAATTAGTCTTCAATTAGACCCAACTAAAAGAACAGACCATATTGTATACATAACTTATTAATTAACGTCTCTTTTTGTGGAAACTCTATTTCTTACTGTAAGAAATTATCTACTAGTGTGACTCAGAGAAACCGAGGACATTAGGTGGCATCGCATTCTCCGTCTCAACTTTCGACTGAGTTCAAGAGAAATGAGGTTTTGATATAACGAAGTTTGAATTAAAACTTTATTTTTAACTAATTAATCAATTTACAATTTATTTAACAGTATTACATTGTTGACTTGTACTAAATCTCCCTATTGAATTAAATGTCTTTTAGATAAAACAAATAGGAAACGATCAGGGGTAGTCAAGTCAAGTTAAGTCAAGTCAGCGAGTCAGTACAGGTTGAGAAACGCTGGGGTACTTAGTGTCGTGTGGTCCGGAGGGTCTCCGGAGTGTCGTAGTGGTTGAGGACCTCAAGAGTCTAAGTGCAGGTAGTAAGTCACCACGGTAGGTCGGTAGAGTAGGAGACAGCAGGGGAAGAGGAGGACCGGGGTTAGGGAGGGTCGTAGTCTCAGAAAATTTTACTCAGTTGAGAAGCGTACTCCACCCGTTTCATGACCTCAAAGTCGAAATCGTAGTAAGGAAGGTTTCTTTAGGGTCCCGACTAGAGGAAGTCTTACCTAACCAACCTAGAGGAACGTCAGGTTCGTTGAGAACGACTTATTAACTACGAAAACTTGACACCAAAACCTCTTCTGAGAACTCTCAACGATCAGGGGTATCAAGTAGTATTATAAACTTTGACCTGACATTTTTATCTGTCTCCTTTTTCGAAAAAAAATAACCCATATCATTTAAATGGTCGTTTGTACTCACTATGATCAACGACAAAGAAGATGAAAGATAGACAAGTATCCACTTTCTAGAAGTTTTACACTCAAACTTATCTTGACCTGAGTAAAAGTCCATAAACCGAAACGCAATTATCTCTTTAGGACTCTCTCCTCGGTGAATATAATGTCCTCTTGTTAGAGACGGGTTTCAAGTCGGGAAGGTAGGAAACCTTGGACCCGTTTCTGTGTGAGTAGGGACAGAGGTTACGACTAAGGAAGTCTTTAGTCTCACTCACACTCTCCTCGATTTTCCGACTAAGAAATCCGTTAGTTCCCTCGGTGCAAAACTGTTATATTATGTAGTGTTATTGAGCACAATCTAAAACGGTTGTCACGTTTTAATAGTGTCAAGGTGATATGTCGATTGTTGAGGTACGATAAGATCGGATAATGAGTGGTGGATGGTTTTATGGTTGGGTATAAACTGGATAGGTCATCACTTAGTGGCAACGAAGAGACACCAAGGGATGAGACCAATTAGTAAAACTGGAAGGATTGACGAGAGACCTTTGAAGAATATATAAGTTGAAGAACTGTCTTTTGAAGTCAGGACCCGTTTTAAGTTTGAACTAAACTTTAGATATGAGGAGATGGAGGGTACAGTTACAATAACTTGTCGGGAAATTTATAAAGGGATCATGTACCCACAAAACACTGAAATCGATGTTATAAGGTGAGAAAGAGATCAGGACACTTCTATGACTTATAAGACATCTCGTAATTTAGCTCGAACTTTTTACATGAACTTGTCCGTCGGTGTCCTTAGAAGTCACAAGTAGAAACGTAAGGATTATCCATTAAAAGACACATGAAGACCTACTAAAAAAAAAAATTAAACGAACGGTCGGGTTTGTTGTATTGTGTCCCAATACGGTGTAAAGGACTCGACAATGTAATAGTGAATTCTCGGACCGACTATGACCTTACTCATATTAAAGGATTTAAGGTTCCTTTGTTGAAACTAAGTCGAACTCACTTACAAAAGGAGACAAGATTAGTAATACTGACCCCACTCTATCTGATAGTAAAACGTGTATATCAACACACAAGTTTGACTCAAACGTGTCTCTCACTTTTCCTTTATAGGTTTACCACTTCGATAAGATTGGTCCTTAAGAGGATTGTTTAGTCTGAGTCTATAGGTTTGGTAGACGGGTCTTACAGATGAAATATAGATGACCCGTCGACGTCACATTGAACATGTTTTGGTTAGAAAACTAAAGATGAGAGAAGTTTGTTTGGACAAGGAAAAATTCAAAGGGGTACAGTCAATTAAAGTTGAAGTAACGAGGTAAAATTTTGGAAAATGAATATATGGAGGATATACCATATCGTGATTTTAGACAGTCTTGTCAGTAAAGTCTTGTAAGTTGAAGACTACTGACGAACGGTAAGGTGACGAAGGTCGGAACATACTCTGACGGTTGTCGAAAACGAACTTAAAGATATTAAGAAAGGACTAGTCGAAACTAAGGTTGTGACGAGGATGAGAGATGAAACTTGGTTCGTCAATCTCCCTAGTAAAATTATGTTTTAAGTCTAGTAATGTGAAAGGACGAGTTTTGAACGGTCACACAAGTACTGCGAGTCTTATTTTGAATGGGAATAAAGGATTGACTCGGTCGTTGGACAAGGAAAAGACTGGAGTAAAGAAGAATGAAAAAATCTTAAAGAATAGGGAAAAGGTACAAAAGACAGAGAGGTATAGTTTAAAATCAAGTCAAGTCACAGCGTCAGTACAGGCTGAGAAACGTTGGGGTACCTGACGTCTTACGGTCCGAAGGACCATGTACTGGTTGAGGGCCTCGAACGATTTTGAGTACAGGTAGTTCAGTCACTACGGTAGGTTGGTAGAGTAGGAGACAATAGGGGAAGAGGAGGACGGAAGTTAGAAAGGGTCGTAGTCCCAGAAAAGGTCACTCAGTGAAGAAACGTAGTCCACCGGTTTCATAACGTCGAAGTCGTAGTCAGGAAGTTTACTTATAAGTCCTGACTAAAGGAAATTCTATCTGACCAAACTAGAGGAAAGTCAGGTTCCTTGAGTGTTCTCAGAGGTCGTGGTGTCAAGTTTTCGTAGGTAAGAAGCCACGAGTCAAAAGAAATATCAGGTTGAGAATGTTGGTATGTATGACATTTTTGGTATCGAAACGGATCTGTCTGGAAACAACCGTTTCATTACAGAGACGAAAAATTATACGATAGATCCAACCAGTATCGAAAAAAGGTTCCTCGTTCGTAGAAAGTCAAAGTACCGACGTCAGTGGTAGACGTCACTAAAACCTCGGGTTCTTTTATTTCAGAGTGACAAAGGTAACAAAGGGTAGATAAACAGTACTTCACTACCCTGGTCTACGGTACTAGAAACAAAAGACTTACAACTCAAAATTCGGTTGAAAAAGTAAGAGGAGAAAGTGAAAGTAGTTCTCCGAGAAGCTAAGAAACGAAAGACGGTATTCCGACAACAGTAGACGCATAGACTCCAATAACTATAAAGAAGACCGTTAGAACTAAGGTCGAACACGAAGTAGGTCGGGTCGCAAAGTGTACTACATGAGACGTATGTTCAATCTATTCGTCCTACTGTTATATATCGGAACTGTATGAGGAAAGGGATAAACCTTGTTCAGACGACAAGGTACAGGTCTTGATTGACAACGAAGAACTGGACGTATGTCTAAAAAGTCCTCCACCTACTCCACTATACCATAAGGACAGAGAAATTCTTAAAAGGTGTCAAACAACACTAGGTGCGTCAGTTTCCGAAACCACATCAGTTATTTCGTCTTCATATACAAAAAGACCTTGAGACAACGAAAACGTTATTAAGTCACCTACAACCGTTAAACTAGAGACCAACGGGACGAAAAAGATTTAGGTCGAGTTTCTAGACCTTCAGGTGTCAAGTACAGGACAACTTCGGACCGAACCTCTCAAAACTCGAAAAGAAATGATCGTACTCTCTACTGACGATAACACCCTATCAAACTTGTAAGAAACCGTAACGGAAAGAAACCCTAACATTAAATTTTTTTTAGAAAAGGTCAGGAAACCGGTGACGACTTAAAACGTTTAAGTGACCGTTAAACTCACACCGTGGAATTGCGTAGTAGAAAATCCTAAAGGTTATAGAGTTGATCTTAAGGTAACGGAGGTAATCGAAACAAGTATCACTACGAAGGATTCCCGGTGAACTGAAGTGTAAGGTCCTATAGACCGAGTTACATTCACTAGTGTGGTCGTAACAATAAACCCAGTACTTCTAGAAAAACATGTTAAGAAGACACATAAGAACGGTGGAGAAGATTATAGTAGACGAAGACAGTTCGGGTATGTTAAAGACAGGAAATAACTCGGGTAGAAACGTACTTTACAAGGGAACCTTAGAGATTAAAAGAACTTCTCTAGAGATCGGAAAGGGTAAGACAACAAAGGGAGATAAAGAAACGTAACTAGTGACTCCTTCCGAAAGAATAGAGAGGAACGATAAGAAACCTTGAGACATAAGTTTACCCATATAGAAAGGAATAAAGGAAACGGAAACCGAAAAGAAGAAAAGAGTCGAGACACATTCCGGAAGAGTCTGTTGGTAAAACGGAAAAACGTAAAGAAAAAGAACGTCGACCAGAACTAGTGAGGGAGGACATGTTATAGTGTTTGGAAGAACGTATCAAGAAGTCCGTGAGACGGATAGTCTAGATTAGGGACCTTAGATAAAGTGTGAAGGTGACATATTAGTATTCCCTAAACTAAATCCAGTATGGACTTACAAGATCACCAAAAGGGATGAAGGTAGTTGACTTCAGACTTAAACCGTTATTCGTCAAGTACTAGACTCGGTCAGTCGAGGGTCAGAACAAAAACGACTGACATATTTCGAAGAGATAGAAACCGACGTTTATCATATTAGTCAGACTAAAACCACAACTGGGAGACCACTACAGGTACATATCTCAGAAGAGAAGACAACAACCTTCTACCACAAAAGATATTGGTCACACAAGAGAACTGTTTTGAGACAATCGGAAACGGGACGAAGTAAAACATAAGGTTCCGGTTTAAACGGATAATGAGGTCCATAAAGAACTGAAGGATGAAAACATAAAGTCAGGGGATATTACTTCTCCACCTCTTCCTTTACCGTTGGGTGACGTCATGAGAACGGACCTTTTAAGGTACCTACCTCCTGTGACCATCCGATGTCAGGTACCTCAACGTTTCTCAACCTGTACAGATCGCTGAAGTGAGAGAAAGAAAGATATGAAGAAAAACCTCTTCCTTTACCGTTGGGTGAGGTCATGAGAACCGACCTCTGAGGGTACCTGTCCCCGCGAACCAGCCAATGTCAGATACCCCAACGTTTCTCAACCTGTGTTTATTCGTTGATTGTGTGTGTGTGTGTGTGTGTGTGTGTGTATTACTTTTCCTGTTGAAAAAACCCACAATCAAGATCTTCCAGAACATCCAGAAGTATCTTGGTAAGTTGAAGTCGAAGAAGTCATATGGACCATCCCAGTATCCGAACCTAATGACACTATAACTTACCAGACGGAAATTTTGCTTGTCTCTAGTAACGATGACCCATAAAGTTGAGACATGTCCCTTTACAAGTGGGAACTCAAACTGTACAACGGATGAAGGAACCGGAAGTCCAAAATTTAGGGAAGTTTCGATGAAAATAATTCGTAGGGAGGTTTAGTAGTGTCGAGAAGGTTCGTTGAATTAAGAGGTACGGTAGAAGAGTTTACAGAGTACCTTTTAGGATTCGTGGAAATTTAGGTTTATCTTAGGGACATTTATGAGTGGTGAGAAAACATTCCGGTCAATTCGGTGTTAGAACGTCATACCCAGGAAAATAACCCCTTCCTACCGTCTCCATGACACCTTGTCCACTTATGGAGAACCAATCTAAAGGAATTGCTATAAAAAAAATCAGTATACAAGTTGACAACGTAGATAATTTTTAATTTATAGACATTTGGAAATTTTTCTCTTTAATTAAAATTACTCGTTAGGTTAGATTTATGAACATTTTTCTTAATAAAGGAGTTTATTGTTCAAAGAAACAAAGGAAGGTTATAGTGTTTTAATAATACGTATAAACCACATTACAGATAGTGAAAAATTTGTCCTATAAAAACTTTTCTTTGACTGTTTCATTACGTTTTTACTTAAACCTCCTTGAGTATCCATCTATTTCGATTTTACTGATAGTGAAAAAGAAAAAATTTCTCCTTTTTCTTAAAAAAAGATGGATTAAAATTTACTAATTTTATCAGAACATGATCGGACGTTTTCTTACATAATATGAGACTAAGTATTATAGGGTCTTTTTCTGAGATCATTCATCCTTTAGATCACATTATTTGTACCTTGAAGTTTTCGTACTTTTGACATATATATTATTTAACAAGACTTTAGTAATCGATCGATGACTTTCTTTTAATCTAACGTTTAAGTACGGATATGTTAAAGATTTATATTTATATATTATCCCTTTTGAAAAATTATTTTATTTTGTAACTAGTCTTTATAGACTTTATGGAAGATTTGTCCTGTGTTTTCCGTATTTTTTTAGTGGTAAACTTCATGTCATAGTAGTACTTTTTATGTAAAATCTTTAGACTCATTACAAATATCGTAATTTTTATAAAAAAAATTAGGTAGAATAATATTTCGTCTAAACAGAAACGTATATTAGATTTCCCGGACCTCGATCTTTCGATGACGATTCTCAAAATAAGAGTGCCCAGAAAACGAATAAAATAAGAAGGTGGTCGGGATTGAATTTTCCCGTGTCATACTTAGAACCGTCGAAGTGTACGAGACAGATCACAAGGACTCTACGGTAGACCGTGTCCTTAGAACTGACGTCTGTTTCGAATTACTGGTAGGATCGACTGTCGATAATACCTACGTAGAAACGATGACAACGTGCTAGATACACGTTAAGATTGGTCTGTCTACTGTAAGTGTTTAGAGTTGTCTCAAAATCCGACAAAAGTTAAGGTTTTCGGAAGATTCTTACACTATAAATCGTTCTCATTCGTCTGACCACTTGTTTCCACCGTGTACAAGAGTATGTATTACTTGATTAGTTATTTTTCGGGTCCGTGTTACGTCTGTCCTTGCAAGAACAAGACTCGACGGGTCGACGTCCTAAGAGGATGACTCTCAATTCTCGTTAATTAAAAGAGTATTAAGTTTAGGTCTTCGGTCATAATGAAACTTGAAGTTCACTTTATTTCCGTTTACGGTAACGTCTGTTCTTTAATAGATATCTTAAAGAATGTGTTTGATTCTTAATGTACACCCGTGTTTCATATTTCCTTTGGTTTCTGTCGATTTTACTCTGACTCGTTAAATTTCATGTTAACATAACACTCTACTCTACCACTGTTGGTGTCTTCAATATGAACCTGAGATTAAAAATGATTTTATTTATGGGTATTGTGACATAAGTGTCAGGTCCATGTAGTCTCTTGAATATACCGGATAAAGTCATATTTGAGTCTGTAGAGTAAAATTCCTTTAGTAATTTCGGAGAGACATTTGGTGTAGTCTTCCTGATGAACAACAGAACTTCGTGAAGTAAAGGTACCTTTTTTAAGGATAAAACAAAGACTAAAATTCTGTAATTGAGTTCACGTAGTCATTTAGTCAACATCTTGAAACGGGAGTCGATTTGTTAGTCGCCCACTAGAAAGTACTTTAGTTAATGGTGAATAGACAAATTTTGTTTGTTTGTTTTTTAATTGAGAAAAAATTTTGTGACTGATTTCTTACGGTTCTCTTTACCTGGAAAAAACGGACAAAAAATAGAGGTATAACATGTGTTTTAGTATAAATGTATAGACAAATTATGGTTTTATCAGGTAACTTTAAAAAATATTTCACTGAGGAAAATATATTCTATATACCATACCAAAATATATATTTACAATATTACCGGGTAGCAAGTAAGAAAGTTCTCTCCCAAAAGATATACGGTCAATACAGGAACCACGACCCGTATGATTCAATCCTTTTTGTTTGTCGTTTTTCCGTAACTGACAAAGGAGTTCCTTGTGAAACAATCCCTCTACATATGAGACTTGGAAGAGATTATTGAACTGATTTATCTACTTATTAATTAACAAGTAGAAGAGATCAGAGTAATGTAAAACTGATCGTAACACTGAAAATTCTAATAACTGACTGGTTGGATATCGAAACCATCTTTTTATTCCGGATCGGTCTCTTCTACCTATGAGAAACTAGTCATCTTTCTTAATACAAATCCGTAAACACTATATGGTTACAAGTTGAAGTTGATCTCATAGGAAAGATTTCTCTGGGTGTCTTCTCTTCCCTTCTAGAGAATGACTACCTCTGAATTTCATTCGAGTAGAACAACTTTTGTTACGTCATCTACGAATTCATCCTTCTAAATTCAACACTTGAGAGTTTTCTACACTTGAACGGAGACCAAGGTCGTTTCTTAGTCTTCGACACGGCAGATACAGTCCACACTCACTTCAACGTCGAACGGGAGTCAGAGGATAACGACTACTAGGAAGACGGGATGGTAGTGGGTACGGAGAGATCAGTCATTGAGAAGAACGGACAAGGGAGTTACGATCGGAGACACACGGTCGACATCATGACATAACGACATCAAATGTTCCATGACATGACATTCTAAATTTTACGAAATAAAAACACCAAAAAAATTAGATAATAAATACACCTTTCATAATATTTGGACAATGTCACGTTATGACATGTTGACTAACACAATTAACGTATGGAACTGATTGAAACAACCTCAATGTTTGTTTATCCTGAATACTTGTACGGGAGTCTTACCTTGAACGAGGATACATTCCCTAAATGTCATTAGGTTTAGTATACTTACGAGGACGATGGTAGCAAATTAAACTTGATCACATTTAACGATTTTCAAGTGTTTCGTCCGTTGTCAGACACCGGTAAGATTCTTCACTGACTCATAATTTTACCGAACGTACTTTGATCTTTTATTGAAATCCCCACCCTAACCGAGACATAGATAAAACTACAGGAAGAAGGACCTGAGTTCGTTATATAACCTGACCTCCTGTATATACCTTCTCTAATTTCTTACATTAACGATTTACAATTAATCTGGGAACAAGTCTTTGTATGTCTGAAATATAAAACGTTTAGTTAGACACATTACTATGAATATTAAATAACAAATTGAGAAAGCGTATAATGAAATGAAAATAAAGATACAAAAGTATCTGAATAGACATAAAGGTATAAACACATATATACACAAATACATGTATTTAGGACAAATTACAGTACAAAACTTACGGTTCATTATTACTAAGAGTGAAAAAAGGGTTACCCATATTTTTAACTTCTAACATTTTTGATAAAAAATACTTTTTTATTAATAGTTTATGATACCTTTATAGAGTTTATATAATATCCAGGAAAACGTAAGAATTTATTACACAAGACTTACGTTATTTCTTTTATCACCGAATTGTAACTGATTTCTTATTTAAGGTGTAAAGAATATTCTACATGTTCTGGGAATTGTCACGTTGAGGTTGGAGAGTTTGACATAGAAGATAATCAGAGAGTTACTACCGAGTATAGTCTCGATGACATTTACGGATAAATGATTTAAGTAAAATAATACTGTTTATAAATAACTTGAAAAAAATTTCTTCGTCATTGAGGTGATTAAAAAATATGTACGGTAGAAGAAACAACTGGACTACGTTTGTCTGACGGTCTATAAAGAAGTCGTTACAACCCAAATAAACCCTAGTCGTCTCTTAATGTCAACCTCAGACGTTGTTACCACTGAGTGTACGTACCGTTTCCTTCCTCTCGAGAATATCTCTCCTTCTCTTTCAACCCTCCCAATAATACTTGTCTCAGAAACTGAAAAGGGACTGACTCAAGAACGGTCCTTGTTTCTCTTCAAACAAACCAACAACTCGAGACGACACCAGAGTCTCGTACTGTCGAGGAACTAGGACCAAAGGTTTAAAATAAATTAAATTTTTTTTAAAGTGTCGAGTCTTACGAGAAAAAGTAGTCGGTCTGTGACCCGTTGAGGGTGAATAAAATGACAGGTAACAGAACGGGTAGAAGGAGGAGACTTTTGGGTGTCGTGAAAAGGACAAATAAACTAACAATTGACAAGTAAATACATGTCTGTAAAAGTATGTCGTTCCCACTGCAAAGACGATGGTTTATTTTGAGAATAAAAGTATAAAATAAACACGAATTTAACTTCCTTTTCTGTTAAGAGTATACAACGGTAAACCTAGACACTTTCACTTTAGTAAGTACCATAGGTTTTAGTAAGTACGACAGGTGGTTTACTTCTTTTCTATACACAAAGTCTTACATTTGGGTTTGTTTCTTGGGAGATTCATTTGGAAACTATTTTGTGTGTTTCTGTGGAGAACGAGAGTACTATTAGTAAAACGTATAATAATCGACTAACGAAGACGGATTCTTAAACACATCACCCAGAAAGGTACTCCTCCTCTGACTTGTCCTCGATTCTTTGTTTTGTTCAAAGACTTTAGTAAGTCTCGATTTTGTCTTGGCTAGGTCTACCATTAACTTAATTATACTCCGAAGTTTGAGACTGTGTTTTAATTAATACCTTCTAGTTATTACACATAAAAATTTGTCGAAAAACTCTAAACAATGTGTTCCGGGCAGATCAGTTCCGATACCAAAAAGGACACCAGCTCATACCTACACTCTCAACCTGACACTTCTTCCGACTCGTGGCTTCTTAACTACAAAAACTTGACACCACAACCTCTTCTGAGAACTCTCAGGGAACCAGACGTTCCTCTAGGTTAGTTAGGTAAGACTTTCTCTAGTCGGGACCCTAAAGAAACCTTCCTTCCTACGATTTCGACTTCGAGGTCATGAAACCGGTGGAGTACACTTCTCAACTGACTAACCTTTTCTGAGACTACGACCCTCCCTAACCCCCGTCCTCCTCTTCCCCGCTGTCTCCTACTCTACCGACCTACCGTAGTGACTGAGCTGCCTGCACTTAGACTCACTTGAGGTCCTCAACCACTACCTGTCCCTCCGGACCGTACGACGTTAAGTACCCCAGCGTTTCTCAGCCTGTACTGACGCACTGACTTGACTTGACTTGTGAATATGGTGTTACTAAAATCATTGTGTCAACATGTTGGTAGTGGTGTTAGATCAAAATCCTATGGGGTTTTTATAGAAAGGACTATAAAACTTAGGACTATTTTCTTTGGTGATTAAAGAAAAGACACATATCTAAACGGAAAAGACCTATGAGACATATTTACTTTAGTGTTTTATAGAGAAGAAAAAGAAGACCGAAGAAAGTGACCACGTCACAAAATGCAAAGTAAATTTTACGTTGTACACAGTCATCAAGACCGAAGGGGCCACAGAGTCTACCATTTCTTAGACGGACTTCACTCCCTATGGACCCAAGTCAACGACCCAACCCTTCTAGAGGACCTCTTCCTGTTTGGTTGGGTGAGATCCTAAGAAAGAACCTCTTAAGGTACCTGTCTCCTCGGACCACCCGATATTAGGCATCCCAGTGTTTCTGGGTTGTCCTGACTCACTGATTCGTGTTGTGTCTTGTAGTCATCAAGTGAGGAAAAATTAAAGATTTATAATAGGGTACATACAATATGGTGTAAACGAATAGGTATGTGGTTTACTACCTATCGAATTAACACAATTCAAATCCCAATAATACTTATTACAACGTTACTTATCAGTACACGTATAGAAACACAGTTATATGTAAAAACAGTCCATCTAAGGATCCTTATCCTAACGAACAGTATATCATTTAAATAAAAATCGAAAAAATACTTTGTCTATTTTTATATAATGTTTTATCGACATTGTCAAATTTAAAGGCGGACGTCATATACGCAAGGTCAAAGAGGTGTAGGAGTTGTCGTGAACGGAACGACTAATATAATTAAGGTCACCCGTCTCTTCTAAGAGTAACATCCAAATTAAATATAGAGGGATTACTGATCATAAAAATTTACAAAAATAAGAAGAAACCACTTTTGAGAAGTGAAGAAGTGAGAAACCATTTTCAAGAAGAAACCACTTAAGAAAAAATTTTCTCTTAAAAATTAAACTTAACAGACAGAAGATTCATGACTTCACATTCTGAAAATACATATAAGACCTATTTTGGGGGAATATACTGTATACTATATTTTTATACTCAGAACAGAAGAGGGGGAGAAAAGTACCATAAACAACTTCATGTTCACAAACATTGAAAATACTTCAGGTTAAATAATAATAATGATAATATTTACCACGATTGTATAGAACTGGATTGGGGTAAAGTGTTATAGAAGACGTTACAAAAGAAGATTTATAAAATCAAAATCGACAACACAAATTTGACATTCGAAAACCCGAATTAAAAATACAGTATCATTTTGTTAAACACCATATTCTTTACATAAACTACAGAGAGGGACCAAGGACCGTGTTTCGAGGGGTTCGGAAACTTTAAAGAACTCACTATTATCGTAGAAAAAATTAAATACTCTTTGGGGAAAACTCGTGTGTCCTCAAATACGATTACTCCACTGACTCTAACCTCAGGAATTCATCGTAGTTCTACTCCAACCAATGAACTTTTTGGTCCTCTAATGTCTTAACCTTCCCCCACCCCGATCTTTAAGTCGAGATATTTTTGGGAACTTGTCTCTAAACTACTTGAAGGTGTGACGAGTGTATAGGTTTACGACTCTCCCACTGTGTTGGGTTAAGGTACTCACTGTTTTAGAGGGAAGACTTGGAGTGGGATACATGTAGAAGTAAACTAATAGTAGAAGTAATAGTATAAAGTAAGTATAACATCGTACACTTTATAGGATATAATACAATAATAAAATAATCGGAAATATCATTGTTTACAAAAGGTCTCGAAACACTCGAGAAATTGTTTAACAATAGTTATTAAAGTTCAGTCCGTGGTATTTTCTAGGAGGACGACAGTTACTTTTCAATCACAGACAGACACTTTCTTTACCTTTTAAAATAAACTCGGTTTAACTCCTTATTAATTGTTGTCGGAGAATCTTTCGAGGGTCTTGATAAGATGGGTAATCTTCAGTTTCGTGTCAATAGATACAAAAAACTTTGTCCCGAGATGTAATTTACTGTCAAACGTGTAAGGTATTGACGTTTACGTTTGATCACCCAGTAGTACAGAGGAATATTCTACCTCTTCCTTATAACAGAAAGTTTTCCGACAGAACTACGAGCCTCTTACGACGGTAAATACTGCCTCGTCCATAAAGATCATAAAGATGGTCTCCTCTCTAAACCAACTTCGTATTACGTCTATGTGTCACGTGTCATCTCCTCCCTCTCCTCCGGCTTTCTCTTTAAAAAAAAATTACAAATTTATAAAAACAAGGTGACATTTTATATTTTACAGGAAGTGTGACAGGTCACAGTAAACTCGGTTATATTACTTCGACTTAAACGAAATCTTCGTTTCCTTTAGAAATAGTCTCCTACCTCTAGACGGTCGAGTCGAGATCTTTTGTTCGAGAAGGGTTATCCGGACTCGTCCCGACGAAATAACCCAAAAACAACCCCGTCACCCACGTCTCACAAAAGGACCCAGATCACGTCGATGTGAGTCAAGGTTTAACGTCACGGGTCACGTTGTAGAGACGCGTACCAGGCGTAGGAGACGGTAGAACTTAGTGTCACACTCGAGTCACGACGAGGTGTACTCGTGTGGGTCGACTTCACAGTCACGTCGGAAAAGTGAAACCCTTGAAACCAGACTGCACGGTCCATGTTCCGGGGATGTGTGTCGTCCGTGGGATATTCGTTCACTTTGATCCGATTCTTGTTTTCTTTTACTCTTTTTTGTACTAAGTCAAGTCAAGTCAAGTCAGCGAGTCAGTACAGGCTGAGAAACGGTGGGGTACTTAGCGACGTGAGGTCCGGAGGGACAGGTAGTGGTTGAGGGCCTCAAGTGAGTCTGAGTGCAGGTAGCTCAGGCACTACGGTAGGTCGGTAGAGTAGGACCCAGTAGGGGAAGAGGAGGACGGGAGTTAGGGATGGTCGTAGTCTCAGAAAAGGTTAGTCAGTTGAGAAGCGTACTCCACCGGTTTCATGACCTCGAAGTCGAAATCGTAGTAAGGAAGGTTTTTTTAGGGTCCCGACTAGAGGAAGTCTTACCTGACCAACCTAGAGGAACGTCAGGTTCCGTGAGAGTTCTCAGAAGAGGTTGTGGTGTCAAGTTTTCGTAGTTAAGAAGCCACGAGTCGGAAGAAGTGTCAGGTTGAGAGTGTAGATATGTACTGGTGTCCTTTTTGGTATCGGAACTGATCTGCCTGGAATCAGCCGTTTCATTACAGAGACAAAAACTTATATGATAGATCCAACCAGTATTAAAAAGAAGGTTCCTCATTCGCAGAAAATTAAAGTACCGACGTCAGTGGTAGACGTCACTAAAACCTAATCTGAAGCAAAATAAAGGGTCTAAGATAAAGATATAGGGTCCTTAACAATTACCCAAAACGGTCCCTGTTTTACTAATTTGGACTCCTTTCTTAGTACCATTAGAGACTAAATATCGAGGAGTGAGGTCGTTTTCAAAACGGTATCCTTACGGAACACCTGATTTATAAACACACACAAGAAGTGTAAGAAAAGGTTCATCAGGAGGTAATTATAAATCTTTTCTAAAAAAAAAATTTGGGTTAAACAGGGTCGATATGGTTCTCTGGTACAGTCTCGATGAACTCAGTCTCGACATAAGACCTTCGTAAAATGAACACCCCCACCCCTTCCACCGTCTAATCATGGTCGTCATTACCCTTACACTCTTTGTGTTCCCCTATTTTACACTCTCTGACTTAATGACTTGTCCTCGTAAAAGGGTAGGACTCTAAGATAAAAGATATGGTGGTTGTCTCCTCAACCTGAAGACAAAAGGATCTATACCATCTTTAGGTAATATTAAATAAATAAGTAAAATTACTTAAATAAAAATTAACTTCCTCTTAACGAAATGTCTTAAAACAAAAGACAGTTTGGGATTGTACTATTAAATACTTAACAAATAAAGAGGTCTTATACGTAATCCAGATAAACCCTAATCAGTAACATAACAAGACCGAGAAAGACGTCACAGACAGTGTACCATCAGGGAATTCATTTCTAATAATTTATTTATTTACTTAAGTAGATATCAATTAGAGACTAGACTCGTAGAGTATATGGGAAGAAGTATATTTTTGTAAGAATTCTCGACAACTCCATCCACCGGTCTTGTTATCACATGGTAGCACCCTAAAAAATTTAATTGAAAAAATAAATCAATGAATAAACTAAAAGACACAAAAATAAAACTCAAAAATCTCACATTAGACAAAAAAAAAAAAAAAGGAAGAATCAGACGACAATCCTTTGGAAGAAAATTCTTATATTGATAGAAACATTACGTGACAATTAAACCATTGTAACCGTAGTAAGAAAATATTCTTCGCTAATTTTACTTTGTTTAAAATTTTATAGTCAAGCCGATAAATCTCCAAGAAGGGACTAGAGTTTAAAATCAGATTTAACAACTCTAACAGTTCATTTGTCATGACGTAAATCACTCTAAACTAATTCGTAATCACCAACTTCCATTCAAAATTATATATGAATTAAGTCCTTCAAGATATTATAAATTTCCAAATTTCTAGTCACAACTATCAACGTCAGTAGACCATAAAGGAGGAGATGGAATGTGCATTTAGAAATTCACTTATTCCGATAAGCTATAAGAGAACTATCTCACTTTACTAAGTAAGAGAGACTTACGGTTTGTATCTCTAAGAATTTTAATACAATTGTACTCCTTCAGTTGTATCACTGATAAATAAGACTGAGTTGATACTTCTACATGTAAAACCATAAATATAAGTAATGTATAAAGAATGAAGAGAATTGGCTATCGACTACGCATACATGTAATCTGAGAACCGAATAATCTGTTTGACCCAAACAATTTAAACGAACACAGTAACAATTAGGTAGACTTTCCTAGGTAACCTTTTTTAGGACCTCATAATAAACTCGTCACAAACAGGGAGGAGGTACATCAAACAACAAACCTAAAAAAAAAGGGATGTTAAGATACACAAAGGACCGAAAAAATGAAAACTATTAAATTTTACGAATACTGTAAAATCGACTACGTTACACTTTACAGTAAAAGGTATTAGACATTTACTAGTAAAAATCCGAAACTCGGTCTACAATTAAAGAACCCGTATTGTCAATTTAGGACGGGTAGAGAAATAAATGTCAAATAAAATAGAAGAACGTTTTACAGACTGACCTTGTCGACACACGTCTAGATAAGAGTTTTACTCGTAATCAACGATGAGGTAGAGACACAGGAATACGTCTCACGTGTTAAACTTAAACCTTACTAAATGAAACGGTGCAAGTTCAAGTTACAATAGAATGCCCTCTTTCTTGAGTTTATCTGAATCCCCTGGTCGAGAAATTACGAAGTAAGGATACATCTCTTATAAGTTGTCCTAGTTGTAGTCCGTACCTTGTTTGTGCAGACGAGAATATAAAGTATTGGATACGATAACTTTTCAAGGTTGTTCTTTAACGTAAGTATGAGACCGAGTAAAAGTGTGGAAGTCGTGGTCTTTTCGTATAAGTTTTATGACGTCCGTCGACGACCGGAACACTTAGATTACATTAAGAACTAATCTTCGAAAACGGAAACGGGATCAGTACGAAACTGTGTTTTTCATAAAAGTGGTAAAGTGTCAAGATAACAGTTAACACAATCATCTATAACTGAATGAGACACTTGTATCGTGAATTGTCTACGAAAAGACTCCTGTTACTTTTTCATAAATTCGTTTACTACTATATTTATCGTAAGAAATTGAACACAAAAAGGACTTGTCGTAAAGATTCCGTCTAACCGGGTGACTACAAGTGACAACG
Organism: Capra ibex; assembly: GCA_006410555.1. Classification (NCBI taxonomy): domain Eukaryota; kingdom Metazoa; phylum Chordata; class Mammalia; order Artiodactyla; family Bovidae; genus Capra; species Capra ibex. The sequence goes on from SJYO01052474.1 coordinate 29,830,752, forward strand.
GAAGTTCCCTAACAACAATTTACAAGACCATTTAGTGAGTATGAAGTTCAAAAGATTTAGTAAGTTATCTGGGAATGAGAACGAAAGAGGTAGAATGAAAACATCAATAAATAAAAAAGGATCTTTTCATTTACTTAGATAAAATATGGAATTATCTTGGTAATTAGTATGGTTATTTTGTTAGTAAACAGTCTCTAAATATTTACTTATGGTTTTGGTAAGAAACACAAGTAAGAGTCTAAAAAAGAATGTCTTGTATATTTTGGGTACGATTATTACAGTTTGAGACTGATTTTATACAAGTATGATCATTTTACTATCGTTACATGAAAGACCTTAACTTAGACATAAATTAGTGTAACTTCAGTCCCTAACAATCGACAGATTAACTTTACGATCCGGTATTCGTAACAACTTTGATTTGAAACTTTATCAAGACAATAGTTACTGTTGAATGTCGTCGTAATGACTACTCCTATATAATAATTTTATAAATAGTACGATCGCCTACCCTAAAAGTTAGGACTACAAAACTAACAACACTTTCACCATTAGAATGTTAAGAGTGAAATCCATACTATTTAAATAAAGTTCACTTTGTCTTAGTCAGTATCTAACATATATTTGACACTTATAAAATTGGTAATGTCCTTCTTCGTTATAAACTGTGATTTTAAAGTTGAAGTTGATAAAAGATCAGTACAATAGTAATCATATGTGGTACTAATAAAAGAATGTAATCCCTGTTGTAAATAAGACAACTATTAAACGTAAGATCGGTCACCCTTTAGATAGGAGACCCACAATTTCTTTCCTTAATAATTGATACAGGTGTCAGTAAAGGAAATTTCAGTTTACTTGTAGAAAGGTAAATTTCTTAGTAATTTTTTAATTCAATTTTATAGTCTTGTTTGTGTCAGAGTATGTATTTCCATACTTAACATAATCGACTGGGAATACGTATTCTGTAAGTAAGTAAATAGGTAAGTAAGTAAGTGGGTAGGAAAGTTGTACGTAATATGTAAATAAAACGTCCATCATATAACACATGAAAATTGGTTCATTTTGACCATGGGAAAAGTATTTACCATAAAAGTGAGTAACCATGTATGTATCTATTTATCATATACGTATCACGTATATCCGTTTATAGTGAAAAATAAAATTTGGTTTTCTATAAGTCAGACCCCTTGTTATAACATCCATCAGGTTGTCTGAAGTTTTAAAAAGGTTTAGACTAAAGTGTTATTCATTGTTATTATACGTCTACCTAAAGAACTTATGTTTACATTGTAAATAGATTCATTTAAAAGGTCAAACTTACCACTATGAAACGACATCAACCTTTACTTTCTCACCATTGAAGACCACCAATTCTTGTACCAAGACTTGAATAGGATGGTCCCGATCTTGGGTCCATAAATTACCGACACTGAAACCCTTTAATACTTCGAGTACCCGGAAACAATTAAACGTGTTACCCTTACTAATATAATTATTATGTTAGTATTGATCGACACATCCTAATACATTTTAACTTTCAGTCGTATGTGTGTTTAGATAATCGGATCATGGACCAGATCCCGTTTAGGAACGATTTACAATCGGTAATAAGTATGATAACAACAGTAAAAAGTCAGTGATTTAGGACAGGGGGAGAAACACTAGAGTACCTGACATCGTGTTATTCGAGGAGACAGGAGGTGGGTCCTAAACGAGTTTGAATACAGGTAACTCAACTACTACGATAGATTGGTAGAATATGAGACGGTAGGGGAAAAGGAAATCGGAACTTAAGATGGGTCGTAGTACCAGAAAAGGTCACTGTGTCAAGAAACGTAGTCCACCGGTTTTATAATCTTAAAGTCGAGTTCGTTGTTAGGAGGGTTACTTATAAGTCCCAAATCCTAACTGACCAAGCTAGAGACACGTTCCCTGAGAGTCCTCAGAAGAAGTCGTGGTGTTAAGTTTTCGTACTTAATAAAACACGAGTTGCACGAAATACCAGGTTTTGAGTGTAGGTATATACTGATGACTTTTTTATTATCGAAACTGATATGTCGGGAACTAGTTGTTTTACTCCAGAGACTAAAAATTATACGACAGATCCAAACAGTATCTACTTCAACAACCATAAAGAGGACCGTTAGAACTAAGGTCGAACACTAGGTAGGTTGGGCCGTAAAACGTGCTACATGAGACGTATCTTCAATTTATTCATCCCACTGTTATATGTCGGAACAGTATGAGGAAAGGGTTAAAACTTGGTCAGGTAACAAGGTGTCGGTCAAGAAAGACAACGAAGAACTGTGTGTATGTTTAAAGAGTCATCTGTCTATTCTATCAGACCATAAGGGTAGAGAAATTCTTGAAACGTGGTAAACAACAGTACGTGTGTTAGTTATTGAAATTGTATTAGTCACTTGTTCTTCTTCTACAAAAAGACCTTGAGGGAACGAAAGAGGTACTAAGTCACTTACAACCGTTAAACTAGAGACCAAAGAGACGGAAAGATTTAGGTCGAACATGTAGACCTTTAAGAGGTAAGTGTATTACGATTTCGGATAGAACTTCCTAAAACTCATATTAGAACAATCGTACACTTTAATCGTACTAAAATACCATCAAACTTGTAAGAACCGTAACGGATAGAAACCCTAACTTTACTTTTGACTTGAAAAGGTCAGGGTACCGATGGCGACTCAAAAGGTTTAAACGACTGTATAACTCACGTCGTGAAATTGTTGTAATAAAAAATCCTAAAATTTATCGAGTTGACCTCAAACAAGTGGAGGTGGTCGAAACAAGTATTATTACGAACGATTCCGGGTGAACTGAAATGTGAGGTCCTACAGACCGAGATTCACTCACTGGTGTGGTATTATCAAAAGATCCAAATTCTGGAAAAAAACATATGAAGACACATAAGAACGGTCGAGCAGAATGAGAGAATACGGAGGTAATCCAGACATGGTAAAAACAGGAAATAGCACGGGTAGGAACGTACTTTATAACACTAAGTCAAGTCAAGTCAGCGAGTCAGTACAGGTTGAGGAACGCTGGGGTACTTGACGTCGTGTGGTCCGGAGGGACAGGTAGTGGTTGAGGACCTCAGGTGGTTTTGGGTGCAGGTAACTCAGTTACTACGGTAGGTTGGTAGAGTAGGAGACAGTAGGGAAAGAGGAGGACGGGGGTTAGGGAGGGTCGTGGTCCCAGAAAAGGTTACTCAGTCGAGAAACGTAGTCCACCGTTTTCATAACCTCAAAGTCGAAGTTGTAGTCAGGAAGGTTACTTGTGGGTCCTGACTAGAGGAAATCCTACCTGACCAACCTAGAAGAACGTCAGGTTCCCTAAGAGTTCTCAGAAGAGGTTGTGGTGTCAAGTTTTCGTAGTTAAGAAATCACGAGTCGAAAGAAGTGTCAGATTAAGAGTGTAGGTATGTACTGTTGACCTTTTTGGTAACGGAACTGATCTGTCTGGAAACAACCCTTTCATTACAGAGACGAAAAATTATACGATAGATCCAACCAGTATTGAAAGGAAGGTTCCTCATTCGGAGAAAATTAAAGTACCGACGTTAGTGGTAGACGTCACTAAAACCTCGGGTCTTTTTATTTCAGTCGGTGACAAAGGTCAAAGCGGTAGATAGACGCACTTCACTACCCTGACCTACGGCACTAGAATCAAAAGACTTACAACTCCAAATTCGGTTGAAAAAGTGAGAGGAGAAAGTGAAAGTAGTTTTCCGAGAAATCAAGAAGAAGTAAAGTACGGTATTCCCACCACAGTAGACGTATAGACTCCAATAACTATAAAGAGGGTCGTTTGAACTAAGGTTGAACACGAAGGAGGTCGGGTCACAAAGAGTACTACATGAGACGTATCTTCAATTTATTCGTCCCACTGATATATGTCGGAACTGCATGAGGAAAAGGATAAACCTTGGTCAGACAACAAGGTACAGGTCAAGATTGACAACGAAGGACTGGACGTATGTCTGAAGAATTCTCCGTCCAATCCACCAGACCATAAGGGTAGAGAAAGTCTGAAAGGGTGTCAAATAACACTAGGTGTGTCAGTTTCCGAAACCGTATCAGTTATTTCGTCTTTAGTTACAAAAAGACCTTGAGAGAACGAAAAAACTACTAGGTCGTCTACAACCGTTAAACTAGAGACCAAGGAGACGGAAAAGATTTAGGTCGAACCTGTAGTCCTTCAAGTGTCAAGTACATAGTGACTTCGGACCGAACCTCTTAAAATTCGTAATGAAATGATCGCACACTCTACTCAGGTTAACACACCATCAAACTCATAAGAAACCGTAACGGAAAGAAACCCTAACGTTACTTTTGACTGGAAAAGGTCAGGAGACCGGTGACGACTCAAAAGGTTTAAACGACCGTATAACTCGTGTCGTGAAAGTGTCGTAGTAGAAAGTCCTAAACTTTATCGAGTTGACCTTAAGGTAGTGGAGGTGATCAAAACAAGCATCACTACGAAAGATTCCGGGTGAACTGAAGTGTAAGGTCCTACAGACCGAGATCCATTCACTAGTGTGGTAACACTAATAGACCCAGCACTTCTAGAAGAAACATCTCAAGAAGACACATAAGAACGGTAGAGAAGAATTATGTATGAGTATTTGTATTTTTCGATAACTGAATCGTTAGAGATTTTGTAAAAAATAAATCAATAATGACTTATGTGTCTATAACTCGTGATCCTAAAATTCTTAGTTCTTTATACTGTCGGTACCATCGTCACAGTTTTATCCATACAACAAGAACAACAACAAGTCAGTGATTCACCACGGACTGAGAAACACTGGGACTCCTAACGTCGTTCGGTCCGAAGGGACAGGTGGTAACGGACCCTAAACAAGTCTGAGTGCAGGTCACTCAGTCATTACAATAAAGTGGTAGAGTAGGAGACGTCGGGAGAAGAGGAAAAAGGGAGTTACAAAGAGTCGTAGTCTCAGAAAGGGTCACTCAACCGACAAACGTGGTCCACTGGTTTCATAACCTCGAAGCCGTAGTCGTAGTAAGGAAGGTTACTTATAAGTTCCGACTAAAGGAAAATCTAACTGACCAAACTAGGGGAACGACAGGTTCCCTGAGAATCCTCAGAAGGCGTCGTGGTGTCAACCTTTCGTAGTCAAGAAGTATCGAGTACAATATTTTAAGTTTACCAGTTAATTTAATCTTTATTTACTTGTAAAAAATCTTCTGTTGTACATCAATAACCAAATGTATATTCATTAACTGTTAGTTTTAAATAAATAAACGAAGGATCCATAATATTAATGTAAAGTAATCCTTTAAAGATTCCTTTTATTTCTATTGGGGTCTTATGGACCTCAATGAAATAGACCTTTACCGTAAACTTAATAGACGAAAATGGAGAACATGACTGAATAGATCTCGATAATGTTATTTATCCAAGATTCATTTTGAGACACCAACTTTTGTAGTCCTTTTCTCTTACACAAAGGTTGTTGACCCTCTACTTGTATAACATGTATACTTGTTAGAAGATTTACTCTTGTATAGAGGAAAACATAAATAATCGTGAAATATCAAGAAATAATACATAGATGGAAGGACTGGAGTTCTCGTGTCTAGTTATTCTAAAATTGTCCGAACAGTCGAGATTGAAAATAATAAATGTACATCATATTCATACAGATAAACGTAAAAAACTATTGAAAAAGGTATTTTCTGAATCTCTGTTTTGTATGTTTGTGTCCTCTTATTGATCGTTTTATAATCTTACCCTAAGTAGAATCAAAACAGACTTCGTACTCTTTTATTTACGTTCCATGGATTCATTCACATACTTTTATTGAAGAGACTTATATGTTTAAAATGTTTTTTTTTTTTTTTTTCTCTCTCTCTCTCTCTTTCATAAGAAACGTAGAGATAGGTCTTTGTCCGGACCCTACGTCGGGTATCTTTGAATCTTCCAATCTTCACTAAACCGATTGATCGAAAACACCATTCTTCAAACTCTCACTACGACAGAACTGCGACTGGTTCTAAGGACCCCTAGTCATTAAGTACTCTGTACAAAGGGGACGTAGTCTGTGTAGGTAGTCCTGTCTCACTAATACACCCTTAGAACCGAGAGGAGAGAATCGTTGGGGTCATTAACTATCACCCGGAGTTGTATTTATACTATCAGATACACCGAGTCTACCATTTCGTAGACGACATCACATCCTCTGGGCCCAAGCTAGGGACCCAACCCTTCTAGGGGACCTCTTCCTTTACCGTTGGGTGAGGTCATGAGAACGGATCTTTTAAGGTACCTGATTCCTCGGACCATCCGATGTCAGGTACCCCAGCGTTTCTCAGCCTGTGCTGACTCGTTGAAGTGAAAGTGAAAGTACCAAACTTTTTCTTCAGTGGTTTATGGAGGTGGATCTAGTAACCTTGATTCCTCTTTCTTCAGGTCGTCCCTTGGAGACTTATTGGTGACTATCACACGATTTTTCGTCCTATAGTCGAAATTGGTAGAAGATCTGGGTGGGTCCTTATACTTGAGATCGTAGACGGTTTGTTCTCTCTCTTTTTTGTATAGGTTCAGTCTAAATGGGATAAAAAGGAATAGAGAAGTGAGAAGGGACAAATCTATGGTCTTCCTTTATTTTGAAGTTGGTCCTTTACCTCCCCCTGTTAAGAATTTTTTACAAAGGACACATTTTTTTGTTCGTATAACAGAAACGGAAAAGAAATATAAGGGATTCTATAAACAATTGGATCCTCATATAAATACCCCATTCTTGTATTATAAAAACCTACTATCAATAAAAAAGTAAATTCTACACCACTCTTAAACTCTTACGTCTCTATAATGTTCTTACTACCGTTTCTTTGAATCCAAGATGAAACAATTTTTATATTAAACTTCAGAATTCTTTACATTTTCAAAGACAAAAAAATTTTTTTATTAGACTCTAATGTAATTCGACCTAATATTTGACCTTATGAATTCATATAAGTACCCCAAATAAATAGTCATAATATTGTACTCCGATTTGTCAACATTTATATTGTAAACGTACAGATCAGTCTACACCGATAAAGGTACTGTCTATTTATGTGAAAACGGTGAACCATGTCGTTATCATTTTCATATTATTTATACGTGTAATGCTAAAGGTTTCTATATAGAAAGAGGTGTCGTCTAAATCATCTGTACTTTTATTTCGAAATTACCACGAACCACCTCATAATTTTAATAACGTCTCACGGACGAGAATTACGATTACATTCAGTCTTTGAACTTGGTATACAATTCGGTAACTAAGTGTTTGAACGGATATTAGTCGACCTTACGGTGTTATTTTCATTTTATGTTTTTTTATTTTTCTTTCTTCTTACAGATACAAAGTGGAAGTCTCTAAATTTACCAGATCCCACCCAGAACTCGAAACTTTAAAAAATTTCTAAGGTTTCACTACGATTACACGTTTTTTAAAACCCTTGGAGGTTCGATTCGTCAGTAAAAACAAAATATTACAAACATGAGTGTACGTCGTTCTCGTTAAAGAATCAGTAATCACATTGACGATTAAGACATTACTTTGTTTTGGTTTCAAGGTGTTAAAGACATTTGACTTAATAACCCGGTTAAGGTCTTTCGAGATGTCATTCCAAATTACAACGTACTTAAACGAGACAATTTCTAAGGAATTTTCCTTCGAAATATAAATAATTCTATACTTATCAAATGATTCATAATATAGATCAAATTTTTAAAATCGTTTTAAAACAAATTTTGAACCAATATAGGTTTACGATATTCCGAAATAGGGTCGATAGTCTTTTGACTTTGAAGTAATGTATTTTTCGTCACAGGACTCTTTCTGTTAGGAATTAAATACATAGATAGATTAAATGAGTGTGTTAGTAAATACTTAAGTAAGTAAGACTATAAGTACACAATTCAATAATATAGAAAGAAAGTTAGTTACGGAAAATACACAGTCCAGAACACGTCTTACTTCCCCTCTCTTCTCCTTTTATTTTGTAACAAAGAAACAAATCTTTAAGATAATAGTAAGATAATAGGAAACCGTATCATTGAAATAAATGATATTTAATATGTTTCCTTTATTAGTCTACTCGTGTTTCATATATGTATACTTATAATACGGTGTATGTTTAATACCGTCTTTAAAGTCTTTCCCTTTTAAACGTTAAATATCATTTAGTAGGATCCTAACCCCGACCAAATGTGAAAAGTAAAAGAACAAAAAGGAGAACATAAAGAAGGTTGAAATAATCTATATTAACTGTATATTGTAACACATTTAAATTCTACATGTTACACTACTAAACTATGAATAAATATAATACTTTACTAATGATGTCATTCAATCAACTATAGAGGTAGTGGAGAGTATTGATAGTAACACACATAACCCTCTTGTCAATTCTAGATAAAAGAATCGTTCATGAAGATCAAAAGGTATCAGGTATCGTTCATAACCCTTTAAGAACAATGAACAATTCTTGTAATTGAGTTAAACCAAATATATACAGGTCGAACACTATTTATCCCTAGCTTAGATCGAGAGGACGTAACGTCACCTACAAAAGGTGGTAGACTCGGTGGTCCCTTCGGGATGAATTCGTTTTGGATTAAGTAAAGTAATGTATCATAAAAGTACATAGACTTACAATCGTCACTTCAATGAAAGAATTATAACGACAGGACGGGAGGGTGGGTCTATATTTGAATTTTGTTCAGAACGTACAAATACACAACAATATATGAAATGAAACCTCTTCCGTCACCGTTGGGTGAGGTCATGAGAACGGACCTTTTAGGGTACCTGCCTCCTCGGACCATCCGACGTCAGTCACCCCAGCGATTCTCAGCCTGTGCTGACTCGCTGAAGTGAAAGTGATTATTAGACGATGATTGGAAATGGTGTTGAGTTAATACATCCAATAAAAACCGAAGTGAAAAACAGATTCTTTTAATTCCTTGTCTCATTTTATTGAACGGTTTACCGTATGTGACTAACTTATCGACTCGAATCACAACTCCCGGTTCCTTATATGAGAACCGATAATTAGACGTAAGAATTACTTCTCAAGTCAAGTCAACGAGTCAGCACAGGTTGAGAAACGTTGGGATACTTGGCGTCGTGTGGTCCGGAGGGACAGGTAGTGGTTGAGGACCTCAGGTGGGTTTGGGTACAGGTAACTCAGTCACTACGGTAGGTTAGTAGAGTAGGAGACAGTAGGGGAAGAGGAGGACGGGAGTTAGAAAGGGTCGTAGTCCCACAAAAGTTTACTTAGTCGTCTGATATATTAAAATATCCATGACCTCTATTTGAAGTTAAAATATGTCCTTTACAAAGTAATGTCCCCCTATTATGTATTAAGACGATAGGGAGGGGGGTAAATAGAGAAAGACAAAAAAAATAATGAAATATATTACTCATGAGGAATCAATGTTATTTCTTTTGTTTGTATATATGTTTCCATCGATATGTTCAAAGGGTATATAGACTCCTCGTCCTTTAGAGGGAGAAGAAAGTCCGACTCGTAAACGTCCTTCCGTCCACACGAAAGATAAGAGTAGAGGTCTGTAGTAGAGGTCACCAATCGTTGGTCGCACGAGGAACGGTCCAAGTTTTGGATCCCCGTTTCTCTTTCATTCTCCTATCCTATTGAGAAACGACGATCAAAGTGAGGAAACTCGGAACGTACATAAAATTCACCGGAGGGACCTACCCGGACAATCCACTCTCTTCGGTTAATGAATAGTCACAAGAAGTAAAACAACAACAACAACAACTCGGAATAGAAGTCACGAAGAAACCTCACCCGTCTTCGTGGAAATGAAAGCCATGGAAACAACCGAGGAAGGTGTCAGTGACTGGTAGTTCACACACTGAAAGTTCTGAAAGATGACTCCGGGGACAGTGGGAGTGTACTGGGAAAAACTTGTTAATAGTTATAGTTACAACATCTCTTGTTTCTCTAAATGACCCCTAGAATCTTGACGTTAAATCCCCTGTCTAAATCCAGTTTGATACTCACCAGGTCCCTTCTTTTATTCAAATCCCCGAATACTTCAGTTTTCGGTCCCCCACGTCCAACATAGGAACCAGTCCCTCGATTCTAGGTATACGGAGTCCCGGTTTTTTTGTGTTTTGTTTTGTATCTTGTCTTCGTTATAACATTGTTTAAGTTATTTATGAAATTTTTATCGGGTGTAATTTTTTTTTTTGTGAATTTTTTCCGTTTTCCCTGTTACAACAATTTAAACAGACCGTCTTTATACTAACTAAGACTGGTTCTTCCTTTTATGGACAGGAATTCCCTATTTTCAACAGTTTTTAATAAAATCTTATTCCAAACCATTTATACAACTCAAAGACTTTGTGACCGTCCACAAGACCTACTTATGGAATTCTGTTGTACCAGTTTGTAGTCTAAGGTAACCGGACTTTATACGTACAGTGTGAAGGAGTTAATGGAAGGAGTTATTAAAATCGAGAGAATCGTTATAGCTGAGGTAAAACTGACAAGAAAGTGTGGAATATTTTGTCCTGTAAACTGATTGGGGTGTACCTAAAAAGACAGAACAAGTATAGACTAGTCGTCCTTCGAAAGTGGATAGGAAACAGAGTCACCTAAAATCCGTTTGTCTGACTAAAGTCAATACTGATTTATATGTAGAAATTTTTATTATTATTAAAAGGGATTACGGTTTTTTCTTTCTTTTGGAGGGAGAAAAAGAAAGTCTTATAAATAAATCTTTTGACATGAAAGAAAAAGACAGGGAATCTCTAGACACATTTAATAAAAATTTCCGATTCATTTGGTCTAAATGTTGGATCTTTACAGAAAGAATTCGTGAACCTCCGATAGAGAAACTAAGTTTTAGTTCCTTTTATAGCGAAGATAGAGGGTCACCGTCCTACCACGGTGGATCGTGGTTCAACGTTTTGATTGAAGAGAGTATTACCATGCTTTCTGACAAAAAGGAAACTTATTTCGGTTGATCAATTGTGTCAATGGGGTTAATAGTTCACTTAAACCCTACTTGATACACACTACTTACAACGACAGTCCAGGAGCATAAACTCATGATTATACAAACTCTAGTGGGTACGTTACACAACATAGAGTAACTAATACACTTTGTAACTCTAAGGAAAGATAGAAACGTTTGAAAAATCGTCCAACGAAATTACCCGAAGTATAAGACCAAATTACGAATAAGTCATTATCTTAACAAAATAAAAGAGAAAACACTTCTCCTAAATACCCGACTCTCCTATAAAACCAAAAATTAATATAGGATTACTTCACCTCGTCGGGAATGAGAGACTGAGGTGGTGGTTTCGTCAATCAGAGAGATGGTAAGAGAAGGAGACCTTCAGGAATCAGGTGACAGACAAAAGAAAAGGGGTTAATTTGTGGATTGGAACTATGTAAAAAAAAAAGTTAAATCTTTTTAAAATAAGTACATAAATAAAGAATCTGTATATACAAAGAGTATTAAATGTTACTTATCTGTTCATCAAAAGATAAGTAACTATGTAAAATATCCAATGTAGGAGGAAGTGAAGGGACTTTCCTTACTAACCTCGACACTAATCCCATTGTTAAAAGAGATAAGTGGTTAGTGAAGAAAAGTACCAGGGACAGGGGAAGAATGTTTACAATAACCCGAGGACCCAGACGACGACGACGACGATTCAGTGAAGTCAGTACAGGCTGAGACACGCTGGGGTATCTGTTGTCGGATGGTCCGAGGGGGTAGGGACCCAGATGGTCCTATGTTAAAGAACCTTTGAATTAAGACATGTACCTTCACTTTCTAAGTATTAGTGAAACCTTAAGACTGTAAATATAACATCTTTCGAGTAAGTTTATACCCCTCTCTTCACAACATAAGTCCGTAGGACAAGGTTAATGTTATGAATTTTATCATTTCACATGTACTACGTCATCCTTATGTCCTTTTTTCTTACTAAATTAAACGGACTTATACCCGATGTTCGAAATTGTCATAATTCAAGAGAAGTCCCTTTATAAAAAGAGAACATCAAAACGAACCAAACAATACACTTGAAATACGGAATAAGACAAAATCGTCGATACATGAGATTACTTATCTAGAGAGAGAGTATGTGTGTGTGTGTGAGTGAAACCTGAAAGTGTCAGTAGTAATGATCACATGAATGTTAGACTTAAGTAAAAATTTATATAGTACTAATTTGTCAGTTCCGTATAATTACTATTAACAAAACCACATCGTTACAGATATTAAATTTTATAAACTCAGTGTCTATTCTACTATAGTCCGTTTATTGTCAAGTTTAATCTCAAATTTCTTAAGGGGTTAGACTTTAAGTGACAGGTCTTAGTCTAGTAGAATTATACTATACAGTAAGATCCCTCTTGATATTCGGAGACGATAGAAATTGAACTAGTTTAGTTCTCCAAAACAATAGAATGTAGTAACATTAGATGTAAACGTTTTAATTACCATATGATCGATTAATAACAATCCATACCTAAAAGTAACTACATTAATTATTATAACCTTTGTACAATAGACTTGTTTTCTAAAAACCTCGGTAGGAAGATTAAACATAATTATCCATATTCTTAGATCGGTCGGATTATATACAAGGTATGTGGTTCCTTTACGAGACATCCGAATGAAAGTTTGTTTTGTCAAGTCTACTCCGAACCTGACGGAAAATACGTTAAACTTATAACATCTTAAACGAGATTCGTTTTCTTTCCTTTCCGTCCTAAAAGACTCGAGTATCTCCCAAACACTGATAAACTATTCAAGATCTCCTTAAACACCCTCTCAACCGAACGACGGATTAATTAAAGTCAATAACCTTTTATTGATAGATAACGAATGGAGTATGAGAACCCCTAGTTTACTATTCTTAGATTGTCACGACGTAGTGTTTCGATAAAGTCTGGACAAGTCACGTCGGTCACTCTCTACCTCATTATCCTAGTGTTCCTCCTCTCACGTACCTTCGTCTTCTACGTAAAACTTTTTACTCATCACACTGGTCTTCCACACTCCCCTTTGTAAAGTAGTCCTCTTATAATACTCTAAGAGAGTTCCGTTTTTTGTCATACTGAATTAGTAAGATTGTCTTTGACCGACTTTGAAACCTCAAAATCACATCTTTTTATCCGTTCTCGTTCTAATATTTCTCTATATATACTAGATGTCTTCATGAAAAGTTTGAAAAATTCCGTGTTAAGTATTATTTTATATAAAAGATAATGTACTCGTATTTGTGTTTTTTAATTTTAAAATGGTTGACAACGTAAAATACTCCATTATTTACGTATGAAATATAAGATTGGAATACAAAGATCAGATAAAGTAAAACAAAACAAATTTTAGGACCAAAACTGACTGATTTAACTAAAAGATTGTGTAGCGACTTAGTGAGAAGGGTCACAGTTTTGAGGTGGGACTCCTTTAAGACGGGATATCTTTTGACCCGTTTTGCAATCATACTGTATAACCTCGATGACCCTTCAAAATTTGTAAACACTACTGACCTTTCTAACAACGTAACCATCATATGTCTTACCTAATCTTCACACTCCGACCTCCACCTCTTCTCACGATCTTCTAATAGTGGTGTCAGGATTGTCCTCTAATACTCATGTCCTTCACCCGTAATTTAAAGCCCTAACCGTCGTCCTTTCTAAATTCTCTATTCACTTATCTTAATCACCCTAAACGAGTGACTAATATAGACCTACAAACCACAACTACTTTCTCCATTTTAATGACTGTCTCTTCTAAGTTCTTACAAAAGGTTCAACAGGTAAAATAAACGTATATCGACGACTATTATCAGTGTATACTAGGAAACATAAAGACACAACAGACGACACTAAAGAGGCAACAGTAAAGATTAAGACTAAACTAAAAAGAGGGACACAAAGAACTATTCAGACCGATTACCAAACAGTTAAAAAAAAAAAAATGTTGTTTCGTCAAATAAACACTAGTCACAAACTCTGAGATATGTAGGAAGTGTTTAAATTAAAACGTATTAGACTATGAGGAGAATTTTGAATTTGAAACTTAACGATCTGAATGAAGGGATCTTGTCTTCCCGACCATATTCAATAAAAGGCCTTTACTCCATGGCAAAGTGTCTTGATCAAAGAAAAAACAAACAAAAGTTCAAAATCTCTTGATTTAAACGTAAACAATTTTAGTTTTTCATCCTTTTCTACAAGAAATGTTTATTAAAACTAGTTCATACACAAGTTTCTTTCGTCCTATTTTTCCGGAAAAGTGATTGTAAGACATACATGACCCAACAACAACCTTATCCTTAATCGAAGACAGTAAACGATTTTCTTACTCATCACCCGTTGTCCTATACAACCCTTAAAGTATTGTCCATTGTCTTGGTAAGAGAACCCATTTGGTATCCGTCCCCGTCGACACGACATCGGTATCCCACAAGGTATCGGACCTCGATACATCGACCCTCGTCGACACCGGGGTTGTTTTCGGGAGGAACAATCTCAAGGAGAAGGAGACGGGGTTTGTCGAACCTGACGACGCCTGTGTCGACATATGTGTTGTGGGAAACGGACTCCCTATTAGAAGAAAAAGAATAATAAACGACGTAACCCAGGTCTTTTGTCAAAGAGGTCCCGTCGATTTCGAGGCGAACGGAAACGGTGAAAGAATAAACCTGGACGTGGAGACTTAAAAACAGGTAGGTGAAGATGGAGATAGTGTTTCGCAAACAGTACCGAAGGTGGTCAGAGGCTCTACTCAAGTATGAATTCTGGAGAAGAAAAAAGTAACTCGAGGTACTGTCCTAAAAACGGTGAACGACACTCTTATTCCGGGACTCAAGAATGGAGATTCCATGACCTCCAAAGTCAACATCTTAAAGGTCATAATAACGAACTCAAACTTCTGTGACAAAGTAAAAACGGAAGCAATAGACTGAAAAGTACCCTTGAGTATGTAAGTTATAGACGTAGTTTCGGGCAACCCATAGGGTAACGGACGTCATGAAAGTGACGATGCACTTCGAACAGACAAAAGAACCTACCAGGACTCCGAAGTATACAACATGGTAGCTGTAGATGTCTGTAACACTTCTGACCCCGTACCTGTCCCGGTCTGACTCTATTCTCGAACATGACTTCGGGTCCGGACTAGACTAAGTCGGAGTAATCACGTAAGTATTCCAGATAACGAAATGATAGGTCTTAAAAGGAATTCAAAGCAAAGTAGAAAAATAACCTTAGAAATAGTAGGGGATTAGGTAGAAGTTTACCGGAGAAGTCTCGACTTCTGGGTCGTGGAAGAAATAGTCATTGACTGGTCCTTATAAAGACTTTTCCGAATGATCTACCTACCCCCAGGTAGAGGTCGTGAAATATTTAGACTGGTTTCCGACTATCAGACTCACGTACGACACGTGACACCCATTATAGAAGAAAAACGATCTACCAGTATATCGAGTCTCGTAGACAACCTAGAGCGACTGTTCCTAGTACTTCTGGTCCTGGGGGTCCTTCATCTTAAGGTCTACGGTTTGTGAGGTAATGAGCAGAGTTCCGGAGGGGTCGCGGGTTTCCAGATAATGTTCATGGATATCTGAAAAGTGTATATTCGAGATCACCGGTAGGAAAATTACCACGGGTACACCCCTGAGACAACGTGTTTAGTGTCTCTTACGCCTCCTGTCAATGTGTACTGAAATTAGGTAAACGGGAACGGACTTTGGTAAACCGTACAGCTTCTCTGCGGTTCCGTAAGTCCGTGAAGACGGACAGGTTATTCAGACCTCCTAGAAAGTAGCGTTGGAAAAGAGGTAGGAAGAGGTTAAGCAGAGATTAATCTCCCCTTCATTCATAGTGGAAGTTTCAATCGCACCCAAGAAAACATAAGGCTTAATATTATCTACGGAGTAGATGTGTAACAAGGTGAACTATAAAGAGAAGACACTCAAAGACTTAGACTTATCCTTCTAATAGAAACTGACATAAATTGTCCCAAAGACATCCAAACAGAAACGTGTAATTTTGGTCGAGGTTCAGGTATAGTAGAAATTAGTCGTTCGGAAAACGTTGGTCCGGTTAGGAGTAATGTGGTGTGTGACAGACTGGTGGAACTAGGTACCTTATCCACAGATGTCGGAGAAGGAAGAAATGAAGACAGAGGGGGAGACGAAAACACGGAAATGAACAAAGTAGGTCGGTTAGACTCTGTACAAATTCTCGTGTGAGTTGTCATCTATGGTATAAGACTTGTCGAAGTTGAAGGAGGCCTCTACCTATTTAACAGTTTACAAAGTGGTAATGTACCGCTAGTAGTAATCGTTTTCTAGACTATCCAGAGTACCAAAAGATATCATAAAATCGAAGAAGAAGGCTAGGAAAGGGGAGAAAGAACAGCAGAAGTGATCTGTGACGAAACACACTGTCATGGAGGAGTATTCGGACTCAGGGGACTACCGAGTTTCAGTTATACCGTTTCTATAGACTTTCGAACAAGAAATCTCATGTGGCGTGGCGACGCGAGACGGGCGTGGGCCAGGGACGAGGACTAGGCGACGGTGGCGGTGGATCAGTCGGACGCAGAGGCCGAGGAGTCGGGTCACCGCCGCCGACGTCGCCGACGACGGGACCACCACGAGCACCGAGGCCAGAGGACCAAACAGTCAAAATAAACAGAAGAGTTTCTTGGTCGAAAACCGAAACAACTAAAAACGATACCAGAGAAAACAAAGAAAACGTAAATAAAGACGGGATTAAACATTCTAAAGAAAGGAAGATGATTGAGACCCCAAGAAGTAAAGAAGGAAAAGATCAACGAAATCCGCATTTCAATCCAATAAATAAACTGAAAAAAGAACAAAGAACTCCATACGGACATAACGATACTTGAAAGGGGAATCGTGACAAAAATGTCACAGGGTGTCCAAAACCCAACAACACAAAAGTAAAAGTAAGTAAAGATACGTATAAAACTAAATAAAAAACTAAACAAGACACTAAACAACCAATAAGTCGTCGCACAACCAGTTGGAGGTATACAACCTTGAAAATTATCAAAAAGAGGACAATAACTGTAGATTAGAATAACGTAACACCAGTTTTTTCTACGGACCTTACTAAAGTTAAAAAAAAAATAAATGGTTTCGATCTAAATACCGGGTCCTACACTAGATAGGACCTCATTCAAGACACACGTGAACTCTTTTTCCTCTTTAAGTAACAAAACCCCACTTTACAGGATATCTATAGTTAATCCAGATTGACCAGATAACATAGTAAATTTCAAACACAAAGGAACAATTAAAAGACAAATCAACTAAATAGTTCTCCACACTCACCCCACAATTTCAGAAGGTGATAATAACACATAATAACAATTAAAGGGGAAAGTGTGAACAATCGTAAACAGAATGTATAACGTCACGAGGATACAACTCACGTATATATAAATATTAAAAATATAGAAGAAGAACCTGACTAGTAAACTAGTAGTACATCACAAAAAGAAACAGAGAAAAGTGTCGGAAACAAAATTTCAGATAATATAGACTATACTCATAACGATGAGGACGAAAGAAAACCAGAGATAAACGTACCTTATAGAAAAAGGTCGGGAAGTGAAAGTCAGGCATACAGAGGGAACAAAGTTTCGTCCAGAGAACATCTTGAATATATCCCCAGAACAAAAACATAGGTAAGTCGGTCAGAAACGGAAAACCAACCCCGTAAGTTGGGTAAATGTAAATTCCATTAATAACTATTCATACTAGGGTAACGGTAAATGAAATAACAAAACCCAAACTCAAATATGTGGGTAAGACACAAAGGATAGATTTCTTCTAGTAAATCGTAAACAACCACTCGATCAAACCACCACGACTTAAGAGAGTCGAAAAGAACGGACATTTCGAAAACTAAAGAGGTAGTATAAACTTACTCTAGGAACTTTCTTTACCTGTTTAAGAATCTTTTCATGTTGAAAGGTTTTGACTTGGTCCTTCTTTATCTTATAGAATTGTCTGTGTAGTGTTCGTGACTTTGACTTTTAATTAGTCTTTTGAAGGTTATTTGTTTTCGGGTCCTGGTTTGCCGAAGTGTCGACTTAAGATGGTTTTAAAATCTCTTCTCGATTGTGGATAAGATAGGTTTGAGAAGGTCTTTTAACGTCTCCTTCCATTTGAAGATTTGAGTAAGATACTCCGGTGGTAGTGAGATTATGGTTTTGGACTGTTTCTACGGTGTTTTTCCTTTTGATGTCCGGTATAGTGACTACTCGTATCTACGTTTTTAGGAAAATTTTTTAACATCGTTTGTCATAGGTTGTCGTATAATTTTTCTAGTATGTAGTACTCGTTCACCCGAAATAGGGTCCCTACGTTCCTAAGAAGTTATAGGTGTTTAGTTAGTTACATTATGTGGTGTAATTGTTTAATTTTTTATTTTTTGTACAAATAGAGTTATCTACATCTCCTTCGGAAACTGTTTTAAGTTGTAATTAAATACTAAATTTTTTTTTTTTGGGAGGTCTTTCGTCCTTATCTTCCTTGTATGGAGTTGTATTATTTTCGATATATACTGTTTGTGGGTCGTTTGTAATAGAAGTTACCATTTTGTAACTTACGTAAAGGGGATTTCAGTCCTTATTCTGTTGCCACGGGTGAGAGTGGTGATGATAAATTGTATCAAAACCTTCAAAACCGGTGTCGTTAGTCTCGTCTTTTTCTTTATTTTCCTTAGGTCTAACCTTTTCTTCTCATTTTGAGAGTGACAAACGTCTACTGTACTAGGAGATATGTCTTTTGGGATTTCTGAGGTGATCTTTTAATGATCTCGATTAGTTACTTATGTCATTTCACCGTCCTATATTTTAGTTGTGTGTCTTTAGGGAACGTAAGGATATGTAATTATTACTCTTTTGTATTTCTCTTTAATTCCTTTGTTAAGGTAAGTGGTAACGTTACTTTTTTTATTTTATGAATCCTTATATAGATGAATTTCTTTGTTTTCTGGATGTCTAAGTTACGTTAGGGATAGTACGTGAGTTATACGGTCCTTTAAACCCTTTGAGTCGTCACGGGTGCCCTGACGGTTTCCAGTCAAAAGTAAGGTTAGGATTTCTTTCCGTTACGGTTTCTTACAAGTTTGATGGTGTGTTAACGTGAGTAGTGTGCGATCTTTTCATTACGAGTTTTAAGAGGTTCGGTCCGAAGTCGTTATGTACTTGGGACTTGAATGTCTACAAGTTCGACCAAAATCTTTTCCGTCTCCTTGGTCTCTAGTTTAACGGTTGTAGGTGACCTAGTAGCTTTTTCTCTCAAGGTCTTATTGTAGTTAAAGACGAAATAACTGATACGGTTTCGGAAACTGACACACCTAGTGTTATTTGACACCTTTTAAGACTTTCTCTACCCTTATAGTCTGGTGGACTAGACGGAGAACTCTTTGGATATACGTCCAGTCCTTCGTTGTCAATCTTGACCTGTACCTTGTTGTCTGATCAAGGTTTATCCTTTTCCTCATGTAGTTCCGACGTATAACAGTAGGACGAATAAATTGAAGATACGTCTCATGTAGTACTCTTTACGACCCGACCTTCTTCGGGTCGATCTTAGTTCTAACGGTCCTCTTTATAGTTATTGGTGTCTATACGTCTACTGTGGTGGGAATACCGTCTCACTTCTCCTTGAGTTTTCGGAGAACTACTTTTACTTTCTCCTCTCACTTTTTCAACCGAATTTCGAGTTGTAAGTCTTTTGATTCTAGTACTGTAGACCAGGGTAGTCAAGTACGGTTTATCTACCCCTTTGTCACAGTCTGATAAAAGAAACCTCGAGGTTTTAGTGACGTCTACCACTGACTTCGATACTTTAATTTTCTGAGAATGAGGAACCTTCCTTTCAATACTGGTTGGATCTGTCGTATAAGTTTTCGTCTCTATAATGATACGGTTGTTTCCAGGTAGATCAGTTCTGATACCAAAACGGTCATCAGTACATACCTAGACTCTCAACCTGACACTTCTTTCGACTCTTCACTTCTTAACTACGAAAACTTGACACCACAACCTTTTCTGAGAACTCGTAGGGAACCTGACGTTCCTCTAGGTTGGTCAGCTAAGATTTCCTCTAGTCGGGACCCACAAGAAACCTTCCTTACTACGATTTCGACTTTGAGGTCATGAAACCACTGGAGTACGTTTCTAAACTGAGTAACCTTTTCTGAGACTACGACCCTCCCTAACCCCCGTCCTCCTCTTCCCCTGCTGTCTCCTACTCTAACAACCTACCGTAGTGGCTGAGTTACCTGAACTCAAACTCACTTGAGACCCTCAACCACTACCTGTTCCTCCGGACCGCACGACGTTAAGTACCCCATCGTTTCTAAGCCTGTGCTGGCTAGTTGACTTGACCTGACTTGAATTGACTAGTTCGATGGTTGCTATAAAAAGTGTCTTGATCTTGTTTATTAAAGTGTTAAACATACCTTTACGTTTTTTGAAGTTTATCGGTTTCGTATAAAACTCTTTCTACTTCCCTTGTCTTCCTTGGTTGGACGGACTGAAGTCAGAGATGATGTTTCGGTGTCAGTAGTTCTGTCATACAATGACCGTGTTTCTGTCTTTATATCTAGTTACCTCGTTTTATCTTTCGGTTCTCTATTTAGGCGTGTGGATCCCTGTGGAATAGAAACTGTTTCCTCTGTTCTTATATGTTACCTCTTTTCTGTTGGAGAAATTGTTCACCACGACCCTTTTGACCAGTTTGTGAACATTTTCTTACATTGATCTTGTAAAAGATTGTGTTGTTTGTTTTTATTTGAGTTTTACCTAATTTCTAGATTTGTATTCTGGTCTTTGATATTTTGAGAAATCTTTTTGTATCCGTTTTGTGAGAGGCTGGATTTGGTGTCGTCCTAGGAGATACTGGGTGGAGGGTCTTATAACCCTTATTTTCGTTTTTATTTGTTTACCCTGGATTAATTTTAATTTTCGTAGACATGTTCTTTCCTTTAATAATCTTCCACTTTTCTGTCTGAAGTCTTACCCTCTTTTGTTATCGTTTACTTCGTTATCTGTTTCTTAATCAGAGTTTTTATACGTTCGTTGTGGACGTCTAGTTAAGGTCTTTTTATTTGTTGGGTTAGTTTTTCACCCTTTTTCTTGATTTATCTGTAAAGAGGTTTCTTGTGGATACCTACCGATTGTGTGTATACTTTTCTACACGTTGTAGTGAGTGATAGTCTCTTTACGTTTATTTTTGGTGTTACTCCATGGTAAAGTACGGTCAGTCTTACCGACGATAGGTTTTCAGATGTTCGTTATTTAGGACCCACACCTCTTTTCCCTTGGGAGAATGTGACAACCACCCTTACGTTTGATCATGTCGGTGATACCTCTTGTCACACCTCTCAGGAGTTTTTTGACCTTTATCTTGACAGTATACTGGGTCGTTAGGGTGACGACCCGTATGTGTGACTCCTTTGGTCTTAACTTTCTCTGTGTACAAGTAGCGTCGTGACAAATATTATCGGTCCTGTACCTTCGTTGGATCTACAGGTAGTCGTCTGCTTACCTATTCTTTCGACACCATGTATATGTGTTATCTTATAATGAGTCGGTAATTTTTCTTATGTAAACTTAGTCAAAATTACTCCGCCTACTTTGACCTCGGATAATATGTCTCACTTCATTCGGTCTTTCATTTTGTGGTTATGTCATATGATTACGTATATGTACCTTAAATCTTCCTACCATTACTATTGGGACATACGTTCTGTCGTTTTCTCTGTGTTTACATATATTGTTAGAAGACCTGAGACACCCTCTCCTGCTCCCACCCTACTATACCCTCTTACCGTAACTTAGTACATTTAATAGTGTACACTTTGCTTAGAGGTCGAACTAAGTACTATGTCCCACGAGTCCCGACCACGTGACCCTACTGGGTCTCCCTACCCTACCCTTCCCTCCGACCTCCCCCCAAGTCCTACCCCTTGTGTACATGTGGGTACCGTCTAAGTACAGTTACATGCCGTTTTGGTTATGTTATAATATTTCATTTTATTTATTTATTTACTCTTTTTTTTTGAAGATCCGGTCATCTTATCTATTGTACAAACACACATCTTCCCTAAGGGTTTCTATGTTATGTGTTCTTTTGGTGTCAAGTCAAAATAAATAAAAGATTATTCTCTTTGAATGGTACAAGACATCAAGAGTCACACTGAACCTTCAAAGGTACTAAGAAAAAACAACAACAACAACAACAACACAGAAAAGAAAAAAAAAAAAAATTATCTTGCAGAATCCTTCATATGATCTATAAATCTCGAATTGTCGACAGACTAGGTTACCAAGGGTTTAGACCACGAAGGACTTTGTCAAAGAGACGTTCCTCCTAAGTTCCCGTACGTGAGAAATTGTTCGAGACGTCACCTCGAAACGTTGTCAAGATAACGTCCTTACACCGTTGACGACCAAAAATTTATACTCTTTTGACTTAAAGACATCATATATCACCAAAGATTTTACGAGTGACAAATCTACAAACTGACCTTGATTTTAGATGGGTCCAATCACGAAAAGAGGTGTAGTCACGAAAGGAGTTTTGGGAATATGAAATGATAAATGACTAATGGAACGGAATATGAAAATTTTGTCTGACGGACCGTTAAAGTGGATTTTTATAAAGGTATGAAGGTGTAAAAGTTAGAAGAAAGTTAAGACAGACATTCTAGACGGAAAGAAATAACGATTCTGAGGAGAGGTTGACTAAAAAATATCGAAGTGACCGAGAAAAAAGAAAGTTCTAGTTACACACCAAGGTAAACGAAAGATTCTAGTTATAAAAAATCTACAAGGTGATAGTACACGAGAAACATTTATGAAGGAAACCGATCAATATAATGAGTGTGAAACAACAATCTTTGACGAAAAGATATAACTTTACTAATCCCATCTTTTCTTTTACTAGAAATTGTAACCTATTTTATATATGTTTTGAATAGAATGGACGGAATAAATAAAATTTTCGAGTAAGAAGGATCCCTCAATTTGTAGTAATTCTATGTTAATGGTTGTTGGTTTTTATAAATCCTCCCATGATGCTTCAGAGTACAAACAATTTTTAGTGACACACACACACACACGCACACACACACACACGCGCGCACACACACATACACCTCTCTTTGAATGAAGTGAGGTAAAGTTTAAAGGTGAATAATTTTATTATCTATTTCTCATTTTATCTCATTTCTAAACAATAATTATGAAATCACTAAGGTCCTATTACATGTTACACCATAGAATTTAAATGGTTGTCTCTAGTTATTTCACGAGACAGAATACAGAATTAAAATTTTATCACTCACTTTCCACCACTACTAGATCTCTATACTCATTTTAGTACAACTTAGTATTTTTTTTTTTTCTCTTAAAGTGTACTTGTAGATGAAGACGAAATAACTGATGTGGTTTTGGAAACTGACACACCCAGTGTTGTTTGACCTTTTAAGAATTTCTCCACCTTTAAGGTCTGGTGGAATTCACCGGGGGACTCTTTAGAAATACGTCCAGTTCTTCGTTGTCAATCTTGACCTGTACCTTGTTGTCTGACCAAGGTTTAACCCTTTCCTCATGTAGTTCAGACATATAAAAGTGGGACGAATAAATTGAATATATGTCTCATGTAGTACACTTTAGACCCGACCTACTTCGTGTTCGACCTTAGTTCTGCTAACGGTCATCTTTATAGTTATTGGAGTCTATGCGTCTACTGTGGTACGAATACCGTCTCTCACTTCTCCTTGACTTCTCGGAGTTACTTTCACTTTTTCCTCTCATTTTTTGGACCGAATTTTGAGTTGTAAGTTTTTTGATTCTAGCACCGTAAGTCAGGGTAGTGAAGTACCGTTTATCTACCCCTTTGTTACCTTTGTCACTCTCTTAAATAAAAGAATCCGAGGTTTAGTGACGTCCACCACTGGTGTTGGTACTTTAATTCTATGAACGAGGAACCTTCTTTTCGATACTGGTTTGATCTGTCGTATAATTTTTATTCTCTATATTGAAATGGTTATTTACAGGTAGATCAGTTTCGATACCAAAAAGGTCATCAGTACATACCTACACTCTCAACCTGGTATTCCTTTCGACTCCCGACTTCTTTACTACGAAAACTTGACACCACAACCTCTTCTGAGAACTCTCAGGGAACCTGACGTTCCTCTAGGTTAGTCAGTTAGGATTTCCTCTAGTCAGGACTTATAAGTAACCTTCCTGACTACGACTTCGACTTTGCGGTTATGAAACCAGTTCACTACACTTCAGGACAGAGTGACCCTTTTTTGGATTACGACCCGTTCAGACTTCCGTCCGCCTCTTCCCCTGCTGTCTCTTACTCTACCAACCTACCGTAGTGACTGAGTTACCTGTACTCAAACTCGTTCGAGGTCCTCAACCACTACCCGTCCCTTCGGACAGTACGACGTCAGGTACCCTAGCGTTTCTCAGCCTGTCCTGACTCACTGACTTGACTTGACTATACATATTAAATAAATAATTTATTATTTAGTATAAGATATTGGGATGTCGGACTATAAAAACTTTTAACCTTAAAGAAATAAACATAATTAAATGTTACCGTTTACTAAACTTTCTTTGTCTATAATAAACTTATAACTGATAATAAATGATGGTCAAATCGATAATAAATCGTACCCACCATTTTTCATTTGTAAAGAAAATGTCTTAATAACAACCTAATTACCCAGTGAGTACGCTTCATTACTCCTTCAACGTCAGTGTGTCATCCACGGTTTATTTTATAATAACAAGTATTTACTGACAAAAGTGTTTCAACCTCACAAAAACAATTCAGTGATTCGACACACGTTAATAAACACTGGGGTACCTGATCTCGTTCGGTCGGAAGAACCAGGAAGTAATAGAAGGTCTTAAACAAGTTTGAGTACAGGTAACTCAGTCACTACGGTATGTCGGTAGAGTATGGGACAACGGGGGAAGAGGAAAACGGAAGTTAGAAAGTGTTGCACTCAAAAAGGTCACTTAGTCGAAAAACGTAGTTCACCGGTTTCATAGCCTCGAACTCGAAGTCATAGTCAGGAAGGTTACTTATAAGTTCCAATTAAAGGAAATCCTAAGTGACCAAACTAGAGGAACGAGAGGTTACCTGAGAGTTCTCAAAAGAGATCGTGGTGTTAAACTTTTGTAGTTAAGAAGTCGTGAGTTAAAAGAAATACCAGGTCGAGAGTGTAAGTATATACAACCTCATTAGAGGGTAACACAGTTTTACAATTGTACAAATTTTGTAAAATAAGTTTCAGACAGATGTTTTTGACGTATCGAAGACGGTGAAAATTCACACATTTCATTTATTTCATTTACAGCGAGTCAGCACAGACTGAGAAACGCTGGGGTACCTGACATCGGATGGTCCAAGGAGGTAGGTATCCTAAAAGGTCCGTTCTTATGACCTCACCCAAGGGTAAAGGAAGAGGTCCTCTATAAGGGTTGGGTCCCTAACTTGGGTCCAGAGGGTGTAACATCCGTCTACGAAATGTACTCGGTGACCCCTTCAGCCACATTGTCTTAAATTCACACATTGTCTTACCTTTACAACAAAAATTTACCCTATATTTCTGCATCCCAAGAGACTTTAAAAAGAGTCTCTGGTACTTACCTTCTCGTTCCCCCACTAACGTACCCTCCGTAAGAAGTTGGGTCATCTTCAACAACACTGACGAATATATACTCCCAGGGGAGATTCTAAAAGAATCTTATAACCAAAGACAACGAGTTTCTTCGTGTTTTTAAGTTTATTTATAACTATATGATAAAGGGACTTTGAAAAAAACTTTGTGAAATATGGATGTCGTTTCAACTTTCATATCATATTAGTCAAGTCAAGTCAAGTCAGCGACAGCACAGGTTGAGAAACGATGGGGTATTTAGCGTCGTGTGGTCCGGAGGGACAGGTAGTGGCTGAGGGCCTCATGTGAGTCTGAGTACATGTAGTTCAGTCACTACGGTAGGTTGGTAGAGTAGGAAACAGTAGGGGAAGCGGAGGACGGACGTTAGGGAGGGTCGTAGTCTCAGGAAAGGTTACTCAGTTGAGAAACGTACTCCACCGGTTTCATGACCTCAAAGTCGAAATCGTAGTAAGGAAGGTTTCTTGTGGGTCCTGACTAGAGGAAGTCTTACCTGACCAACCTAGAGGAACGTCAGGTTCCCTGACAGTTCTCAGAAGAGGTTGTGGTGTCAAGTTTTCGTAGTTAAGAAGTCACGAGTCGAAAGAAGTATCAGGTTGAGAGTGTAGGTATGTACTGGTGACCTATTTGGTATCCGAACTGATCTACCTGGAAACAACCGTTTCATTACAGAGACGAAAACTTATACGATAGATTCAACCAGTATTGAAAGGAAGGTTCCTCATTCACAGAAAATTAAAGTACCGACGTGAGAGGTAGACGTCACTAAAACCTCGGGGGGGTTTTTATTTCAGACTGTGACAAAGGTGACAAAGGGGCAGATAAAGGGTATTTCACTATCCTGGTCTACGGTATTTGTGGGTATATAGAAGTAGATCCAAAAAAATAAAACTATCAGTGAGTCAACTCAGGCTGAGAGACGTTGGATACCTGACATCGAACGGTCCGAGGAGACAGGAACCGTAAGAGGTCCGTCATTGTGACCTCACCCATCGGTAAGGGAAGAGATCCCCTAGAAGGACTGAGTCCCTGACTTGTAGCTTTTAATAAGTCACTAATTGTAAAACAGTGTATAAGAAATATAAAGCCAGACGGAGACAGAGAGAACAAAGACAGAGACATCTATTTATCTATACATTGCTCTAGGAGAGAGAAAGACTTGACAACAATGTTAAACGGGAATTTATAAAGTCGTTGACAGAGGGTTCTTGTTATATTAAGGTAATAAGATGTATTCGGATTCGGATCATATTATCAGTGTAAATTCTTTTAATTATAACTATCGTATAACCTTAGACATAGATATTACAGACATACATTTTAAAAGAGTATAGGTAATTTCTAAATTTCCTTTTAAGTCTTACGTCATAAATCGACAGTATAGAGAAATCAAATAAAATTTGACTTTGGTAAGGACTCGGTAATAAACCGACAGAAAGTATAATGTAAGTACAGAAAAATTCTTAAGTCCGGTCAGTAAAATGTCTTACTCAGAGTTTAGTCTTGACAAATTAACGAAGGAAAACCAATCTTAGTCAAAAAAGTTTACTACCGTTTTGACGATGATTACAGTTAAAATAGGGTAATAGTAATTACCATTCAAATTAGTGAACCAATTCCACCATAGGTGGTTTAAAGAAGTAATATGTCGGGACAAACTGTTAGATAAATTGTACATAAGACACTCTACTATGAGACTCTGAAACACTTATAGGATAAAAGTCATATTAAATCGGTTACTAAAGTTATAGGTAGACGGTAAGGAAAATATAATTAATCAATAGGTAGAAGGTATTTCTAAAAAGGGAAGAACGGAGTATCAAATAAAAATTGTTTAATAGGTACACCTAATTACATGAGTAAAATTAAGTAATATAATTTTAGGTAACAATAGTATTAAGTAAAAGTACAATTTTGACAGGGTGGGACTCGGTTACTTTCAAGAAGTTCGACGGTGGAAACAAAGTATTTCCAAAGAAATGAAAGACTTCATTCAACGGATGGTTTGAATCCTGTATTTTCATCTTAAATCCGAATGAAAAAGAGAAGACAGGGGTGGAACCACAGATGGAAAAGGAGGTTCCTGGACCCAAGTGAAATGGACTCTTACCAAAAATCTTCGGTTCTAAGTCCCGATACTCAAACGAACAACGATGATCCCACAGTAGCGGAGATCCGTGAGAGTCGTCTATAATTAATCACATGTGTGTGTGTGTGTGTGTGTATATATATACTATAAAAAAATAGATCGGTCATTCGATTTATACTCACGGGTGACTATAGAATCTACGATTAGTTATGGTGTGTAAAATAAGATCACATAAAAGAACGAAAGGACATTGAAAGGACTGTCACTCTTTAGAATAAAGGTTGTAAATGATAAGTAAATCTATAAACAAGTCGGGATCATATGAATTTTCTTTAAGTATTGACAATTGAGGATGGAGGTACTCTTCGTTTAAAAGGGTG
This sequence comes from Capra ibex, assembly GCA_006410555.1. NCBI lineage: Eukaryota > Metazoa > Chordata > Mammalia > Artiodactyla > Bovidae > Capra > Capra ibex. The sequence continues at coordinate 29,859,008 of SJYO01052474.1, forward strand.
ATCACATGTGATAGAGACATGATATAGAAATCAAAATTATGAATCTCAAAAATTAGTTTTTGGTAAAATGTTTCAATTAATCCAGTTGAGGGAAAACTAGGGTTGTTGAAAACACGTCAATAAAATATGTAAGCATTTCATCAGTATAAAAAAACAGTTCCAAACGTAAAGTAAGTCCCTACGGAACTGTACACTAACTAAACAATAACAGTAAGATCAAACGTATTTAATTTCAAGTGATAAAACATTATATGTCAAGTTACCCAAAACTGTTTACGTATCACAAGTGATGTTGTCATAGTATGTTTAATAAAGCAAGTGGGATTTTAAGGGAACAAGTAAGTGAACTAACAACTGTTGGTGGGATAAGGAGGTCAGAGACCGTTGATGACTATAAAAGACAGGAATATCTCTACAAAGAAATCTTTGTAGATTAATTACCTTAGTATTATACATCGGAAAATTAGTTCGAAGAAAGACAATCATTTTATGGAAATTCCAAGTAGATATATGACGTACTTAGTTACCGGGTAAGAAAAAATATCAAGTTATCATAAGGTAACACACCTACATGATGTCGACAAATAAGTAAAGGGACAACTTTGACAACTTCTTGTAGAATAAATGTAAGAGAAAAAAATCAAAAAACAAAAGTCAAATATATATTTCGACTTTGTTTGTAAATGTATATTTCGTGTGTCCGAAAGTACATCTATATTAATTGTACACATTTGTTGATCCTCATGCTAATACATTAAGAACCCAATACATGACTCAAATATAAATTGAAATCTTCCTTTTCCTTTGTGTGAGGTCATAAGAATGGATCCTTTATAGTACCTGTCTCCTCGGACCACCCGACGTCAGGTACCCCAAGGTTTCTCAGCCTGTCCTGATTCGTTGATTGTGAAAGTGAAAGTGAAATCTTCTTTGACGTTTTGATTGAGGAATTCACCTTCCGTCGTTACTTACGTTCGTGAACAAAAAGAGGATAACTAAGAATGTCCATATAAAACATAGGACAAGTAATGGTTTAATAAAAAACAAACATATATACTCGATCAGTACTTCAAAATCCATATACTAGTATAGTGAACGTTTATATTGAGTTAAGTGAGAGAAAGGTCAATAATACGGAAAATAACTAAAACGAAATTAATATCGTCGGTTATAGAGAGTTTTTACAAGTTATCGTTACAACAACAAAAACAAATCAACGAGTCAACACAGGCTGAGAAACACTGTGGTACCTGACGTCGTGTGGTCCGAAGTGGTAGAGGGTCTCGAACGAGTTTGGTTACAGGTAACTCAGTCACTACGGTAGGTTGGTAGAGTGGGAGACAGTAGGGGAAGAAGTTTAAAGTAAACGGAATAAAAGAAATCTTTAAAAGTCTTACAAAGGTGCATATAAAAATCACTCCGATGAGATTAAAAACGACGAAAGTAAAAGACTAAATTAATAGTTAAAAGTGTTTTAAACAAATTTTCAAAAAGAAATAGAATATAGACCTTATGTTATAACTTTAATAAACTAGAAAATTCAAATTTCTTAAAAGGATACTTTAATAGACACATATGGTATAAAAACAACCAATGAAAAAAGAGAAAGAACACCCTATCAACAAATTATAAAAATTTCTAAAAATACTAAATGTAAGAGATACCCGAAGGGACCACCGAGTCTCCAATTTCGCAGACGGAGGTTACGCCCTCTGGACCCAAGCTAGGGACCCAGCCCTTCTAGGGGACCTCTTCCTTTACCGTTGGGTGAGGTCATAAGAACGGACCTCTTAGGGTACCTGCCTCCTCGGACCATCCGATGTCAGGTACCCCAGTGTTTCTCAGCCTGTTTTGACTCGTTGAAGTGGAAGTACGAAGAAATTCTTTAAAGACCTTTGAGGGTAGTTTATATTAATTAAATTTTCAAATAAAAGGGATTAGGTAGATTAAGATCTAAAGAGACTAGAAAAGATCCGTCAGAGTTCTCCTAGTAAGTAGTACAGACTTAACGGTAATCGACACGGGAAGTAAAAATCGGTATTTAATAAGTGAGAAATAATAAACACGTCCATAAACAAAATTGGTTAAAGTTTGAGGGAAATTAAATTAACGAGTAGTAAAGATAATGATTTCTCTTGTCGTAAGAAGGTTACGTACGTTTTTTTTTTTTTTTTTCCACGAGTAATTTCTTTTATCGATGTATTAAGATGTAAACAGATAATACTTGAAAGGAAAGGACCGACACGATTGACACGAACGTAAGACAGAAGACCGACTATATTTAACTCCTCAAGAAATTTAATTACAACTACCTTTCCAGAAAAGGACCAGTCTCAGAGTCAAATTCAAAAAATTTTTTAGGTAAAGTATCGTCGTACTGTAAGGATATAGACAAATACGATATTTTTGAGTTTTGTTTATTTATACAAGAAACTGATACGACAAACAAATTTTCATAAATTGTGATTCAATTACAGTAGAAAACAGGAAAATTTCTGAAGGGGTTTAAGTAAGGTTCAATTAGAAAAATGAATGACATGGAGATACAATGTTAGTGATTTCTCAAGGTTGAGTCATGTTACGAATGTAAACATACTGACTCCTAGGGTCAGTCAAAAGTGTGGAACGGTATGTATTCTGACTTAACTTCTCCCTTAAAGTCTTTTCTCGTTCAATCTGATCCGATTACATACCTACGAAGTGGAACTCCTTATTAGACTAAAATAGTTGTAAACGAAGGTATTCAGTGTATTAAAGGACTAAAGTTTTGTAAATGTCGGTCAGAACCATTTTCTTCTTTACAATCCTTTCACAAATCTTATCTTTACCAAAGTATGAATCCGTTAATGTCTCGAAGAAGATTCCCTATGATGATGAAGTAAGTGGAACAAATACAGTATTTAAAATAAGTTTTGTAGATTTTGTTCGTATAATATGATATCAAGTTAATAGAAGTCATATAATAATCCTATCTTTTACTAAAATTCTAGTTAAAATAGGGAATATATATGATCAGAGAAGATGAGAAGACCCTGTAGAGTCCACCGTGATCACCATTTCTTGGACGGACGGTTACGTCCTTTGTTACGTCTAAACTAGGGACCTAGTCTTTCTAAGGGACCTCATCTTTTACCGTTGACCGAGGTCATAATAACGGACCTTCTAAGTACCTGTCTCCTCGGACCACCCGGTGTCAAGTACCCCAGTGTTTCTCAGTCTGACCCGACTCGGTGGTTCGTGTAGATGGGATGATGTTCGTGTTTAATCTTATTGAATCGGGATGGTGGACCCTTAGGGACCACCGAGTCATCATTTCTTAGGTGGACGACACATCCTCTATACCCAAACTAGGGACCCAACCCTTCTAGGGGACTTCCTTCTTTACCGTTGAGTGAGATCATAAGAACGGACCCTTTAGGGTACCTGTCTCCTAGGACCATCCGATGTGAGGTACCCCAGTGTTCTCAGTCAGTTCTGTCTCTGATTGGGTGATGGTGAATGTAGGATGTACTAATTGTAGAAACGGTCATAACTTATTGCCATTGGATACCTTTCTATGAAGGTCCAACAAAATGAAAGAAAATTAAAAATAGAAATTCTCGTTAAAGTACCGTAACGGGAGAACGACCTTCCTAATTCTTTGTTTCTTATATACATTCCTTAAGGTATACATACATATAAATATGTGTGTGTTTGTTTTTATATATTGTTATTCTCTTGTCTGATAGGGGAAACCGAGAGAAGGATCAGTTCGTAATCTATTGTTTATCTTTATCTTTCAATCCCCTTTACATGTCAATAAAAATATACAAGTACCTCTTTACCTAATTTAACAGTAACGAAATTTTCGTTCTAGTAATATAGTTTACATAAAGAACGTCGAAAATTCTAGGAAATTACAGTGATTTTAATAAGGACTTTAGATACCGTATATCTACTGATCAACAGAAGTAAAGATAATAGACCTTACCGTTTATCGTTTAATTCTCTGTCTTGTGAACCTGAAAATTCACGAAGTTCGTAAGTCGAACAACAGGACTTTAATAGCACGTAAAACCTTTACTAAAAGAGGATTTATATTGGACAAACACGATTTAATAACCAACCGTTTGATGATGGGTACCCAGTTTGGTATGAAGACGGGTTAAAGTATATATTTCAAAATAACCTTGTGTCATTACGGGTAGACAAATCCATAACAGGTAGATGAAAGGGCAATGTTACCGTTTCAACTTATTAACATTTTCTATAACGTAACGGACGTTTTGGAGTTTATAAATGATAGATCCGAAAATATCTTTTTTTAACGATTGTGAACACAATACACTAATATGAAACCAAGGGAACACCTCATCAAAGGGAACGAGACAGAGAGAATAGAAAATGAAGGACGAAATTTATAATAAACACCCTTTTATAATAGTTTGTTCCCAGTCCAAGTCTTTTCGGAAGATACGTAGGTAACTGGTAATGTACACTTTCACTTGTTATCTAAGTTAATAGAAAAAGATACAGAAGTCGAAGTTTTCTCACCATTATTACTTAACCATCTATCTATGTATCTATCTAAATACGTTTACCTAGGAGTTACACTAAATATTTAAAAATCGTTAGTTGATACACAAAGTCACTTAACCATAACCTACGGTCATTCTACCGTAGGTTATAGAAACATTATGGTCTGAATACGTAAAATCCCTCGTGAGGGACGAAAATCTCGACGGGTACACCATGATACCATTTCTTGGTAGGACGGTCACGTCCTCTGTGATCTATAAACCCAAACTAGGGACCCAGTCCTTCCAGGGTATCTCATCCTTTACCGTTGTGTGAGGTCATAAAACGGACCTTTTAAGGTACCTATATCCTCGGACCACCCGATGTCAGGTACCCCAACGTTTCTCAGTCTGTGCTGACTGTCTGACTCGTACGTGCGTGTGTGTGTGTGTGTGTGTGTGTGTGTGTGTGTGTGTCTGTAGATTAAGAAGTAATTGAGTGGGTTCAGGTCGTCTAATCAGGATAGGATAAAAATGGATAAAAAAAGTAGTCTGGTTCGAGCAAAAATAAGAAATCATCAGACATATTAACGAGGTGATCAATAGGTATCACCCAGGTAATATACACCGTTAAATAGAAGGAATGTCCTTGAGTTTATTCTATAAAATGTCTTTGTTTTTACATATGTTTATTCTTTCCTTTTCATCTTGTCCTTTTCTAATCGACACCTCCCCTTTACATTTTTGTGTACCTTCTTGTTCGTACCCACTTTCTTACTGACTCTGTCTTCGATGTTAGACCACTGGCTTATCATCTGATGTCGAACGTTGACTCTCTACGTTTTACTTCAGTAATCACCTTCTTAACGATTTTAGACTTACTATTCATCATAATATCATCCATTAAGTTAATTATCGTAATATGATTACCATTAAAGAATCAAAACGATTTATATGACACAATACATTCTACAATTACACTTCCCTTCGTTACTTGTTAAAAACATAGTGAACATAATCGCACCTTAATAACGGACCTCTTAGGGTACCTGCCTCCTCGGACCACCCGATGTCAGGTACCCCAGCGTTTCTCAGCCTGTGCTGACTCGCTGAATTGAAAGTGAATTGAAAGTGAAAGTAAAGTTTGATTTTACAAATTTTCCACATATAAGAAGTATAATTTGTCGAGTTGTTGATCATCTCTCTCTGTCTTTTTAACCGTTGTTTAGTGTTGTTTTGTATTATACGGTTTTTACGAGACTTTCACCAAAAAGAGTTCCATAGTACCTGTGTGTTCTGTCAAAAACTATTGGGTTTGTTGTCAAACTTTTTACCTTCACCTATCTATAGTCCGTCAAGAAGGACCTCTACAATAATTAAAAGGAACATTACCCACTCACATTCTATAGGTACGTTTCTTTTCCTATTTCTTAAGATCCGGTCACATCGTGGTACAAATTACTGTATTTTTGTACTTGTTTGTACTGTGAAAACCCCTGTGAACTATTCTTATTCTTACTATAAAATCTTCACTTCACCCTTCTTTATTGTGATATCTCTAACCGTCATTTACATTAGTAACCCCCGAACATATCATAGGATTTATTAAGTCTAAAATTGAACTTCTTTTATCTCGAGTAGGCAAATTGTCTCTAACTATACTACTCAAAATACAAAATGTCACAATATGTCGTCCGATACACATCGTACCCAAACTTCTGTAGTTATTACTTTTGATACTTCTCGTCGATACTGATAGAATGAAGTAGGATCCACTCAATCCTGTGATCTATATACTAAACTTTTCTTACCTTCCAAAATCTATGATAATTAATCCACTTTAACGGTATTAAATCATAACGAACTTAAACCCAGATAACTTTGTCCTTTTTGATCTTATCTAGATCCACTGACAAATCTTTTGATCAACGATTGTTCGTAATACGTAGTTCTCTCTTTCTTTCTCCACTTGCCGAAACGAACCTTCTTTTTATTATCCAGTGGTTCAGGTAAAAATGGACAATAAAAACAACGAGAATCTTGTGTTTCTCAGACAACAACGGGTTGTCACAGGGAGTTTTACTTGACATTTAAACCTTCAATAGCACATCAACTGATACAATCAACTGAAAGGTTCAAAAGTCACTTCTCTTTTTTTTTGTTATTTTTATTATGACAACCTTTTGCAAAAATGGAGACTAAAGACCTTTTTATTTTGTTTTCTATCAAAACGTTATTTATTGTCTTTCGTAAAGTTCTTTTTTCTCCTTTCCGTGTTTTGAGAATTTACAAACCCCACAGTTTATTATTTTACTAACTTTTATAGAACCTAAAACCTTGATTTCTGAGTAACTATCAATTAAACATATTGAAAAATTCTACGGTGTACATTCCTTATAGTATCCTATGAACAGAAAGAGACAGACTAAATGAAGTGAGACATACTGTTAGAGATCCAGGTTGGTACAACGATGTTTACCGTAATAAAGTCAGAAAAAATACCTACTCATTATGAGGTAGTATATTTACTCGAATGTTTTGAATCACAGTGTCTACACCTTTTGTTTGAAAGTCAATGGTACTCCCTTCACCTCCCCTCCTTCTTTAACCCTTTAACATTAACTGTACATGTATGATGATATATCTTTTATCTAATGATTATACTAGGATGACACGTTGATTGTACCCTTTGAGATGGGTTATGAGACGTTACTGTATACTCTTTTCTTGGATTTTTTTCTCACTTATATATATACATGCACACACACACACACACATTGATCAAGTGAACGACATGTGGACATTGATCTTGTTGTAATATTTACTGGATATACGGTAAAATTTTTTTAATTACACTTTCCTCTCTTATTTAAGTGACTATTGAGTTCTCTCCATAAAATTTTCGGTTTCACTCCATATAACTTAACCTAGTTCTTTATATCTTTTTCACTGTGATAACCACAGACATACATTTAGTATTTTATGATAATTTCACAGAAAATTCTACCATACTTAGTATTCACACACGTATACTGCCTATATTTCACGTTCATCTCTATCACATCTTTTTCCTTTTTACCTATTGACCACCATCATTTCAGGAGACATAAAATCTTGTTTAACTCAGGACCCAGGTTCCCATTTAAAATAACAACTAGTCCTCTGTTTTGAGGAAATTATATACTTTTTCCATCTCCTTTTTATTCAATATCGTCTTATTAGGACCCGAAACTTCTTTTTGAAGTTTGATTTTACTGAATTGGATAATCCGTTGAAATTATACATTCTATTTATATATAGGAGATGTTTAGAGTCACAAATTTAATTTTACTTTTTGCAAAATCTCAAACATTTTCTATCTTCTCCATCATTTTCATTTACTTTTGTTCGAACCTTTATCTTATGAGGTGACGGATATTGTGTCCTTTGATCTTTACGTCTCTTTGTTATACAGGTACAACACTCTCTTTTCTTGACACTAAATTGTTGGGGTAGGAAAGAGTTTGTACACTTCTGCCTAGATCTAGGAACATAAAAAGTCTTCTTTAAAGAGTTCATTGAAGAGACCCATTTACCGGAGGGGAGTCAGTAAAGTAAGTTCTGACAAATTTACCGTGGAAAATTTCTCCTAAAAGGACTTGTGGTGTTGATTTGAACGTAGTGTGAGATAGTAAAATTTCCCTACACTAAAAGAAACACAGTAGTGAATTGTTATATGATGTACCAATAAACAGATAACAAAAGTCATGATAAAGAAATAACGGATGCTGTCGTAGACTATAGATTCACGAGTTATTTATGTATTTGGTCGTCGACTTTTACTTTGAAGTACCAAAAATAACAGAGAATGTTCGTCCTTCCTTATAATAGATGAGATTTTTGTTCTCTTGACACTACGTGAACACTTGTACTCCTTTTATCAAGTTCAAAGTTTAACAAATCCTGTCAACTTTTCAATTATTCCGTATGGGTCTCCCTAAAAATTTCTCGTAAATTACCCAGTAAATGAGTAAATAAGTGAATTGTAAAGGACTCAAGAATGACACGATTGTAATAGTGAAGGGAGGATGTGAGAGTTCCTAAACCGAGAAATCCAGTAAACTCTAAACACAGTAATGAAAGATAAAGAATGAGTAGTGAAAGGGAAAGATGACCCATAAAGGTGGTCAGTATATTTGTGTGGTCTTTGTTAGGATAAGATTTTTGAGAAAATGTGATCGAGGTGTAGAGTCAAGTTAGAGACGGGTATAAAAGGACGACACAAATTTTCGTCGTATAGAGATCATGTACAATAGTGTTAGCAAACGATAAAAAATTCACACCTTTTTCAAAATTTGATAGTTTCTCATGTCACTGAGTATATTATAAGTGGACACGTTGTGATATCAATTTTAATGGTCTACAATTATAAAACAGTATAACGAATTCTAGAATGAATTAAGTTCCTTTGTCGTGTATTGACTATCTTATCTTCAAAGAAAAAATAGTAAACATTAGTGAGAAGAGGGATGATCTTCATTTCTGACAATACTTAAACCATAAATAAGTGGGAGATGGGTAGACTACATCCCCGAAGGGACCACCGAGTTTACCATCTCTTAAACGGACGTCACACCCTTTAGACCCAAGTCAGGGACCCAACCCTTCTCGGGGACCTCCTCCCTTTCCGTTGTTTGAGGTAATAAGAACGGATCTCTTAGGGGTACCTGTCTCCTCGGACCGCCCGATGTCAGGTATCCCAGTGTTTCTCAACCTGTCCTGACTTGTTGACTCGTGTGTCGTGTAAGAGTATAACTACTTATTGACAAAGGTGAAAAGTAATATAAAATATAGTAATACGTATACATAATACAAAACGTTTGAAAATAGATAGTATTCAATTATAACATTGTTGAATTTAGTAGAAGGTACTCATTAAAGTAAATTCATTGAAACAAAGGTATAGGGTGGTCACAATAGTATACTCACCTATTAACACTGTTGTACATGTCACACGTTTCTTTGAAACCTCCTTTTTTCTTTCGTAACTTTCCCACTGACCTTCTTCCTCAATCCTACGAGTTCCTCTTCTCAATTTTTACGTGTGTTTTGACAGTAAGAACGGTTCGCTTACAAAATCCGTCTCCGTATACAGTCGTTATAGTTTATTAATCAAGGTCTTAAAATTCCCAATAACTATAGGAACGGTTAATAATAAAATTATTTCACCACGTCATCTTTACTCCAATTCTTTCTAATAATATCCATTTACTTGTTAACTCTCTCTTTAACAGGAAAGTTTCTCACACTGACTTTATGTGTGTGTGTATATGTGTGTCGACTTTCTCTTCCATCTGAATCTTTGAACGGTAGAATTTCCTTTTCCTTTTTTCAAGTTTAGTTTCCTTCCTTGACACGGGTGTCCTTATAAACAAATGTGACCGACTCTCGAAGAATTTCTACTGATTTTTAATAAAAAACAAAATTACAATTAAATGAAAAGTCCTTTTTGTACAACATACATTCACACCGTTATTTTCGAGTGAAATCAGAAGTAGTGTTGTTGTAGTTTACGTGTTGTGACACTTACTGATAGATATGACTACCAAAAAGACTCATAATGAGTTTGTAAAATTAGTTTACTTGGTTTCCTTAGTTTGTAATAGTTGAAAGTTCTTAAGTCGAGTAATAAATTTTTAATTTTAAATTTTTTAGGGGTCATGAATTACTCAACTTAACACCTAATGTACAAGTACCAACATGCTTAATTTAGATTTTAAATTTTGATTTATGATTAGTCAAATTTACAATCAATTAGAACTTACGTAACTACGTACGATATTTTGAGGACTCAATTGTTTTACTATTTTCATTTTATTTTGAAGTCTAATATACACTTTATATCTTTTTTATATTTCTTATAATTTACTGTAGGGAATATACACCTGGGATTTCTCCTTACTATGTTTATTTGAATGAATGTTTTGTGTTCCTCTGAGTATCTTTTGTTTGAATACCAACAATCCCCCTTCCCTATCAATCCCTAAACCCCTTCCAGTACATACGTGACGATATAAATTTTACCTATTGGTTGTTTTTTGATAACATATCATGTACCTTGAGACGAGTTACAATACACAGTTGGACCTACCCTCCTCCAAAACCCCCTCTTACCTATGTACACATACATCGTGACTGGGAAACGACAAGTGGACTTTCGTGTTGGAACAATTAGTTCATATTGGGTTATGTTTAATTTTTCAAATTTCAACCCCTACTTTTTCATTTTTTGTGTTTTTGTAACGAGTTGTATACTTTTATTAAAATACTGATCTGCATAGAGGTCCCATAGAAGGACTTGTTTCTAGCTTGGGTCTAGAGGACGTAAAGTCCCAATAAGAAATGGTAGACTCGACGATCTCTTCGAAGATGTTATAATTATTTATATTTATATAATTTACGAAAAATTTGATCTAGTATTGATTGAATTTTAGTTTGAATAAAGACTTTATTGTCAACCTAACTTTAACTTTATAGTCAACCTAACTTTCACTTTATAGTCTGTTATATCTTTTGTCACTATAATTTTGTTCGCATATAACCTTGACTACTCTTGATCGATTTTTAAACACAGGACATTCCCATTATACTTGGTTTTAATTCTCCGAATTAAAAGGACAACTTTTATTCTCTTGTCCGAGGAGTAGGAAAGGAAAATTGATCTAGTAACTGAAATCTCATGAGTATTGACATGAGTAGTTCGGTCAGTTAGGATTTCTTTTAGTCAGGACTTATAAGTAACCTTCCTGATTACAACTTCGACTTCGAGGTCATGAAACCGGTGGACTACGTTCTTTGACTGAGTAACCTTTTCTGGGACTACGACCCGTTCTAACTTCCATCTCTTTCCTTGTTGTCTCCTAAGCTACCAACCTACCGTAGTGGCTGAGTTACCTGTACTCAAACTCGTTCGAGACCCTCAACAACTACCTGTTCCTTCGGTCCGTACGACGTCAGTACCCCAGCGTTTCTCAGTCTGTGCTGACTCGTTGAAGTGAAGTGAAGTAACAAGTAAGACTCTTGTACATACATTAACATAGACAAACCGGTAGTTTTTTCTACTCCAAAGAAAGATAGACGTTATAGAAAATCGTCCAATAGATACTACGGATGGTGTAATATTAAATTAAGAATAAGTTATTATGTTAATAAAAGAAAGAGAAAATTTAGACATGTTTCCAAAAGAGACAACCCTTCTCTGGAATAAAAATTAATATAAAGGAGTCGTGATAACCTCCCAAGTAACGAATTCATGAGTCAATGTTCTCGAGTTCTTTTACTAACCTAATTTTTAAGTAAACAATTATAAAAGTGTTACGTACTACAATCATTTAGTCTTCTTTTTCATTCATATACTAGTATAAAGAAACTAATAAAATTATTTTTAATAGTTATCAAAAACCTTAAACAAAATACAACAATAAAGGAACGGTACGAAAGAAAATTATGATTTATACAAGAATGGTATACTGTGTTGTTAACGTGATGACTGTTTTCTTTTTTTTTATGTTAAATAGGGTCGTTTCATTTTTGAATACAAGTGTGTTTCAGAATATGTCTGAATTGTGGTTTGATCTTTTTAACGTTACGGGAAGTTTCCTACTTAGTAATTTGTTTAACACCACATAGGTAAGGTACCTTATGATGAGTCGTTAGTTTTCCTTTTTAAATATGTACCTTGTTAAAGTCACCTAGAGTCCCTTCTCTTAATACGACTTACTTCTTTTTGTTTGTTTGTTTTTTACGACTAGAGTCTTCTGATGTTCTAGGATAAATATATTGTCAAACTTTACCGTTTCAAGATCTTTCCCTCTTGTCTAATCTCCTCAAATGACAGACTCGGTGGTCCTTTCGGGTCTTTCTTCTCTCCATCCATACCAATATTTTCTCATTGTTCTCCCTCGAATCACTACCTTAACAAACGTATAATTGTTACAACCATCAGTACACTTGGTTTTACACTATTTAAACGTATTTTGATTTACAAACGTGTACGTGTGTGGATTTTAAACGTTTCAGACTTATTCCAACTTCTATACATAGTTTTAGTAAAAGGTCCAACAATAAAAATCAATTAACTCCATGAAGGTTATTGAAGGTTTACATTTTCGACCTAAAACATTTCCGTTTCCTTGGTTTAACTGTCATAGACAACTACGTATCGTTTTTTTTGTTCCCTTAAGGTTTTTTATATATGAAGACGAAGTAACTGATACTCTTTCGAAACTATACGCCTAGTGTTGTTACACATCTTTTAAGAATTTCTCTACCCTTATGTTTTGGTGGAATAGACAGAGGACTCTTTGGACATACGTTCAGTTCTTTGTTGTCAATCTTTACCTTATTACCTGACTAAGTTTTGACCATTTCCTAATACAATTCCGACATATAACAGTAGGACTAACAAATTGAATATACGTTTCACATAGTACTCTTTACGACCCGACCTACTTGGTGTTCGACTTTAGTTCTTCTCTTTATAGTGGTTGGAGTCTATACGTCTACTGTGGTGGGAATACCTTCTTTCGCTTCTTGATTTCTCGGAGAACTACTTTCACTTTCTCCTCTCACTTTTTCAACCGAATTTCGAGTTGTAAGTCTTTTGTTTCTAGTACCGTAGACCAGGGTAGTGAAGTACCGTTTATCTACCCCTTTGTCATCTTTGTCGCCGACTGAAATAAAACCCCCCCGAGGTTTTAGTGACGTCTACCACTAACGTCGGTACTTTAATTTTCTACGAATAAGGAACCTTCCTCTCAATACTGATTGGATCTGTCGTATAAGTTTTCGTCTCTGTAATGAAACAGTTGTTTCCAGGTAGTTCAGTTCCGATACCAAAGAGGTCATCAGTACATACCTACACTCTCAACCTAATATTTCTTTCGACTCGTATCTTCTTAACTACAAAACTTTGACATCACAACCTCTTCTGAGAACTCTCAGGGAACCTGACGTTCCTCTAGGTTGTTCAGGTAGGATTTCCTCTAGTCAGGGCCCACAAGTAACCTTCCTGACTACAACTTCGACTTTGAGATTATAAAACCGGTGGACTACGCTTCTAGACTGAGTAAACTTTTTGGGACTACAACCCTTTCTAACTTCCGTCCTCTTCTTCTCCTACTGTCTTCTACTCTAACAATCTACCGTAGTGTCTGAGTTACCTCTACTCAAACCCATTTGAGCCCTCAACCACTACCTGTTCCTCCAGACCGCACGGTATCAAGTACACCAGCGTTTCTCAGCCTGTACTGACTCACTGACTTGACTTGACTTGACTTTTCGTCTTTCGCTTCTCCTTGTTTTTTCGAAGAACTACTCCCATTTTTTCCTCTCACTTTTTCGACAGAATTTTGAGTTGTAAGTTTTTTGTTTCTAGTACCGTAGACCAGGATAGTAAAGTACTTTTTATCTACCTTTCTTTCACCGTTGTCACCGTATAAAATATAAGTACCCGATGTTTTAATCACTTGTCACAGACGTCTGTGTTTTAATTTTCCGTCAACGAGGACCCTTTCTTTTGATACTGTTTGGATCGTCGTATAAGTTTTCGTCTCCGTAACGAGAGACTGACACCTCCAGGTATATCAGTTCCGATACATGTCAGTGCATACCTACACTCTCAACTTAGTATTCCTTCTGACTCGAGGTTTCTTAACAACGAAAACTTGACACCAGGACCTCTTATGAGAACATTCAGGGAATCTGTCGTTCCTCTAGTTTGTCAGTTAGGATCCCTTTTAGTTGGGACTTGTAGATAATCTTGCAACCGGTGGACTACGTTTCTCGGTCGACTAACCTTTTCTGGGACTACGACCCTTTCTAACTCCAGATCTCCTCTTTCCCCGTTGTCTCCTTCTCTACCAACCTACAGTAGTGGTTGAGTCACCTTCGAACCGTAATACGACAGGTACCCTACGTTTTTAACCTGTGCTTAAACGTTTCCTTATTGTGTTGGTAACCTCATTTGATCGAATCCCACAGACTTTAGATAACAAAGAATTTTACGTAGACTTGTATGTTTGTACATTAAAAAGGAAACGTAACATTTTGTAAATTTAAGTCTCGTTGAGTCGTTTCTTGTTGGTGGAACATAATGAATCGTCATTGTAAGATATAAAGATGACGTCTTTCCTTAAAAAGACTTTATAATTTAGTATTTATTAACACGGTCTTTAATAGAAGAACCAGTGTGTTATGTGATAATTAAGAAAAGTACTTTAGTTTCAGTGTTTCAACTACGATATTTGGGTGGCGAAGACTTTCTTCCTGTACGAAAATGATTTATGAACTACAAGGAATTTAGAGTATTTACTAAATAATGAGTGTATTAGGAACATATTTTAAGTCAGTATACGTACTGTCTTTTTATGATTTATAATTGTCAAGACATCTTTAGTGCACGTTACGTCCTCTTGGTACAAGTTGGGGACCCAACCCTTCTAGGGGACCTCTTCCCTGACCGTTGGTGAGGTCATAAGAACCCATGTCTTAAGGTACTTGTATGATATAAAGATCGTCCGATGTTGGGTACCCCAGTGTTTCTCAGTCTGTCTTGACTCAATGATTGTGAATTCCTTCGTAAGTCAAGTCAAGTCAAGTCAGAGAGTCAGCACAGTTTGAGAAACGTTGGAGTACTTAGCGTCGTGCGGTCCGGAGGGACAGGTAGTGGTCGAGGGCCTCAAGTGAGTTTGAGTGCAGGTAGCTCAGTCACTACGGTAGGTCGGTAGAGTAGGAGACAACAGGGGAAGAGAAGAACGGGGGTTAGGGAGGGTCGTAGTCTCAGAAAAGGTTACTCAGTTGTGAAGCGTACTCCACCGGTTTCATGACCTCGAAGTCGAAATCGTAGTAAGGGAGGTTTCTTTAGGGTCCCGACTAGAGGAAGTCTTACCTGACCAACCTAGAGGAACGTCAGGTTCCCTGAGAGTTCTCAGAAGAGGTTACGGTGTTAAGTTTTCGTAGTTAAGAAGTCACGAGTCGGAAGAAGTGTCAGGTTGAGAGTGTAGGTATGTACTGGTATCCCTTTTGGTATAAATGTTTTTTATTGTACGTGTGTCTCAAATCTACGATATCGTAAGTTGTTTCGTTACTATTAGTACGTGGATCACAAAACCTTTACTGTGTCGCGGTGTTTAAAAATTTTTTAGTCACTTGTAAAATATTTTACATTTAAGATTGAAAGGTACTTCTCTGTATAATACTCATTTAACATTCTTCATAAAAAGTTTCTTAACTCATCAAAGGTTACTCGACGAGTATATTTTGGTTCGTAATGAAAAAGGGGTTTGAGGATTAAAACGAGTAGGAGGAGGTGATAGGTGAAACCATCGGTATTAAAACAAGAGATACAGACACTCGAATAAAGACAAAACATTCATTCAAGTAAACATAGTAAAAAAAGTCTAAGATGTATATTCACTATAATATGTTATAAACAGAAACAGACTGAATGAAGGTCAGAAAATAAATCCTTAAATTAGGTAAAACTCAAACAAAAAAACATATACTACAATATCTTACAAAATTAAAGAAAGAAAATATAAGTCAACAGGTCAAAAGGGTCGTGGTGTATAACTTCTCTGATAGATAAAAGTAACGTATCAGAACGAAGAAAACAACATCTATTAACTGGTACTCCCACACACAAATAAAGACCTGAAAGATAAGACAAGAACAAAGATAGGACGAGTAGATATACGAACTAAACCCAGTCATGGTATGACAAAACTAATATCATCGAGACATCACAGGAGATTTCAATCCTCCGTACTAAGGAGATCTAAACAAGAAGAAAGAGTTCTAACAAAACCGATAAACCCTAGAAAACCCAAAGACATACTTAAAATTCTAATAAAAAAGATTAAAACACTTCTTACAATAACCATTAAACTATCCCTAACGTAACTTAAACATCTAACGGAACACATTATTCCATTATAATTGTTGTAACTAAGAAAGAAAAGTTCTTATTGCATACAGAAAAGTAGACAAACACAGAAGTCAAAGAAAACAGTCATAGAATGTCAAAAATCCCGTGCCCATAAAACGGTTACCATTAGCTCATAATGAAGAATTGATTGTTTATCTTCACATAAATATTTTATATTTAAAATTAAAAATTACTTCTGTACGTAAACTTTATTCATTAGAAACCCCCTTAAATTTTGTGTGGCACTATATTACTGTTTTGTACAATAAACGTTATTTTTTGTAAATAATAGGAAAACATATTAAGAGATAGTTCGAACTCTGTTCTTCATAGACTTACTATAGAAAATTTTATAAATAAATAAACTGACTCGGTCCAGAATCAACGTCGTGTGTCCTAGAAACCAGAAACAACGTTGTACTTCCTAGAAATCAACGTTATACACCATAGATCAAGGAACTAGTTCTTAGTTTGGGTCCGGGGACACTATCCTTACGTCCCAGAATCGATGACCCAGTGGTCTCTTCAGGGACTTACTATAGAACTCCTCATGTGTAATGGTATGCCTGTTCTGTAGTATTCTTTGTACCAATAGAGGATCTTATACTATACTAATTAACTATCCAGTATAAAATTCAGAGTTACGTCCGTCACTTCCTTACTTCTATTTTTCATGTAGTCAAGTCAAGTCAGAGAGTCAGCACAGACTGAGAAACGCTGGGGTACTTAACGTCGTGCGGTCCGGAGGGACAGGTAGTGATTGAGGACCTCAAGTGAGTCTGAATGCAGTTAGCTCAGTCACTACGGTAGGTCGGTAGAGTAGGAGACAGCAGGGGAAGAGGAGGACAGGGGTTAGAGAGGGTCGTAGTCTCAGAAAAGGTTACTCAGTTGAGAAACGTACTCCACCGGTTTCATGACCTCAAAGTCGAAATTGTAGTAAGGAAGGTTTCTTGTGGGTCCTGACTAGAGGAAATCTTACCTGACCAACCTAGAGGAACGTCAGGTTCCCTGAGAGTTCTCAAAAGAGGTTGTGGAATCAAGTTTTCGTAGTTAAGAAACCGTGAGTCGAAAGAAGTGTCAGGTTGAGAGTGTAGGTATGTACTGATGACCTTTTTGGTATCGGAACTGATCTACCTGGAAACAACCGTTTCATTACAGAGACGAAAACTTATACGATAGGTCCAACCAGTATTGAAATGAAGGTTCCTCATTCGTAGAAAATTAAAGTATTTTTCGAGATTTTTGTTTTCCTGTAATTCAGTCTTCGTTTCATTTTTTAATACCCACCTCTTTGTGCTTTTTTGAGGTTTAATTTTGTGCTTCGAGGGACCTCCTTTTTTTTACAAACTGTCATTCAGTTGACAATGTATTTTTGCAGTATACCCTCTCCCGTTCCCATCTTCTTCGATACTCTCATCTTAACTTTGTACATAGTATACATTTATCTATATAGTATAGATAAATCTTCTTTATCTTTATAGTATACATTTTATCTATTAGTCACGTTCAAACTACGTACTTCGTCCCGTGAGTTTCTTTCACGAGACCCTGTTGGGTCTCACTACCTCACCCCTCCCTTCACACTTCCCCCAAGTCCTACTCCCTTGTGTACACGAGGGTACCGACTAAGTACAGTTACAAACCGTTCTTGGTGGTGCTATATCATTTCATTAATAGGAGGTTAATTTTAAAAAATTTTTTCGTTCAGTAAAGGGTACCGGGGTGACGGTAGTCCTATTCTGGTTTTCTTTAAACTTACTTGGTACTTTCTTTAATCGAAATAACCCAAAATGACGAAATAAAGACACTCCCGTCCAAACTACTCTCATTATTATATGTATTACCTTTATTTCTACTACTCATATGAACGATTTCTTTCGGTCAAAAGGGAATATCAAATTTTTCTCAGATACTTTACTCCTACTACTACCATACTCTATTTTTCAATGACAGAGTTATATGACATCCACTTTCCCCTAAAGACCTAGTAAAGTGACTTCATAAATTTAACATTGGACCTTCTAAACACAAATAAACTCGTATTTAAACTTTTATCTTCAATAAGGTATTTTTATAATAAAACAAAATAGTAATAATAAGATTTCTTTGAAATCCGAATTATCCTGGAGTTTAACCCGTAGAGTTTAAGTACTTGATTCTTGTGACTTTTTGAACTGGACCTTATATTTATTTACATAAGCGTGATAATGTTTTGGGTGTTACGAATTATCTTAAACATCTGCACCGGGGTCTAAAATGAAGAGGTTTAGTATTTCTCTTTTGTCTAAAAAATTTCCGACCAATGTAAGTAGTGCTGTCATACCATGACCGTGTTTCTGTTTTTATATCTAGTTACCTTGTTTTATCTTTCGGGTCTCTATTTAGGTATATGGATACCTGTGGAATAGAAACTGTTTCCTCCGTTCTTATATGTTACCTCTTTTCTGTTAGAGAAATTGTTCACCACGGCCCTTTTGACCAGTTGGTGAACATTGTCTTACTTTGATCTAGTGAAAGATTGTGGTATGTGTTTTTATTTGAGTTTTACCTAATTTCTAGATTTGCATTCTGGCCTTTGATATTTTGAAGATCTCCTTTTGTACCATTTTGTGAGAGGTTGTATTTAGTGTCGTCCTAGGAGATACTGGGTGGAGGGTCTCATTACCTTTATTTTCTTTTTTATTCGTTTACCCTGGATTAAGTTGAATTTTCGAAAACGTGTTGCTTCCTTGGATATTTGTTTCACTTTTCTGTCGGAAGTCTTACCCTCTTTTATTATCGTTCGTTTCATTGACTGTTTATTAATTAGAGTTTATATATGTTCGTTGAAGACTTCGGGTTAAGGTCTTTTTATTTACTTGGTTAGTCTTTTACCCGGTTTCTTGATTTGTCTGTAAAAAAGATTCTTCTGTATGTCTACGGATTGTTTGGGTACTTTTCTACGAGTTGTAGTGAGTAATAGTCTCTTTACGTTTAGTTTTGGTGTTACTCCATGGTGGAGTACGTCCAGTCTTACCGACGAAGTTTTTAGATGTTGGTTATTTACGACCTCTCCCACACCTCTTTTCCCTTCGGAGAATGTGACAACCACCCTTACGTTTGATCATGTTGGGGATAGCTCTTGCCACACGACGACGATTCAGTGAAGTCAGTACAGGCTGAGACACACTGGGGTATATGTCGTCGGGTGGTCCGAGGGAGTAGGGACCCTAAGAGATCCGTTCTTCTGACCTCACCCAACGGTAAAGGAAGAGGTTACGTACTTTCAATTTTTACTTTCACTTCAGTGAGTCAGTAGAGGTTGAGAATCCCTGGGGGTACCTGACGTCGGATGGTCCGAGGAGGTATGTACACCTCTAAGGAAATTTTTGACCTTTATCTTGACGGTATACCGGGTCGTTAGGGTGTCGACCCGTATGTGTGACTCCTTTGGTCTTAACTGTCTCTGTGTACATGGGGTTACAAGTAGTGTTATGACAAATGTTATCGGTCCTGTACCTTCGTCGGACCTACAGGTAGTCGTCTGTTTACCTATTCTTTCGACACCATGTATATGAGTTCCCTTATAATGAGTCGGTAATTTTTTTTACGTAAACTTAGTCAAGATTACTCCACCTACTTTGACCTCGAATAATATGTCTCACTTCATTCGGTCTTTCTTTTTGTGGTTATGTCATATGATTGTGTATATATACCTTAAATTTTTCTACCATTACTATTGGGATATACACTCTGTCGTTTTCCTGTGTCTACATATCTTGTCAGAAGACCTGAGTCACTCTCTTCCTCTCCCACCCCACTAGAATCTCTTATCGTAACTTTGTACATATAATAGTATATACTTTGTCTAGTGGTCAGGTCCAAGCTACGTATTCTATCTCACGAGTCTCGACCACTTGACCCTACTGGGTCTCCCTACCCTACCCCTCCCTCCACTCTCCCCCAAGTCCTACCCCTTGTGTACATGTGGGTACCGACTAAGTGTAGTTACATACCGTTTTTGATGTTGTTATAACATTTCATTAATTGGAGGTTGATTTTATAATTTTTTTTTTTTTCAGACCAATATCCAGTCTACGTAACTAGATCATTCTGACACTTTCAACGAGTCCGTGGACTCCTATTTAATGAACAAGAATTGACTTTTCCGTTTCTTTTTTATTGAAACTCTGTCTTTTAACAGTCCTCTCTGATAATACCGACGGAACACCTTTAAGGTTTAACAATTATAAGTTCTATGGATGAAATCAATGAGATTTGGAAGACTTCTTTTTCGTATCTATTACCTCTCGTATAAAAAGAGAATTTTAAGAATGATCATTTTTTATATAATGAAGAAATGACGTAATCCCATTTCCGAGGATTAAAATCACTTAATAAAGTAGAAACCTAAGATAAACGAAACATTTTTTTTTAAAGGACGTTTTTAAACAGAATTACTTAAGAAGTTGTTGTTTTTTTCTTTTTTATGTGGGAACTGTGAACCTAAAAGTCACACTAACTACAAAATGAGTGTGTCTCAAGTTATCCCATAGACTGGTATTATTTAGAATAAAACGGTTCAACAAGTAAAAACTTCCTGTTAGTATTTTTGACAAGATTTTATTCTCAAACCTATCACTCGATATATGACATATATTATATATATACGGATTAAGTAATTTTTTAAATTTTTATCGTTAATGTTGTATCTTAATACACGAAATAAATAAAGACAACAACGTAACGGGATATCGGTACCAAGAGATTAAACTTACACGAAGTCTCACTCAAGCAATCTTGGGTCTAATACCCCGGGTAGGATCTCATAGACCGTCTAAAGAGTCTATTACGATTACGACGGTCAAACTACTGATATGAAACTCTTTGTACTGTGTTCTCCTTAAGTCTTCTCCTTTCTACATTAACATTTGACCCTATTAACTCGTACAAAACAAAAATGTGACACTAAGTCTAAATGTGACTCATTGTCAGAATTAGTGGTACATTGTAAATAAGTCCGACCACTACTATTGGAATTAAATCCATAACAAGAACAGAAAATAAAGGGGAGTACGAGGAAAAAGAAGAAAACCGACTCTTGTTTATCAAAGTAGTTAAGAAGTATCGTCAGAAGTGAAAACAGAATTTCCTTCCCACAAGAACAGGATCAACAAATTTGACTTAGAGAGGATAGATCAGGTTTGGTTGAAGGGTTATTGTAAAGGATCGGATATACGCATTGAACAAAACCTGTTTTGACAGAGAAGATATTTGGTTAGTTTAACAAAGGTGACTGGTTTCGTTTGAAGTAATAACTTCGTTCTCTCTGGTTCAACCCGATGTGTGTGATATTACTCACAGTATGTGTCTATTTGAGACGTCACAGTCGTTACAAACGAGTCATAAAGGTCAACGTTTTCGTTACATTTATCACATTCCAGTCCTATTCCTATATTATCCTACTTCCGTGTGTCCGGTCATAAAGTAAAATGTAATCAGTTACTTTTTAAATCGTGTCGTTGAGAAAATATTGCAGTTATTTGTAAAACCCCCCTATGTACTTAATAAAAACAAAAAAAGGACTATTTTTATATAGTATAAATATATTTTTTCCAATACGGAACACAAAGAGGAGAGATTTAACATGGAAACCACGAGAAGGATCTTTCCCTCTCCACGCCTTTCCAAGTGAAAAAATTTTCTTGATTCCTTACGAAAGTTCTTTTGTTATATGTAATTCTATATAAAAGACTGTAAGTGTAATTAATAATTTCGTAAAAGTGTTGTAAATATGTTCTTCCACAACTATTAAAACACTCACTATTTTAGAAATGTATACCGAGTTTCGAAAATAAAATACTTATCACTTTCTTCTCATAGTATAGAGAGACTCGGGTTTTATTATATTATTATTATCAGGAAGACCTATAGTTCCAAACTTCAATTAACCTGTCACTCACTTTTTGTGTGACGTCGGAGATTGTAGGTTGTGAACTGGTCTTCCAACTCACGAGTTCTTCACAGACAAGTTTACGTTACAACGACAATCGAAAGGTCTCAGATAGGTCCGGTGTGTCAAGAGAGCGTCTTGGAAGTTCGGTTTCTTGTCGAAAAGTAGAAAAAAAAAAGGAAAATGAAAAAAGGGAAAGTGAAAAAAAAAACCCCCCCCCCACAGATCTTGAAACAAAAATATATAAATAAATAAATAAATAACTTCACATCAACTGAATGTTACAAAGTCTGAATGTTACATCAACTGAATGTTACAAGAAATTAAAATTTCTAAAATTTTAATTTTTTTTTCTATACGTTGTTCATTGTCACCAAATGACATATCATATCCCTTGATATTAGTTATAGAACATTATTGGATACTACCTTTTATTAAAGTTTTTATTATTACACATAAACATATTGACTTAGTGAAACGACACGTGGACTTTGTAACATTCAGGGAAAGTGAAAACTACTCTCGAAAATCCCATTCCACGAAATAATAAGTAAAAGATTCTCGTTTCCCTTTTGAGGTACTTGGAGTCACTATGTCATAATTAACTCGACTTTGGAATGGTTAGTTCTCTACATGTTATTATTAACTACATAAGTTAGGGACATATGTGATTTATCTCGTTTTACTTATCCGAAGTTTTTTTTTAAAAAGGGTATACATTCCTTTGTTAAGACAATGGTATCACGAAAGATACTTTAAAGTATAAAGAATTTTAGGTTTATCGATTTCTCGGTACGAAGGTATTAGTTTTGGTGAATTGCCAAGTCTTTTAGACTCCCTACGAAATGAATATTACTAAGATTCGTCCATTTTTAATAATGGTACAGTTATTAATAAGAAGACGTTTAATAAATAGTTCTCTACACCTGAAAACTTATTTGCATTTTACGTTTTATTTTTCTACAATTCATTTAATTCTCAAACGTTTGAAATCTATAAAGACCAAGTAGAAGTCAATATAGGAATACATATAAATATATCTCGTTTTTACATATATTTCTAATTCTCTTTTGCATATATACATCTCAACTTTCTCAAATAAAGAATATTAAAGGGATATCGTAAAAGTCCGTATACATAAAGACATTAAATACATAAGAATACTGAGGTTTTATTCTTTTACTGTTTTATACTGTAAGATTACATAGTAAAATAACCGGTCATAAGATCATCTTTATCTTGGAGTCTTAAAACTCGGTACAGTAACAGTAAACGCGTTTATAATAGAGTAATTTTACGTATCTATCACAGAGAAATTTTAAAGAAGTCATTTTTACTCTCACTCAAAAGTCGGATGTGTGACTTGTTTTTAGACTGTCCAAATTTCGATCTTAAGAAGAATTAACTAACTATGACGTATCGAACGAATGTGAAGTAAGTTGAGTTCTAGAACGATATTTGGTTGGTCAGTGGACTCTTCTCTTCAAAAGAGTAACATTATATGTTACACGTAACAGAGGAGAACTCAGTAAAAAGAATATTGTTTCCGTATTTATCTTGAAGAGTTGAATGTACAGTGAACGTGCACAATTCATACTATATTTTATTTTTAGACACGAAAACAAAGATTAAATATGTGTGATCTTAAAGAAAAGTATAAAAGGAGATGATTTTAAACCTTTTCTAACGAGTACTTTGTAACATTCTTAAGTTTTACGATAAAATTCTTATGGACAAAGACACACACCTTCTATCGAACTGTAAATAAATGAACACTAAACAGGGATCTCTATCTGAACCTCCTTTTACTATCTTTATAACTAACAGTCGAACACCCATTCGTAATTAGAAATATTCACCGTGTCCCTGTTTGAGCATAAAGATGTTTTTTAATAAACCCCTTACTTAGGTTATATAAGGAAAACCTTTATTTTGAAAGATTGAATGTTTTTGATTTATAATTTCAGTGATCCAACTTTACTCCATCGTTGACTTAATATCGATCAAGACAATGTACTCGGAAAGGTTGAAAAAACGGACCCCGGGAGATACGTTTTAGTGGATAATCCTTTATAGTTTTTCTTTTATTGTACTACAAAATAAAGATCCAATTCGTGACTCAAGTCGTATCTGAATTTGTACAGACAATTTGTACAGACTGAGTAACCTTTTCTGAGACTACGACCTTTGTAACTCCCGTCCTCCTCTTCTCCCGTTATATTTTACTCTAGTAGTTGAGTTACTTGTACTCAAAATCGTTTGAGACCCTCTATTACTTCTGTCCCTTCGGACCACACGATGTCAGGTACCCAAACGTTTCAGTCTGTGTCGACTCGCTGACTCTCTGACTTGTCGTTGTTTTGTACAGACAATAGTTATAACGGTGTAAGGGTAAAATAGGACCTTATAATTGATATTTAAATGAGGAATTCTCGTATTTTCTCTATATAAAAGAGGTTCCAGGTCAGTAAGTTTTTTTTTTTTTTTTGGAAGAGATAAAGGTAGGGTTAGGATTTCTTAATAATCCTAAAACAATTCTATAGTGTAGACTGTACGGTTCTATTTTGGTACTTAAACGACAAGTCACTATGACTTCTTCCGGAGTCAGTGTAGACCTTCCCTCACTCCACAGACTCTTGACTGTCTTCTTCAAATATGTCATTAGTACCTTTAGACTGAGACGAACTCTCTTGTGGAACCTCTCTTTCTTGTTACATTGTCTACCCCGTCACCTGTGCACCTACGGATATTCTTGATTCGTTACTCATAGGACCGATGTTACCCATAGGACCCGAAGGGAACACCGAGTCGACCATTTCTTAGGTGGTCGTTTCACCCTCTAGACCCAACATAAGGACCCAACCCTTCTAGGGGACCTCTTCCCTTGCCGACGGGTGAGGTCATAAGACCGGACCTCTTAAGGCACCTGACATGTCAGGTACCCTATCGTTTCTCAGTCTGTGTTGACTCGCTGCAAGTGAAAGTGAAAGTAGGACCGACACTCACTGACCCTCTTTCTGAATGACCGTACCTCTTTACCTTAGTGTCCTTTAATTAAATGGGATTGTGACGGAATCAAGAAAGAGGTTGATGTGAGGTGACTGACCTTTTGATTAGATGTCAATTCCCTAAACTTAACTTCTCATCTATTACGCTCTTCCTTTTATTCTCTTTCACTGGGGGAGGAGGTAAAAGTTTTAATAAATGAAAGTGACTTACAGAACGATAGGAAAGTATCCATATAGATTTTAGTCGTATTTTAAATACTTCGGTGACTTCTTGAATACTTTTTCCTTCTTAAAAATTTCACGTCACATTAAAATAAAACTTTTACAAACATCACCTATATCTATTCGATATAAGTTTAGTACTTTCCTCTCCAATTAATTTCTTCTATACGATACAATGTGCCGTCTCGGGTCGTGTAGGGAACTGTGATCATATATTAAACTAATGTTGATAGAACTCACTAGAATTAGTCACTGTTCCAGTTACAAGAATTTCAAATTACGTAATTTTCAAGTCGAAGATGGACCCAACGTATTTAGACGTTTCTCGTTGTCGATCTATTTGACATTTCTCTTGAGAGACCTATTTCATGTTTTAGTATTAAAAGATATTCGGGTAATCCCCCAACTCCAGTAATCCGTTACTTCATGAACGAAAGTTTTTCTTTGTTTCTGGAGATTCTTTTCTATAGATTCCGTCTTATACCTATTTCTCCCTGATCTTCGGTATCTTAACCCATTCTTTTTTTTCCGAATTTAAAACCATTTCCTGTTCATACGCGATATACCGTCAAATCTTAGGAGTTCTCTGTGTCTGATTTCTTCCAAAGTGTGAGTAAACGTTCAAGAAAAGATGATTGGAGATGATCAATGGGAGGTCACGACCCCAGGTCGGGGGCGTCCTAGGTCCCCTTGGACTTCCTTTTTGCCGCAGCCGTCTACTAAATCTCTCTCTATTCCTTTCTTGTAACATCTATTCTTTTATCTCCTCTCTTTCTCAGAAATGTATCTTTTCAAAGAAATGTATCTTTCGGTTATTTTGAAGCTCTGTTCTTCAACCGGGACAAGTGCCTCCGGTGCCCACGGAAGGGCCAGAGGGCTCCCTCACTTCTGCGTCTCGCAGAAGGGCAAGTCCAGAATCTTTGGGCCCGTCTATTCACTTGCGTCCCTCGGAGATACGAGGTTCCCTAGTCGGACTTTTTCTTTCATTCTCTCTTTTTTTCTCTTTTTTCTTTTTGTGCCCCACTGGTTCGAAGAAGTTCGCTCCGGGTTATCGAAATAAAAATTTTCCATGAAAATATGGAACAGAAAATATATCTCCCTTTATTTTCTACGTTTCAGTATGTCTCAGTCGGGTTTGTAATGTAGACAAAACAGAAATAGTTTTGGTCCTAAAAAGACGTTTGGAAAGGGTATTTGTTATAACACATGTAATAGAAGACCGGAACTTCCGGACACTTGTAAAATACTGGGAGAAAACTATTTCCGAAGAGTTGGTCTTTTGAATAAAAGGGAACTTTACAAAAAAGAATATAAAGATTAGATACGGTCGGAGTTTTTCATAATTTGTCTCAATGTAAGAGTCCTCCGTTTCCACGTCACTCAATGTTCTTTCTTGGTTAATCGAGTTTTCAGACTATACCAATTAAAGTTCCGATATGAACAAAAAGAATGAAAGGTTGATACAATTGATTACGTGAGGGTCCACGTGTCACCTATTCTCTATACCCTTGAATCGTTGTTCGTAACCGGGTTATTACTTTAGGATACGGATCGTTTTGAGATTATTGAAAATTGAGAAATTTTCCGAGATACAAAATCCGAAAGGTACGGAGAGTGTCAACCCTCCTACATTTATTAATATACGTATCGACGTTCTCAGACCTATATGGACGGTTCGTTCGATATTACGATTGTCTCCCCAAAACTAACCTTTATAAGAAGAGTACAGGTCCTCTGAATAATCGATATCGGGATTCAATTAAAAGAGGTCTCTTTCCACCAGTCCTAATCGTGGGACAATTACAATCTCCTCAACCACTTTTAGTACTTTATCATTTTGTCTGTCTAAGACCAAAACCCCATCTACGAGCTCTTTCGGATCCCCAGGGTAACTCAGGACTTCAGAACAAATTGTCAAGAGAAGGTGTACTGGAACAGTACCCACCCTAGAGGGTACCACCGAGGGCCGTGAGGTCTTTTTGACCCCTGTCCTATCAACTTGTCTCCTTCTGGGACACCGATATGTTCCTACGTTCTAGTTACTCGACGTCGACACCCTTCTCGAGTCTTTAAGTGTAATGGTGACTAAGAGAATATGTCTCTTTCGTAAGTCGAAGACTCCCCACCCGTCCTTTGTCACCGTTGAAATAGTATGTCACTTTCAACTGAATAATGACTATATCATCCCTTCCTTCGGAAGAAAGATGGAAACTCCTTTTCGTCCGATCCTCTGGTATGGTTATATTAGTAAGATGGTCACTCCCTTTCCGTCTTTGGGTGGTATCTATGGTTCACTTGAAACCGATGTCATCCTTTCGAGTGTGGTAAAAGATTAGTGTTCAGGACAGATTATAACCGACCTGGTCCTTTTGTGTGGCGGACGACAGTGGGAAGTGGTGGTCACACTAGTTTGTAGTTAATTCTTCGTTGTCGTAAGGTGGTACTTTCTTTCCCGTTCTCCTGTCTCTCTATAAAAGAAAACATAGTCGATATAATCGACTATCGAACTTTATCTCGTGATTATGTATCTTCATACGGGGACTGGTACTCGGAGAGATATAAATAGTATTCCGACACCATCTGGTGACGATCTTCTTTAACTACGGTAATCATGTGATTTCAATGGTTTTAGTTTTGTTTTGAGTTTAAGTGAAGATGAGGACTTATCTTACTAAGTCGGTGGGTGTTAATTATCGTCTGTCTCCCTACCAGTACGGGTAAAGTTTTCTGTTTATAATAAATGGAACCGGAGATGACAAGATGTGAGACATTAGTTACTAGTCATTTTCCAATACTCTGTTTATTCATGTTCTTATAGGTTGAACCAGTTTCTTGTTTCTTTAGTCACCTTGATCTTTACTTCAACAAGGGTAACAACGTTGATAGTCAGATCCTAAAATTTGTTTAATATCAAAGATGTAATTCACTAGATTTCCTTTATCATCTCTTTGCTTATTTGTATGTCCGAAGGAACCACCGAGTCACCGTTTCTTGGACGGACAATTACGTCCTCTGTGTTCAAACTAGGGACCTAACCCTTCTAGGGGACATCTTCCTTTACGTTGGGAGAGGTCATAAGAAGGACCCTTCAGGATACCTGTCTCCTCGGACCACCCGATATCAGGTACCCCAGCGTTTTTTAAGTCTGTATTGAATCATTGATTTGTTGTAGTTATTTTATCTGTTGAAGTTCTTCCTCTACTTGAGAGATTACCAGTTTACCTGTGTCGATTCCCTTATTCCTGCACCTAGTCACCTTTATGGGTTTGACTTTGTGTTTTCCTTTTCCTCTCCCCCTTTTTATCTCGTAGGTTCTCGGCATGTAATAAGTCGTCAGGTCGTATATAAATTTACCCCAGAGTATTTCTGTTCTCTTTCTTGTTCCATATTTTTGTGTCCTTTTTTCATTTTTAACTACCGAGTTTAAAAAATTTTTATTATTTTCTACAGTTTGGTACCCAAGGTTTTCCGATATTGGACTCATTCTACTAATGATTCATGTATGTGTGTGTGTATGACTTCAGTTTACGACTTCAGTTTTTATTTTAGAAATTCCGTCCCCACCCCTCGGTCACCACCCCTCCCCTGTATTATAGTGTATGTCTTCTTGTTTCTCTTCTTACTATCATTTGGAGAGGAGTCCTTGGTACGTTTAGTCTTCAACTACCTTACTGAATAAAATTGATGAGTTTTTCTTTGTTTATTGTGGGTTTGTTGGTGTTGTTTTTGGATAGTTCGGTCTTAAGAGATTGATCTCTTTTATTTATAGAAATGGTTCACTTCTACTGTTTTTCTGAAAACGAAGTTTCGGATTCTATTAAATAACGGTCACGTCTGTGTCATACTCTTTACAATTTCCTTTAAGAAGCTCGTCTTCCTTATACTTAAGTATAACTTTTCATCTAGAAGTGTTTCTTTAAAACTCGAGACCTTTACCATCTTTACTTCGTGTTGTTATTCGATAAAACAGAGATAAAATATGGGATAACGAAATGATATAATTAAGTACTTTTCACATGTTAAAATTTGAAGGTGAACAATCAAATATCAAATGAACGGAATATTGTAAAAATTCTCTCGTAGTAATCACAGAACTAACATGACATGTCTTAACAAGTTCATGTTTTTATAAGGATATTCACTTAGATCTGTTCATTCATAAAGATATACTTGACATCACTGACGTTTATGAGAAAACCCCCTTTAGACTGTTTATTATTTTAATATTATTAAAATGTACATTTCTTCACGTGACTAAATTCTTATCACCGTTTTTTACTTTATGTTCCACTGAATAAAATTTAAAACCTTTAAGGGTCAGACAGTATGAAACCGATAGACTACGCTTCTCGACTGAGTAACCTTGTCTAGGACTACGACCCTTTCTAACTCATGTCCTCCTCTTCCCCCGCTGTCTCCAACTCTGCCAATCTTACGTAGTGACTGAGTTACCCGTACTCAAATTCGTTTGAGACCCTCTATCGCCACCTGTCCGTACGACTTCAAGCACCCCAGTGTTTCTCAACCTGTGTCGAATCACTGACTTGTACAAAAGAACGATTCAGCGAACTCAGTACAGGCTGAGACACGCTGGGATACCTGACGTCGGGCGGTCCTAGGAGACAGGGACCCCTAATAGGTCCGTTCTTATGACCTCACCTAACGACACGGGAGGAGGTCCCATAGAAGGGTCAGGTCGCTAGAAGGTTTGTGTTCCCAGTTTGGACACAGAGAATGTAGAGGACGTAACCGTCTACCCAAGAAATGGTGATCGTGGTGGACCCTTCGGTAGTTGTCCATTAAGTTAACATTTCTTAGGTGGACGGTTACGGTCTCTACGTTCTCTGTCCCCAAACTAGGGACCCACCCCTCTAGGGGACATCCCCCTATACCGTTGGGTGATGTCATAAGAACGGACCTTTTGAGGTACCTCTCTCCTCGGGTCACCTGATGTCAGGTACCCCAACGTTTCTCAACCTGGGTTGACTCGTACGCACGATGTGATACGATAAAATTTTAAACTATAAAAGATTCCGTTTTCTAGAGATCAGAAAGTGTCAGACAACAAAAGGAGATAAAGAAACGTAACTAGTGACTTCTTCCGAAAGAATAGAGAGGGACGATAAGAAACCTTGGTACGTAAGTCTACGAGTATAGAAAGTAAAAGAGAAAACGAAAAACGAAGAGAAGAAAAGTGTCGACAAACATTCTGGAGTCTGTCGGTAAAACGAAAAAGCGTAAAGAAAAGGTAACCTTACCAGAACTAGGGACAGAGGACATGTTACAATACTTGGAGGTGGGTATCAAGTAGTCCGTAAGACAGATAGTCTAGATCAGGGAATTTAGATAAAGAGTGAGGGTGACATATTAGTATTCCCTAAACTAAATCCAGTATGGACTTACCGGATCACCAAAAGGGATAAAAAAGTTAAATACAGACTTAAACCGTTATTCCTCAAGTACGAGACTCGGTGTCAGTCGGGGTTAAGAACAAAAAGTACTGACATATCTCGAAGAGGTAGAAACCGACGTTTCTTATATTAGTTAGACTAAAGTCATAACTGGTAGACCACTACAGGTACATCTCAGAAGAGAACACAACAACCTTATCCCACAAACGATACTGGTCACCCAAGAGAACCGTTTTGAGCTAATCGGAAACGGGACGAAGTAAGGTATGTGGTTTCGGTTTAAACGGACAATGAGGTCCACAAAGAACTGAACGATAAAAACGTAAGGTCGGGGGATATTACTTTTCCTGTAGAAAAAACCCACAATCAAGATTTTCCAGAACATCCAGAAGTATCTTGACAAGTTGAAGTCGAAGAAGTCAGAATGACCAACCGTGTATCCGAACTAATGGCACTATAACTTACCAAACGGAACCTTTGCTTGTCTCTAGTAAGACAGCAAAAACTCTAACGTAGGTTCATGACGTAAAGTCTGAGAAAACAACTGGTGCTACCGATGAGGTAAAGAAGATTCCCTAAGGACGGGTGTCATCATCTATATTACCAAAGACTCAATTTGAGTAGGTGAGGTCAGGTAAAATGAAGCGACTAAAGATCTTACAGTTGTAAGTGTGAACGGTACTCTATTCTTTCGGAAGAAGTCGTTATTTACTTTTCTTTATCTCCTTTTGTTGTCTTACCCTTTCTGATTCTCTAGAGAAGTTCTTTTAATCTCTAGGGTTCCCTTATAAAGTACCTTTCTACCCGAGTTATTTCCTTTCTTTACCATACCTGTATTGTCTTCGTCTCTATAATTCTCCTCCACCGTTCTTATGTGTCTTCTTGACATGTTTTTTCTAGAAGTACTGGGTCTATTAGTGCTACCACACTAGTGAGTGGATCTCGGTCTGTAGGACCTTACACTTCAGTTCACCCGGAATCTTTCGTAGTAATACTAGTTTTGATCACTCCACTACCTTAAGGTCAACTCGATAAAGTTTAGGACTTTCTACTCTGACACCTTTACAACGTGAGTTATACGGTCGTTTAAACCTTTTGAGTCGTCACCGGTGTCCTGACCTTTTCCAGTCAAAAGTAAGGTTAGGGTTTCTTTCCGTTACGGTTTCTTACGAGTTTGACGGTATGTTACCGTGAGTAGAGTGTACGATCATTTCATTACGAGTTTTAAGAGGTTCGGTCCGAAGTCGTTATGCACTTGACACTTTAAGGTCTACAAGGTCCACCAAAATCTTTTCCGTCTCCTTGGTCTCTAGTTTGACGATTGTAGACGACCTAGTACCTTTTTCGTTCTCTCAAGGTCTTTTTATAGATAAAGACCAAATAACTCATACGGTTTCGGAAACTGAAACACCTAGGGTTATTTGACACCTTTTAAGACCTTCTCTACCCTTATGGTCTGGTGGACTGGACGGAGAACTCAATGGATATACGTCCAGTCCTTCGTTGTCAATCTTGTCCTGTACCTTGTTGTCTGACCAAGGTTTATTCTTTTCCTCATACAGTTCCGACATATAACAGTGGGACGAATAAATTGAAGATACGTTTCATGTAGTACTCTTTGAGACCCGACCTTCTTCGTGTCAGACCTTAGTCCTAACGGCCCTTTTTACAGTTATTGGAGTCTATACGTCTACTGTGGTGGAATACCGTCTTTTACTTCTCCTTGATTTTTTGGAGAACTACTTTCACTTTCTCCTCTCACTTTTTCAACCGAATTTCGAGTTGTAAGTCTGTTGATTCTAGTACCGTAGACCAGGGTAGTGAAGTACCCTTTATGTACCCCTTTGTCACCTTAGTCACAGTCTGAAATAAAACCCCCCCGAGGTTCCAGTGACGTCTACCACTAACGTCGGTACTTAAATTTTCTCCGAATGAGGAACCTTCCGATCAATACTGGTTGGATCTATCGTATAATATTTCGTCTCTCTAATGAAACGGTTGTTTTCAGGTAGATCAGTTCCGATACCAAAAAGGTCACCAGTACATACCTACACTCTCAACCTGACACTCCTTTCGACTCGTGGTTTATTAACTACGAAAACTTGATTCTACACCCTCTTTTGAGAACTCTCAGGGAACCTGACGTTCCTCTAGGTTGGTCAGTAGGATTTCCTCTAGTCAGACCCCACAAGTAACCTTCTGACTAGAATTCGACTTTGAGGTCATGACACCGGTGGAGTACGCTTCTCGACTGAGTAACCTTTTCTGGGACTACGACCCTCCCTAACCTCCGTCCTCCTCTTCCCCTGCTGTCTCCTACTCTACCGACCTACCGTAGTGGCTGAGCTACCTGAACTCAAACACATCTGAGGCCCTTAACTACTACCTGTCGCTCCGGACCACACGACACTAAGTACCGCAGCGTCTCCGCCTATGCTGACTCGTTGACTTGACTTGACTTGACTTCCGTTTTCTTCACGAATTACTGTGGGTCTTTGTATTTTATTAAAATTGTCTACCCCTTCTTATAAACAGTTGTCATAGTATTGGAACGGAATAAACTTTACATCGGTTATTTTTACATGAAGAAAACACACGTATTTTCAGACAGTCAAAAAAGGACAAGGAATTGATTTCGAGACGCTTACTGTAAAATCGTGAACATAAAACGTAGTTTTTAACGGTCCCCTTTTATTTGGAAACTACTTGAAGGTATACACAGAGTAATTCTTAAGTGTCATCTAAAATAAACGGTTTATTTTTCGTTATACAATAAAAGGTCTTAGTTTCACTTTTAATATCATTATTTTACTTTAAAGAGGTTAGTGTTATTAATCATACATCTAACTGTGATTTATGTATTCCTTAATGAATGAGAGAGTGTGAATTTTATAACCTCTTCGTAGTCTTTACTCCCGGATTTCTCTTCTTAACGTAATACTAGGACTTTTATATCAGTTTGTATTTTATATTTATAAAACAAATAGTATACTGATAGATATTTACTTTTTATAAAAATTTTCTTCGTTTTTACCATGTATTTACCATCATCAGGTTACAGGGTCATATTCCTTATTTTCTACGGACTATCAACACAGAGAAAATAATGGTCAATACGATAAGAGGGGTCAGAGTTGATGATTACCCTTCTAATGTAGTCTTCACACGAGAATATCGTATAATAAAAGAGAAAGAGTGAAGAATGGAGAGTTTCGAATCGAATTTGAGACAATGAAATAGATGTTTCCGATCTAAGACGGTAGTTTCGACGGATTTCGTTAGAGAGTCACTCACTGAAACGTCGAAGTTCTAGTACGAGGACTCACGTCCTGTTAACTGTTTTGACCCTTGAGACCACGGGAACCAAATCAAAGAAATCTAGGACGTACGTAGACGTAGAAGACACAGAAAGACAGAGGGGTCCCAGGACAGTGAACTGAACAAAGTGAATCGAGAGGGACGGTAGTAACCGTTGCTCAATCTGAAGATCTCTCATGACTCTCTTCACCACGGTAGATAATAAAAGAGACTTCGGTCATTTACAATTATTTTATCGTTTCGGAACCTTAACCCGTTTCCATTGTATTGTCTTCTTTTTGTATTAAAAGATAGAGTCATAATACTAGACGATACTTACTAGTAGTACATGTATTATATTTTATATCCCCTCGGTTTTCTGAATTTGACCTGGGAGTTTTCACTATAGACTTATCCTGTACCATAATATAAGTAATTTCGGAAAAAATTTTATAATTTTTGGTTCTTATGAGTCTGATTACCGAGATGTTAACGAAGATAGGACAACTTTCCTTTAATTACGACTATTTCCTTGACCATACCTTCCCAACTTAGTAGAAGATGTAATATTCATCACTAAGTTGAACTACGTCTTTCTTTCAATGAAAAGGGGGATTGATTTCCTTTTAATCGATGATATCCCTCTAAACTTTTTAGTTTATAGGTGTCTCTCAATTACATACTCCGTCTCTCACCTGTGTTCCTCTAATTAATAACTAAGAATAAAATAGAAATAGAACATACCTTTATAACAAGAATTTCATAATATACGAGGAGAGTATAACGTTATATTTCTAACTACACATATTGTTGGACGACGGTATAACTTCAAAAGACAGGTACCTTAAGAGGTCCGTTCTTGTGACCGCAACCATCGGTAAGGAAATAGGTCCTCTAGAAGACATGGGTCCCTAGCTTGAGACAAGAGGACGTAACGACCGTCTAAGAATTAGTAGACTCAGTGGTCTCTCCGGGGTATATTAAAATATGAAATTATTTATTTTATTTACAAAATATCTGTATCATTAAAAAAGAAAGAATTGAGTTTAATTGTTACGAGGTTTTGAACATTTACCATTTTTATCTAAATCGTATACTATTCACTTTCTATATAGGTTAAGATGAACATAAATTTATATACATAAAGTAAAAAATGTGATATTCAGTTTGAGGTAGACAATCAATATAAGAGATATAGGTTTGGGTAAGAGACGAGATACTAACCCTAAGACACATAATGTTAAGACAAACGGTCGACCGAAGAACAACGACTACAACGACGATTCAGTGAAATCAGCACAGACTAAGACACGCTGGGATCTCTACCGTCGGATGGTCCGAGAAGACAGGGACCCTAAGAGGTCCGTTCTTGTGACCTCACCCAACGGTAAAGGAAGAGGTTACGTACTCTCACTTTTCACTTTCACTTCAACGAGTCAGCACAAGTTGAAGCGCTAGGGTACCTGACGTCGGGTGGTCCGAGAAGGTAGGTACCCTAAAAGGTTCGTTCTCATGACCTTACCCCACGGTAACGGAAGAACAATCTGAGACTGTTATTTCTCTAAATTCTCTCTGTCTGTTTTTACACCCTTTTCCTTTTATTCAATATGTAGGAGAGGACAACATAAAGTTTAAAAGAAAAAGATGAACAAGGAGAATAACTACGAAGTTTTTCCGAAGTAGGGGGACCTTTACCGTCTATCTATCAAACTCTTCGACGGTAAAAGGTCATAAGTAACTCATTTCGAGTACTGTGAGGGAGTCAACAGGGTCGTGGTCGGTAGGTCGTAGGAAAGAGTCTTTACCCTAAAGTCGGGACTTCTCAGGAAGGAAGCACGAAGATTAAAAATTAGTAACGTTCGAGAAGAGAAGTAACAATAGGGATTCTAACGATCTACTAAGAACATCAATGATTGGAATTAAAAGGGAAAAGATAAAAAATTAGTAATCAATCGTCCAAAAAAATATAATTTAAGAAAGACAATTTGATTAAATACATCACAGAAGGAGGAGTGACGTGGACTGAGTGACTAATTCTGCAACCATGGTCCTAACCCTTGAGTTTTTCCTCGGGGAGTTTCTACTTCTAAACCTTAGTCAAACCAGTACAGAAACCAGTCCTTGTCTTATGACTCGTAGAATGTTTGTCCTTTTATTTTATGTTGATTAGGTATACTATATCACTGTAGTAATAATTAATGTAATAGTAGACAAAATACCACACAAAATACCACTACCCGTACGAGGGACCCCCTGATTCACCGACGAAGTGAGTTGATAATTGACGTCAATATCACTGGGGTTCCTCATAGACCTCGTGAATGTCCTTTTTTTTTTTTTTTTTTGTGTTCGAGTCGAGAAATTTAAGAGTAGAGTTTAATCTCAGACTATTGACACCTCTAAGATACTGGTAGGGGTTTATTAGGGATAAAGAAACATCGGTGTCCGGACCAGAATTAATTTTAGTTTGTCTTTGAAATTAACTTACCCAGCATTTTAATATCTTTCAACTTAAACGTCGACGTAGTTAAAAGAGAGAACATTTCCAATTCCATGACGAACCTTCTCTAAACCTAGGAGTGTTATCCTTTCCAAGTAACCCTACCTATACCTATTTCGAGTCCTAGAGGTTCAGATTCACATACACAAGTGACTCGAAGGAGACGGTCATCTTCATAGGACAAGAGAACAAAGACGCTTATAGTCGGAGAGGAACGAACTTCTCAGATATTGGGACTCTCTCAATTGAATTTGGCCAACTATCCCTCAGATTCAGGTTCGGGGGAAATTCCTCCTCCACTTGTAAGAAAAAGTGTAAGAAAACGGAATCTGTACACCTAGAGTAACCGTCTTATAGAGAACGAGTTCCTGTACGAAAAAACTCGAGTCTTACATACAATACCCTCTTCTAGACCCATTTTGAAGGTGTTGGAACTCAAGGCCCAATTGGACAAGGAAGACCAATTAGCACAACTACAGTAGGGTCTTACATACAATACCCTTTCCATACCCGTTTTAAAAGTGTGGGAACTCCGTAACGAAAATAGACAAGAGTCATCGATTGTCTTTTCATATATTACGGGACGAATTTGAGTACTCCGTCCATTAGAAAGATGGGGGAAGACTACTGATATAGTTTTCGAAAAAGACAGTGACAGTGAAATTATTTTAAAGATGATGTGTTTCGAGACTCACTGTCTCTCACAGAAACCAGGGACTCAATTTAGAAGAAACCTCTCGCACTTAGACCACCATGGTTTGTGACATTCGATATGTGATAGTAGAATACCGAGTGGACTCTAGAGTTCTGTTCCATTTCAATAGTTGGAGTAGAAAGTTTACCTACGAATAAGAGTTCCGGTAGAATAACTGTAAGACGGTTTGGTTTCAGTATAGTGTCGTATAGGTCTTTCCGTCCACGTTTGATCCACACGTGCACATACACACACGTACACGTGCACGAGTTAACGAGTCAACACAGGCTAAGTAACGATGAGGTACCTGACATCGGACGGTCCGAAGAGACAGGTACACTAAAAAGTCCGTTGGGGACCTCACCCAACGGTAAAGGAGGAGATTCCCTAGCAGGGGTAGGTACTTAGATTGGGCGCAAAGAACGCAGAGGATGTAACCGGTCACCTAAGAAATGGTTACTCGGTGAACCCTTCCTTTATTGAATATGTAGTTTTTTCAACGTTCTTAAACCACGTAAATATAAACTTTTTTATACCCTCATACTAAATCTTGATCTAGGTAAAGACTCTGCTATGGTGACATTACCGTCTTTCACTCCTCCTTAATTTCTCGGAGAACTACACCCACCTTCTCCTTTCACTTTTTCGACCGAATTTTGAGTTGTAAGTTTTTTGACTCTAGTACCCTGGGTCAGGGTAGTGAATTACCTTTTATCTACTGTTTTCACCTTTGTTACTGTCTAAAATAAAAGAACCCGAGGTTTTAGTGACCTCCACTAACGTCGGTACTTTAATTTTCTACGAACGGAGAACCTTCCTTTCGATACTGTTTGGATCTGTCGTATAATTTTTCGTATCTATAGTGAAACGGTTGTTTTCAGACAGATCAGTTTCGACATCAGTACATGTCTACACTCTCAACCTGATATTTTCTTCCGATTCACGACTTCTTAACTACGAAAATTCAACATCACGACCTCTTCTGAGAACTCTCAGAGAACCTGACGTTCCTCTAGTTTGGTCAGTTAGGACTTCCTTTAGTTGGGACTTACAATTAATCTTCTTGCGACTTCCACTTCGAGGTTGTGAAACCGGTGGACTACACTTCTTGGTTGAGTAGTCTTTTCTGGGAGTACGATCCTTTTTAACTCCCGTCCTCATCTTTGTCCGTTGTCTCCTACTCTACCAACCTACCGTAGTAGCTGTGTTACTTGTACTCAAACTCGCTCTTCGGATCACACGACATCAAGTACCACAGAGTTTCTCAACCTGTGTTGAATCGTTGAGTTGTTGTCGTTATTTGGGTTTGGATTGAAAATATTGTCCCATTTAAGATATTTACGGTATATAATAAGTACGTACACACGTACGATTCAACGAAGTCGGAACAGGCTGAGAAACACTGTGACATCGGGTGGTCCGAGAAGACAGGTGTCCTCAGAAGTCCGTTCGTATGAACGGTTTTACCCAACGTTAAAGGAAGAGGTCATAATAAGTGACAGCAACAACAACAAGTCAACGATTCAACACAGGTGAATGAATACTATTATTCATCTATCATGGACACCAAATACATAATAGTGAAAATTAAACGGAGTTAGTGGTCATTCTAACA
This sequence comes from Capra ibex, assembly GCA_006410555.1. NCBI lineage: Eukaryota > Metazoa > Chordata > Mammalia > Artiodactyla > Bovidae > Capra > Capra ibex. Next base: position 29,898,148 of record SJYO01052474.1, read on the forward strand.
GTTGATAATAGGACCAAAATATTTGTGAGTGTGTTTGAATCGAATAACAGATCCCAGTTCAACAACAAATCACTGTATCTAACGTAATTCGGGATGTAGATAGACAGTGTATACCAAAGAGAAGTAGGAATATGGGATAAAACTTCATTTCGAAATACTAATTGTAAAATTTTAATAAATAAATAAATGAAAACCGACACGACCCAGAAACAACGACGAATACCCGAAAGAGATCAACACAGTTCACCCCCGTGGAGAAGTCGTTCCGAGTACATCAAAAGTAATACCATTGAAGAGAATAACGTATCGTACCCGAGATCCCCATGTACCCGAAAGTATCAACACTGTGTACTCGAGTTATCAGCACTGAGGACCCGAGATCTAGTGTTCCAGTTATCAACACCATGTCACCGAATCAATGGGACGTCGTACACCTTAAAAGGGTCTAGTCCCTATTTTGGGTACAGAGAAAGTAACCGTCCCCTAAGAAATGGTGACTCTGTGGTCCCTTTGGGATACTAGTCCTAAATAAAGAGAGTAACTGGGTTTGTCACGTTACACGGTAATTTCCTTGAGTCGTCTCATTTAAATCTTATGACCCTTTTTCTGTTAAGTACTTATAGGAAACAACTCATTATAAATATAAACTTATTCATATATATATAAAGATAAACTAAATTCCCGGACGAAGTAAAGAAAATACTCTTTAGTTTTCTTCAAATTACTGGACCGGACTCGGATCTTAGAGAACAAGAATATAAGTTCTATATGTCAAACACCTGACAAAGTGTATCTATTTTGGTTAATAAAAGATCGTAAAACATAAGAATATTTTATATGGGTAATAGAAGACAAAACAAAGGAAGTGTAAACTACGAAAAAAGATAGGGTAGGGTAGAGAGAGGGTTTACGGTAGGGTATGACTGATCCACTGTGGTGGGCTTTTGAAGTAGGGACCGGTAAAGATTACACAGTAAGCCATGATACAACTCAACCCGTCCGCAGTGTTACCTCTCCGTGTACTTGTGTGGTCTAGTGATCCGACTCTATAACGAGGACAAGGGAGGGAAGGAAATTTCCATGAGTCATAAAGTTTCTATTTGTTCGTCTTCCTAAACTAACTAGTACGTAAAACCTCAGACCGTGGATGAATCTAACCCAGGTAGTGACTTTGGGAGATCTAAAATCAAAGGAGTATACACGTTTATCTTGTTATTAGGAACGGGGACTTCAAAGACCCGTCTGAGCTACACTAAGATCGTGTTGGAGATAGATCGTACCATGGACCCTGTAAATACATGGGTCATAATCTTTATCAGATGGAAGATTTTATTTCGTAGATTATGGGGGAGATGATAATCGTCGTTTTACTGACACACACACACACACACACACACACACACACACACACTCACTCACAGACTCTCTTTCTCTCTCTACCCCTCCTCCTTTGGACTCTCTTCCTTTCACATCCACTTCCCTTTCTCTTCTTTTGAACATATACATGTATTCTGTAAAATACTAATCTTCTAATCGTACACCAAAAAAAATAATTTCGTTTTATAAATTGAATCTAATGTCTTTAGGTATTGTCGTTCAGATACTATTGTGACCTTTTTTTACTTCGTGTTTAAATTCCGTTAACAACGTTTTAAAATAAAGTTTTGAGTCATGTTCATTCACTCTCTTAATCTTTAGACTTTATATTTCAATTGATTTAATAAAAGTTTAAGGAATACGGGTATATTAACGTCGATTTATTTTGAAGATCTTAAATCCTTTAAATATCTAATGATTGTAAATTAAGTAGTTTTTAACTCTCGGTTAAGTATTTATAGCACACTAATTCGTAAATATCTTTTACGATGAATAGGAGACACAAATTCCGTGTCGTTTGGTTTATCGTCTCCAATTGTACTGTCTATGGTATGCTTAAGTGAAAATAGTCTGTGTAAGTTTCCAACAAATAAAGTTTGTTACTTTACGTTGAGTCAGTGGAGAGGTGTGTAAACGTCTTCGTTTACACGTGTAAAAGTGTAAAGACCAATCTAATCCCTTGCGTCATACTGGCACTCCGATGACTGCCTCCAATCGTCATCAGGACCGTGTCAACGTAACCGGAGAAAGGACCACCGGAAGAGCCTCTCTCTACGGAAAACGAAGGGTGTCGAAACACAGGTTAGTTGGTGACTCGTAGACGATCTCGTCTACCCGAGACGGGACATGGACCTTGTCAGTGGTCGTTCGTGTTAGTCACGAAGGAGACAAAGACGTACTTAAATCAATCACAAGATGAAAGTCTAGTAGGTGGGATCCTATATCAATAACTAGGGGTCTAAACAAGTCCCGGTATCTCGAATGGTTCCACTTACATCTGTATTTAAGAATGGAATTCTCGACACGAGTCAAAACGTAGGTTTAGAACAAAGACTACAAAGGGACTAGTCCGAATGAAGACTAGACTGTATCTACCCAAATAAAATACGTATTATAAAAGTAAAAATATAACATAAAGAAGAAGTACAATATACGAGAAGAATACAACGAAACAAAATAGTTGATAGGGTTAGAGATACAGAACAATGATAATTATAAGTCGATCCCTTATGTTAACTGTTTTCAACCGATCCCTTTAAGTTATGTGTATTTCGTACTGACTTGTTATTTTATAGGAAAATAAAATAGGATTAGGATCCGACTATAAGACACCAGTACCGACAAAGGGAAACGAGATTTCTGTTTTAGTACCCCAAGACATCAATCGAGGAAGTCCAAGACGGAGTCGATGTTGGAAACAATGGTTTGATCCAAACAAAACAGGTTACATGTTGTTCTGTTTTATGACTCTAAACGTCGTTTCTATCCCAAATAAGTGTTCCGTTGGTTCACTTCTTTACCTTCTCATTCAGAGTCTAGGTGGAAAAGTTTCTGTTCCTCAAGAACCATAAATAACTTATTTCTTATATCTTCGTCCCGTCAGACTCCGTACTCCTTGCACCCCGTCCTCTAACTTTTTACCACGTCATTAGTAAGACGTGTCCACATTCATTCCACATTGATTCAATGTTAAGACGTGTAAGTTTTTACCTCCGTGATCATACTAGACTCCCACCTCAAAAGTTGGAGGAATATGGGTTTCCAGTGTCTTGTCTGTCAACGTGTACGGATCAACCTTCCAGTCACTAGGATAAGTCAGAATTGACCGAGTCGAATTTGATCTGTTTCGACTGAAGTTCACGGACCTTTTGTTGAAGCCGTGTGAATAATAACAAATCCGATGTATGGTGACCTTCATGTACGTTTAGAAAACATCGTTCAATTTTAATGGAACTAATTATTTCCGTCTAAAGTTTACTTTAACTAAAATGATTACTGGTGGGTGACACAGTGGAACCGTCCTCAATACTCGAAGGGTCCCATTGGATATAGGTCACTGAGTCGCTCTACCCGTATATTTCCGGACCAGTAGAGTGGTTTCGTTCTGTACCTCTATACACAAGATCTAAATTTGGCACGGTTTTACCGTCGGGTGAGGTCACAAGAACGGACCTCTTAGGGTCCCTGTCCCCTCGGACTACCCGACGGCAGATATCCCAGCGTGTCTCAGTCTGTACTGACTTCACTGAATCGTCGTCGTCGTGGTTCAATCAACTCCCGAGGAACACCGAGTATACCATTCCTTAGACGGATGTTATTTCCTCTAGACCTAAGTTAGGGACCCAACCCTTCTAGAGAACCTCTTCCTTTACCGTTGGGTGAGGTCATAAGAACGGACCTCTTAGGGTACTTGTCTCCTTGGACCTCTCGACATTAGGTACCCCAATGTTACTCAACGTGTACTGAGTCGTTGATTTGGTGGTGTGATGTGGTTCCGTCGACTCCCAAATATCGTATCGTGAAAAAAAGATGTGTTACTTCGAAGGGGGGTAAAGGGAAGTGTCCCTAATCCAGGATTATTTGTAGAAAGTGGTAGAAGAAAGTCTCCTGGATTGAACACTATGTACGTCGTTTATCCTCATACTATACGTATAGGTTTTCATAATTTTATACTTTAATAGTGGAACGTTAGACTTTGAGGTTCAAGGTAAGTCCGTGATCATAACAATCCTCTATCGATCAATTCTGTATTTTATTGACACGAATGTTTTCGACTCTTTTGTATTTGTTAAGATTATATTATTCGGTATTCATGGACCGGTTCATTTTAAAATATTTGACTCAAAGACATCGTTTTTTTATTTTTTCTCTCTCTCTCTCTTTTCTTCTGATTGTAAAACCACTTACGGAGAAAAAGACGAAGTTAGAGTGACTTCGGTCGTAGATAAGAAGGGAGTGTACTCTATTCTTTGAATCAAATTCCTTTTTATAAGTGTATAGACGTACATGTGGTAGTATTAGGGGAAGGAATTTAAAACCGATTTTTAGAAGAGGGAGAGAATAAAGACCGGGTGGGTAGACTTAGGATAAGGGAAAGTGTTAGAGACTCTGAAATAAGGTAACTAAATGAGAAAAAAAAGAATGAGAAGTTGGAGTTAGAGAATCTGAAATTTATACAAGTTCCGAAAGGGTTTTTATAAAAAACGATATTCTCTTTAATACTAAAATAAAAACAAAAGGTGAACCTACTCGTTTAACGAAGTTATAGTCAAACACTTATCATTTAATTGTGGGTTTCTAAACTTTATATTTTATAAATGATATGATTTCAGACGATATCAGTGTCTGATACTGACGAACTGATCATAATTGATTTTAATTCATAAAACCAGTGATATAGATATTATATACAAAAATATAGGATATTCCTTGTTAGAAAGAGTAATATGAACTACTATATGAACTATTCACTTTCACAATCAACGAGTCAACACAGGTTGAGGAAAACTGGGGTATATGACATCGGGTGTTCCGAAGAGACAGGTACACTAAAGGGTTTGTTTTTATGACTGTGCCAGTCGGTAAGGGAAGAGGTCCCTTAGAAGGAGATAGGTCCTTAGTTTGGACTCAGAGGGTGTAACTTGTGTCTAAGAAGTGAGACACTCGGTGTTACCTACGAGGTAATATGTAATATGAACTACTATATGAACTAATAAAAGACCCATCTTTTATTATATCATCGTTAAATAGGTTGTGATTTATAAACAATCCAACATCTCTTTTATTTCAAAAGAGATAGTTCCACCTTTAATTTATAATCAAATCGATAAAACTTCCCATTAAACCGTTTTAGATCTTCTTAACTTGTTCTCAGACAAGTGACTAATAAGATAATAATCTGTCTTAAAACATCTGTATATACCAATAATCTAGTATTGAACACTTTTTTTAATAAGTAGTTATAGTTTACAATTTATCTTATTTTTGGTATCCATTACAAATTATTTTGTCGCACATATGTATGTGTTCTTTCATATTACACAATATAAATGTATTTCTTAACACTTCTTAATATATCGGAAATCTTAAATATACACCGGTACCTACGTAAAGTTTTTACTCTCACTTTTTATAACAGTTTCTTTATATCATATTACGGCATTTCAAATTTTCATTATTTTCATCAGGAATTTCAAACACAATTCTATATTTTAGTCAAGTCAAGTCAAGTCATTGAGTCAGCACAGGTTGTGACACTGGGGTACTTGACGTCGTACGGTCCGGAGGGACAGGTAATGGTTGACGGTCTCGAATGAGTTTGAGTACAGTTAACTCAGTCACTATGGTACGTTGGCAGAGTAGGAGCCAGTAGGGGAAGAGGAGGGTGGAAGTTAGAACGGGACGGAGTCCCAGAAAAGGTTCCTCAGTCAAGAAGTGTAGTCCACCGTCAAAGTCGAAGTCGTAGTCAGGAAGGTTACTTATAAGTCTCGACTAAAGGAAATCCTACCTGAATAACTTAGAGGAACTACAGATTCCCTGAGAGTCTTCATAAGATGTAGTGGTGTCAAGTTTCCGTAGTTAAGAAGTCATGAGTCGAAAGAAATCCATGTTGAGAGTGTAGGTATATACTAGTGATCTTTTTGGTATCGGAACTGATCTACCTGGAAACAACCGTTTCATTACAGGGACGAAAAATTCTACGACAGAGCCGACCAGTATATAAAAAATGGTTTTCGTTCACAGAAAATTAAAGTACCGACGTCAGTGGTAGACGTCACTAAACCCTCGGGTTTTTTTATCAGACAGTGACAAAGGTAACAAAGAGGGTAGATAAAGGGTACTTCACTACCTTGTTTTACGGTACTAGAATGAAAACACTTACAACTCAAAATTCGGTTGAAAAAGTGAGAGGAGAAAGTGAAAGTAGTTCTCCGAGAAATCAAGAAGAAGTGAAAGACGATATTCCCACCACAGTAGACATACAGACTCCAATAATTATAAAAAGGGTCACTTGAACTAAGGTCGAACACGAAGGAGGTCGGGTCGCAAAGAGTACTACATGAGACGTATCTTCAATTTATTCGTCCCACTGTTATATGTCGGAACTGCATGAGTCAAGGGTTAAACCTTGGTCAGAAAGTAAGGTACAGGTTAAGACTGACAAGAAAGGACTGGCTGTATGTCTAAAGAGTCCTCCGTCCAGTCCACCAGACCATAAGAGTAGAGCACTTTTTAAAATGTCTAACAACACTAGGTGTGTCAGTTTCCGAAACCGTATCAGTTGTTTCGTCTTCATCTACAAAAAGACCTTGAGAGAACGAAAAAACTACTAGGTTACCCACAACCGTTAAAATAGAGACGAAGGAGACGGAATAGATTTAGGTCAAACTTGTAAACCTTCAAGTGTCAAGTGGATGACAACTTCGGACAGAACCTCTTAAAACTCGTAATGAAACGATTGGACACTCTACTCACGTTAACACGCCATCAAACTCGTAAGAAACCGTAACGGAAAGAATCCCTACCCTTACTTTCGACTGGAAAAGGTCAGGACACCGGTGAAGACTCGAAAGGTTTGAACGACCGTATAACTCACGTGGTCAAAGTACCATAGTAGAAAATCCTAAATTTGTCGAGTTGACCTTAAGGTAGTGGAGGTGGTCGAAACAAGTATCACTACGAAAGATTCCGGGTGAACTGAAGTGTAAGGTCTTATAGACCGAGATCTACTCACTAGAGTGGTAGTACTAATAGACCCAGCACTTCTAGAGAAAACATATCGAGAAGACACATAAAAACGGTGGAGAAGAATTATAGAAGACGAAGTCAATCCTGGTATGTTAAAGACAGGAAATAACATTCGGGTAGAAACGTACTTTATAAATGAACCAAAGAGATTAAAAGAACTTCTCTAGAGATCAGAAAGGATAAGACAACAAAGGGAGATAAATAAGTGTAACTAGTGACTCCCTCCGGAAGAAGAGAACGATTACAAACCTTGAGTGGTAAGTTTACCCATATAGTAAGGAAAAGAGGAAACGGAAAGTGAAGAGAAGAAAAGTGTGGATAAACATTCTGGAGGAGTCTGTTGGTAAAACGGAAAAACGTAAATAAAAAGAACTCCTACCAGAACTAGTGTCGGAAGACATGTTACAGTCCTTGGAGGCAGGTATCAAGAAGTCAGTGAGATGGATAGTCTAGATTACGGAACTTAGATAAACAGTGAAGGTGACATATTAGTATTTCCTAAACTAAATCCAGTATCGACTTACCAGATCACCAAAAGGGATGAAAGAAGATAAATACAGACTTAAACGTTATTCCTATAGTACTAGACCCCGTGTCAGTTAGGACCAGAACACAAACGACTGATATATCTCGAAAAGGTAGAAACCGACGTTACTTATATTAGTTAGACTAAAGTCGTAACTGGTAGACCACTACAGGTATACATCTTAGAAAAGAACACAACACCTTCTCCCATAAACGATACTGGTCACGTAAGAGAACCGTTTTGAGATAATCGGAAACGGGACGAAGTAAGACATGGGGTCCCCGTTTAAATGGACAATTGAGGTCCACAAAAAAACTGAAGGATGAAAACGTAAGGTCAGGGGATATTCCTTTTCTTGTAGAAAAAACACACAATCAAGATCTTCCAGAACATCCAGAAGTGTCTTGGTAAGTTGAAGTCGAAGAAGTCGTAATGACCAGTCACGTATCTGAACCTAACGACACTACAACTTACCAAACAGAACCTTTACTTGTCTCTAGTAAGACAGTAAAAAATATAACATAGGTTCATGACGTAAAACCTGAGTAAAAAACTGATACTACCGATGAGGTAAAGAAGATTCCCTAAGAACCGGTGTCATCATCTATATTACCAGTAGACTCAATTTAAGTGGGTAAGGTCAGGTAAAATCAAGCGAATAAGGATTTTACAGTTACAAGTGAGAACGGTAGAGGACAAACTGTTGAAGGTAAACGGAACTAAGGACCTGGATTGAAAGGTCCAAGGATACGTTTAACGAGAAATGTCGTAACCTTAAATGAAGGTAGTGGTCAGGATAGGTGTTGACTCACAACAAAAACGTAACCAGACAGAGAAGTAAGAAAGACCTCAATAAAGAGGTAACTAGAGGTCATCGTGTAACCAGTGGATGACTGGACCCCTCAAGTAGAAAGTTACAGGATAGAAAAACGGAAAAGTATGACAAGTACCCTAAGAGTTCCATTCTTATGACTTCACCAAATGGTAAGGGAAGAGGTCACCTGGTACAAAAAAGTCTTGAGAGGTGGTACTGGACAGACAGAACCCACCGGGATGTACCGTACCGAGTATCAAAGTAACTCAATCTGTTCCGACAGTAGGTACACTATTTTATTTTTTATTCTCCCACTTTTTGTTAAACCTGTCATAGAAAGAGATCATTGTCGACGGAATCTCCTACCCTTTACCCGATTATTTGTCCTATTCACAGAATTTGACTTTTGCAAAATAGTAATTTTTAACACTAGACTTCCTTTATAGAATTCTAAACAATTAAGACTTACAACCCGTATGTCTTTCAGATTAATAACCACGACCCTTAAATTTCAGCAATTTAAAACAAAACAACCAAATAAAAACTTGTTCTTTACTTTATAATAGCTACTTTTTCTGTACAGAAAAGTTCAATAAAATAAAATTGTTTTATAACAAAATTCTGTATATCCTTTTCTGTCTATGCTATCACTCAACAGTAGTCTACAATACTGTTCATATTAAAAATTGACATCCTTAATTGAGTTATCAGTGATCTAAAGTCTAGAATTATCTCTTTTAGATAAACTTCTTAGAGAATAATTCAACACACTAACTGTACTCTTTTACCTACTCGTTGTCATCAAATCAGTCGAATAAATAAAAAGTCTATTCGTTTACTTCCACTTATAACGAGTGTGCTGTAGAAATCCAGTGAGATGGAAGATGGGACACGAAAAACTTTCGTGGTACAAAAGTTTAAAGAGACGGTTAAAGGATCATGTATGGATTCTAAAAAATTTTAATCAAAGTCCTACAAACCCTTAATTATATTAACGAAGACATTCTTAAAAAGATTTCTAATTGTTTATAATATGAATACATACATCTTTGTATTACATTTCAAACGGAAAACGTGATATTTATCAAATTAACAGTATAAAATCTTTCGGAATACATTTTATATTCCCAGACTATAAAAGAAGAAAATTTAAGGTAATCATAAGATAAAAGTTGTACAGAAATCTTTTATAACTAAAGACAGACCTAACAAAACACCGATGATTAAAGAATACACGTAACGAAAAATGTATTTTGATTAAAAACATAGTAACTTTTCTATGACTTCTCAAGTATTACCGGGTACTTAGTTATGATTTACGAATTGGGTTGGGAAGTGGGGAATGACTAACATAGATTCAGTTGTCATTAATTCGAGTTATAAAAGAAAGACAGAGAGGGGTTTCTTGGAGTAGTCAACGACACGATGAAATTATACTGAAGGTAAAGACAACGATACGGTTATAGTGGAACAGAGAGTCCTTTACCCGACACATGTTTCCTTATTAGAAATTTCTTATTTCAACTAGATACCGACCTACCGTAGTGACTGAGCTACCTACACTCAGACTCACTTGAGGCCCTCAACCACTACCTGTCCTTCCGGACCGTACGACGCTAAGTACCCCAGCGTTCCTCAACCTGTACTAACTCGTTGACTTGACTTGACTTGACTTTCATAGAGGTACTGGTGATAAGTTATAACGAGACCTCGAGACGTATTATAATTAAAATGAGTCTCCGTATTTTTTTACTTATTTGTTTGTATCAACCTATATAAATTCTATAATAGGGTGAGAACAAGGATATTTTAACTAAAGTTTTGTTTGTCAAGTCCATTAGGTTCTAAACCTACCGAAGATTGTACTAAAGGTCAACAGTCAATGTTTTATCTAGTTGATTTTAATTACCTTTCAGAAATCCTATCGGATTAACAATTACGAAGATACTATTTATATATAAAGTAAATAAATATTAAATCTAACAACGAATCTTTAAAACAAATCAGAACGTTTATTTACATTGTCATGTTTCATCATAAGGGGAAAGTGCCTAGTCTTAGAACAGTACCACTCCCCGAACTCATTGAGTTACTTCAATACTCTGTACGGTACGTCCCGGTGGGTTCTGTCTACCCAGTCACTTCCTAAGACTGTTTTACATGAGGTGACCTCCTATTTTACTGTTTGGTGAGGTAATAAGGACGGTGTTCTTGGGGTACTTGTCATACTTTTCCGTTTTTATACATTGTGTCTTCTAATCGGGGGGGTCCAGGATATACGATGACCCCTTATGACCTCCCGTCAATTATTATCCGGGTCTTCCTTACATTACCGACCCGGTTTCGTCCTTACTGTGAGTCGACGCCTATACAGACCATGACTTTCATTTCAGACTACGATATTTCTTATCATAATATATATTTGGACCTTACTATCCAGGTATTAAGTTACATTTAACCTGTACCTGTTCGTCCTCTACTGTTCTTACTTGTGACTATAGAATCCTTAGTCACTTGATTTTACCTGGTCTTACCCGCTTAAATAAAGTCTGTTGGTAAAATAGATTCTGACATCTTTCTGGGGGAGTCTTCTTTATCTCATCGGGAGTATCAGTTGTTCTCGGGTTTTCCATCACAGACTCACGTCAGAGTCTTTTCTGTCTTACTAGAGTTAAGTAAAGGTTCTGTTGAGTAAGTCACAGTGTCATTAGGTTCAGATACTGTGTTGGTGCTTATGGTTTCTTCGACTTCAACTGATCAAGATACTTATGGATGTTCTGAAAGGTCTTGATTATGGTTTTTTCTATAGGAAATGTAGTATCCCCTAACCATACGTTTTCGTCCCTCAGTTCTCTATGGACCTCATTGTCCGTTCAAACTGGAACCTCATGTTTCACTTCGTCCCGTTTCCGATTGTCTCAAAACAGTTCTCTTATGTGACCAGTATCGTTTGTGGGAAAAGGTTGTTGTGTTCTTTACTGAGATGTGCACCTGTAGTGGTTAACCAGTCATAACATTAGTCTAACTAATATAAGAAACGTCGGTTTCTACCTCTTAGAGATATATCAGTTGTTTGTTCTGGACCTTGACTGACACCGAGTCTAGTATTCGAGGAATGACGTTATAAGTCCGAATTTAACTTCTTTCATACCTTTTGGTGATCCGGTAGGTCCATATTGGATTCAATTTAGGGAATACTAATATGTCACCTCCACTACTTATCTAAGTTCCTTAATCTAGACTATCTGTCTCACGGACTTCTTGATACTTGTTACAAGTATTGTAACATGTCTTCCGTCACTAGTAGGATTTCTTTCCTTTAGTTTTTTTAGTAGGGTTTCTTTTTCTTTACGTTCTTCCGTTTCACCAACCGACTACTCCAAAATGTTTATCGACTCTTTTCTTCTTTTCATTTTCCGTTCCCTCTTTTCCTTTCTATATGGGATGAATTACGTCTCAAGGTCTCTTGTCGTACCTCTCTATTCCAGAGGAATTTACTTGTGACGGTTATTTATCTCCTTTTGTTATCTTACCCTTTCTGATTTCTACAGTAGTTCTTTTAACCTCTATAGTTCCCTTATAAAGTACTTTCCTACCCATACTATTTGCTGTCTTTACCATTCCCGGATTGTCTTCGTCTCCACCGTTCTTATGTGTCTTATTGATCTCTTTTTTCCAGAATTACTGGGTCTATTGGTGCTACCACGTCAGTGAGTTGAATCGGTCTGGAGGACCTCACACTTCGGTTAACCCAGAATCTTTAGTGAAACAATAAAGAACAAAAACAAGTCAACGGGTCAACAGAGTTTGATAAACGTTGGGGTATCTGACTTCGAGCGGTCCGGAGGGACAAGGAGTGGTAGAGGACCTCAAACGGGTTCAAGTACAAGTAACGTAACCACTACGGTAGACCGGTAGAGTAGGGGACTACGGGAGAAGAGGAAGACGGGATTTAGAAGGATCCTAGTCCCTGTAAAGGTTACTCAGAAGACAAGTGTAGTCTACTGGTTTTATGATCTTAAAGTCGAAGTCGTAGTCAGAAAGGTCCCTTATAAGTCCCAACTATAGGAAATTCTAACTGACCAAACTAGAGGAACGACACGTTCCCTGAAAGTCCTCAGAAGAAGTCGTGGTGTCAAGTTTCCATAGTTAAGAAACTAGATCTCCACTATCTTAAGGCCGACTCGATAAATTTGAGGATTTTCTACTACGACAATTTCACGATGTGAGTTATACAGTTGTTTAAGCCTTTTGAGTCGTTACCGGTGTCCTGACCTTTTACAGTCAAAAGTACGGTTAGGGGTTCTTACCGTAACGGTTTCTTATAAGTTTGATAACGACAAAGATGGAGAAATAAATGATAACGCTTATGACGACGTTATTAGTACCGTCACTTTTATGGTAAAACTCTTGGTTAAAGTTTTAAACCCCCATATATTGGGTTTTATCCTAATGACGAGAGTACCATCAAGGTAACCGAAAGATAACTTCTTTAAGGTATCGTAAAAAGTACGACTGACGTGATAAAATGTAAGGGTCGTTGTCATATGGTCCCAATATGAAAAAGGTACCAGAACGGCTTTGCACAATGGTTAAAATTTCAAATACTTTGAGTAGGTTTGTCTATATTAAGGAGTAACACCAAAAATAAACGTAAAAGGATTGTTAACCACTGTAACTCATAGAAAAGTATATGAACAATCGATAACGTACAGTAGAAACCTCTTTACAGATAAATTTAGGAAACGGACAAAATTTTAGTCCAACGAACTTAAACCCCCGAAAAACGACAACTTAATATCGTCAAGGAATAAATAAAACCTATAATTGGTGAAAAGTCTATAAACCAAATATTTATTAAATAGGGTGACTATACAACGGAAAAATGAGACGACTACCAAGGGAAACGACACGTCTTCGAGAAATCGAATTACATCGTGAAAACGGATTTAAAAGATAACAACGAAAACGAAGATAACAGTATAAGTTCTTTAATCACGGTACATTGAAAACATTGTTGACAGTACATTTCAGTACATTGAAAAGGTTACAAAAGAAGATTCATAAAATGTTCAGATCCAGAATATAAATTTAGAAATTAGATAAAACTCAATTAAAAAACACATACCATTTTTGATTCTTGTGTTGAAAAACAAGAAAACGTACACGTATATGTCAAAAAGGTGTTGAAATAACTTCAAAGAAAATGAGTAAAAAATAAGAACCGTGAGGACAACTTCTAGTTAACTGGCATATATACCCTGATAAAGACCTGTCAGTTAAGGTAAGGTAACGAGATGTGTAAACAAAGATACGGTCTTGTTATAGCAAAATTATTTAGTCCTTTACATTACAGAGGTCGAAACAAGAAGAAATAGTTCTAATAGAGTCGTTAGGCCCCAGAAAACATCAAGGTATACTTAACATCTTCACAAAAGAATAAAAACAATTTTTTTATTTAAGTAATCATTAAACTATCGATAGTCTGACTTAGACATCGAACGAAACCTGTCATACCTGTCACAAAATTGTCATAATTTAGAAGGTTCAGTATTCAGGACAGGAAAATTTAAATAAATTAGTAACTAAACATTAAAAGTCGAATGTACATATAGTAGAAGAACCATGTAAATAATGGTTTATAAAATAATAAAACAATAATAAAAGACTATCAAGAAACAATTGTTATATCTCGTTGACTTGACTAAAAAAACACAGAAAAACATGAAACACTAAAATAAATAAGTAAATAAGATTGTGACGAAAAAAACGTCAGAAACCCTAAAGGATACATAGTCAAGTCAAGTCAGCGAGTCAGCACAGGCTGAGAAACGTTAGGGTACTTAGTGTCGTACGGTCTGGAGGGACAAATAGTGGTTGAGGACCTCAAGTGAGTCTAAGTGCAGGTAGCTCAGTCACTACGGTAGGTCGGTCGAGTAGGAGACATCAGGGGAAGAGGAGGACGGGGGTTAGGGAGGGTCGTAGTCTCAGAAAAGGTTACTCAGTTGAGAAGCGTACTCCACCGGTTTCATGACCTCAAAGTCGAAATCGTAGTAAGGGAGGTTTCTTTAGGATCCCGACTAGAGGGAATCTTACCTGACCAACCTAGAGGAACGTCAGGTTCCCTGAGAGTTCTCAGAAGAGGTTGTGGTGTCAAGTTTTCGTAGTTAAGAAGTCACGAGTCGAAAGAAGTGTCAGGTTGAGAGTGTAGGTATGTACTGGTGGCCTTTTTGGTATCGGAACTGATCTGTCTGGAAACAACCGTTTCTTTACAGAGACGAAAACCTATACGATAGATCCAACCAGTATTGAAAGGAAGGTTCCTCACAGAATTAAAGTACCGACGTTAGTGGTAGACGTCACTAAAACCTCGGGGTTTTTTATTTCAGACTGTGACAAAGGTGACAAAGGGGTAGATAAAGGGTACTTCACTACCCCGGTCTACGGTACTAGAAGCAAAAGACTTACAACTCGAAATTCGCTTGAAAAAGTGAGAGGTGAAAGTGAAAGTAGTTCTCGAAAAATCAAGGAGAAGTGAAATACGGTATTCCCACCACAGTAGACGTATAGACTCCAATAACTAAAAAGAGGGTCATT
Source organism: Capra ibex (assembly GCA_006410555.1). NCBI lineage: Eukaryota > Metazoa > Chordata > Mammalia > Artiodactyla > Bovidae > Capra > Capra ibex. Next base: position 29,913,210 of record SJYO01052474.1, read on the forward strand.
AGGAATAAGGTCGAACACGAAGAAGGTCGGGTCATTACGACTTTTTCGACTTCAATTGCCAAGATACTTCTGGATGTTCTGGAAGACCTTGATTGTGGGTTTTTTCTACAGGAAAAGTAATATCCCCTGACCTTACGTTTTCATCCTTCAGTCCTTTGTGGACCCCATTGTCCGTTTAAACCGGAACCTTATGACTTACTTCGTCCCGTTTCTGATTATCTCAAAACAGTTCTTTTACGTGACCAGTATCTTTTGTAGAAGAAGGTTGTTGTGTTCTCTACGGAGATGTGTACCTGTAGTGGTCTACCAGTTGTGGTTTTAGTCTGACTAATATAAGGAACGTCGGTTTCTACCTCGAGATATGTCAGTTGTTTTTATTCTGGTCCTCGACTGACACCGAGTCTAGTAGCTGAGAAATAACGGTTTAAGTCTGAATTTAACTTCTTTCATCCCTTTTTGTGATCTGGTAAGTCCATACTGGATTTAGTTTAGGGAATACTAATATGTCACCTTCACTCTTTATCTAAATTCCCGGATCTAGACTATCTATCTCACGGACTACTTGACACTAGTCTCCAAACACTGTGACATATCCTCTGTCCCTAGTTCTGGTAGGGGTACCTTTCCTTTATGTTTTTTAGTTTTACCGACAGACTCCTCCGGAATGTTTATCGACACTTTTCTTCTCTTCGCTTTTCGTTTCCTCTTTTTCTTTCTATATTCGTAGACTTACGTCTCAAGGTTTCTTATCGTGCTTCTCTATTCTTTCGGAAGGAGTCGTTAGTTACGTTTCTTTATCTCCTTTTCTTGTCTGACCCTTTCTGATCTTTAGAGAAGTTCTTTTAATCTCTATGGTTCCCTTGTAAAGGTACATATCTTAGTACGGTATCCGTTTGTCTATATTAAAAGAAGAAGGAAAGATTAAACCTACTGAAAAACAAGAAAAAGAACGGATTAACGAGGTCGATGAATATCGGTAGTGTGACCCCCAATCCAAAGTTATATACTTAAAATCTCCCCCTGTATAGTTATAGGGAAACACTGATAATCCAGTAAGAATGTGGTAGAACTTTCAAGTAGGGACTTGGTACGAGACTTTGACTACAACCGGAACCCACTCCAATTACTTTCGATGAACCGGACTCACTAAGAGATGTGGTCTAAACTCTGACACCAGGGTGAAAGGTCCCAAAAGAGTATGGTTAACTGTATTACGGTCTACGGTTATTAGAAGTTCACAGACTACAAAATTGAACCTTTTCAAATGGGTGGTAAGACGACAGAGGTAACTATTGAACCATAATATGGTGATTGTACTAAATATTTTGAACTCGAAACTAATAATAAAGGAAGAACAAATTAGTGAAAGGAGAACTTAGATGAAAAAAAGACCCTAAAATAGAGTAAACGGATAAGATCTGGTCTGGTAGGTCCGATAGTGACGAAAATGAAGAAGGTATTCGTTTGTATATATGTTGACCCATGGACGGATCTACGACGTAGGTCTAGTGTCCAAAACTAGTAAAGTTCCTCAAATTTGGGGTCAATACCGTATTTAGTACATAAAGAGACATAAAGGTACATTTTGTAAGTTTAGTTTTTATCAAATAGATCTGTCGACTACGTCTCTACTAGACGTACGTCTACAATGTAGTCTCCGAAAGGGTTTGACGGAATTCATCGGGAATCTTAAATTATCTAAATGTCCCATTTAAAGTAATAAATGTTTGGTAAAAAAATCATTTACGATAAGTAAGATATATTTATTAGTTATGAATAAATTATGAGATATTTGATTCAAGGTCCAATGTCATCATTAAACAAAATTAAAATGAAACGAATATCCTAAGTTTTGGGTATAACATCAACTAAAATATAAGGTCTCTGTTTTCAATAAACAGATAATTAATTTACAAATGATTCACAAATAATTTACTGTGGGATTCTCTTTTCCGGTACTAAAATACAGTACTTTTATTCGTCAAATTTTATTATACGTTTAATACTATCCGTATGTCTTACAGTATCGTCGTGTAAGAGACGAGGAAAAACATATTAAAATTGGATTGTTCCAGTAATTTTAAATTTTCTTTGAAACAAAGGTGTCTGTGTATAAAACAAACACCCTCTTTAGACTTCCTGAAATTATAAAATTTAGAACATGATTCTTTAAGTCTTCATACCGGATTTTAAAGATAAGAATGATTGGTCATAAAATAAATATACTAAGGAGATGATATTAGTTTTAGCGGAGAGAAAGAGTTTTTTCCGAATTAGAAAAGATAGAACCAGAGAAATTTTCATGATAATAATAATAAAATACATTTTTCGTAGAGACATATAAGACAAGATAGGTGTTAAGTAATAAGTAAATTTCAAGGAAAAGGTAATTTTAAGGGGAATAGTAAAAACGGGAGTTGACTGAAGTATTATAAATAAGAGGGAGAATAAAGGAAATAAAAATACGGTTTGGGAGGAAAAAATTAATGGCTAAGGTTATACATTTTACAAGGTAAGTCTTTTCCTTAATCTCAATACTCTTAAAAATCCTTTAGGGAGTAAGACACCAGGACCTTTCTTTAGTTCTTTCCTTTGACTCTTCTTTGTTGGCCTTTCAGGTCCCCTTTTATTGTTCTTTTTCATGTTACTCACACAACATCCTTATTTCTACTGACCTCCACCAGGATTCTACCGTCTCCTTATCCTGTCCCTCTGGTGAAAGAGGGGGTGTTTAAGTAGTTTTCTAGAAACTTTGTGACTCGTTTAAGGTGTTTTGTTGAAGACCTGATACTTCCTCCTGTCGTCCGTGGGTCTTTCTGTCGGGTAACAGAAACTTTCCTCCATCCTGTTTTATATTTTCTATTTTTCTCTCTGTTTTCTCAATCCCTACCTCTGGGTAAGACCCCTCCCTCAACACTACCTCTTCAAAGGTTTGTGGTCCTTTGGGAGAGTGGTCACCCAGACACCCCGTAAAACCTTAGAGTCTCCCGTTGTATTGACCCTCCCTTTTTTAGGGGTGTCTAATACCCGGATTGACGTTGAGAGTCACCTCTTCATCGGGTCTGAGAACGCAGGTGGTGGTCGATTTGTCCCTCCGTGTCCGACGTAACGAATCCCATTCCTGACCAGGACTTACGGGACTCCTGTTAGACTCCCTCGATGGTACTCTATCGTTACGGTTGTCACCCTATCGGTTTCTCTCCCCTTTTTTTTTTGTCTCTCTCTCTCTGGAAAGGGTGCTTTTCGAGATTGGATTCCGTGACGGTCCGGTCGAGTGTCTTGTTTCATGACTCGTTTATGGTCTCCCCTCGATCGGTCGATGTCTGACCGGGTAGGGGGTGGTCTCCGTCTCTCCGTCCGCCCGTTGTAGGTCTCGGTCTTCCACTCCCTGTTAGAGCCGGGGTCTCTGTTATAGGAGGTGGTTTGAAGCTCGTCCGAGGGTCAACGATTGGTTCAGAAGGACCTTAGGAACTACCAACTACAGACGGTCCTCCCAGCGTCGGTCTCTAGTCGAGGGGTTTCCTCTGTGTACCGTGTGGACTCTACCGCGAGGGTGATGTGTAGGTCCTTTGACTCACCGACCTTGGTCCCTCCACTATTCTACGTGACGGGTGGACTCCTCTCACGTGAGCGGTTCGTAGATCAGCGGACTCGACGAACCTGGACCCTTCCCGTGTTTTGTGTCCGGGTCGTCTTAGACACGGAAACACCTTATAGGCTCTTGGACTTGGACTCGTCGAATCTGGACCCTTCACGTGTGTTGTGTCCCGGACGAAATCTGTCAAGTGGACGTCTCGTTGGACCTTGGACTCATTACATCTGACCCTTTCGTGTCTGCGACACTCACCTCTGTTTAGGTCACACTGTGTCTGTGACACTCGTGAGGGGTGTGTGCGTTCACTATAAACAAACGTCACAAGGAGGGAGGGGTGTCGTGTTGACTTGTTCACTCGGATTTATACCCTGGTGGAAGCGGGGGAACACAGTCCCGTCTTTAATCAGTGACTTCTCTGAACGTTTACCTCCTTCGGTTTTAAATTTTTTTTTTTTTTTTTTTTTCTTGGCGAAACCTTCACTGTCCACATTGTCTAATTTCGGGACATCAATCGTGGTTGATGGTAACCTTCCCCGGATATCTGGAACTCTTCATATTCGACCTTGTTCCTTGATAGACTTTGACTTGACTGGGGTGTGACTACAGTTGTCGAGGTCTCTTTAAGGATCTATATAAAATGATAATATTAAAAAATTGAAAAAATTTAAAGACATAATGAGGGAATTAAAAGTAAAAATATTGGATGATAATGATAACGGTACTTTAATTTTCTACGAATGAGGAACCTTCTTTTCAATACTGGTTGGATCTGTCATATAAGTTTTCGTCTCTGTAATGAAACAGCTGATTCCAGGCAGATCAGTTCCGATAACCAAAAAGGACACCAGTCCATACCTACACTCTTAATCTGACATTTCTTTCGACTCGTGGCTTCTTAACTACGAAAACTTAACACCACAACCTCTTCTGAGAACTCTCAGGGAACCTGACGTTCCTCTAGGTTGGTCAGGTAAGACTTCCTCTAGTCGGGACCCTAAAGAAACCTTCCTTACTACGGTTTCGACATTGAGGTCATGAAACCGGTGGAGTATGCTTCTCAACTGAGTAACCTTTTCTGAGACTACGACCCTCCCTAACCCCCGTCCTCCTCTTCCCCTGCTGTCTCCTACTCTACCGACCTACCGTAGTGTCTGAGCTACCTGCACTCAGACTCACTTGAGGCCCTCTACCACTACCTGTCCCTCCGGACCGTACGACGCTAAGTACCCCAGCGTCTCAGCCTGTGCTGACTCCTTGACTTGACTTGACTTGACTTGACTTGACTTGATAATGGAACGGTTTTTTCTGGGATAAAAATTCCGTTTAAAGTATATATACAAAATATTAAAAACACTAAAAAAAAGAAAAAATTATAACATAAAAACTCTCAGATTGGAGATGAGATCTACAAATTAGAAACGAAAAACCATAAACAATAGTTAAAACATGGAAATTCTTATGTTAGAGGTCATGGGTAAACTTGGATCTTCACACTAATGACTGAACTTATGGGAGAGGGGGAAACTGAGGAAAAAGAGGGGGTCCAGTGGAGATAGAGAAGGGGGAGGAGAAGAGATGGGTTGAGACACTTAGAGAAACCCATAAGGTTCGACACCTCTTGTGAATCCCTTGACTAATGACCGATCTAGACAGAGAGAGGAAAACTGAGGGGTAGAACAGGAGGACCAGTGGAGATATAGAAAGAAGGGAGAAGAGAAGAGATACATTGAGACACTTGGAGAGACCCACAAGGTCTGACACCTCTCGTGTATTCCTTAACTAATGTCCGATCTAAAGAGAGAGGGAAAAACTAAGGAGGAGAATAGGAGGATCAGTGGAAATAGAGGAAGGAGGGAGAAGAGAAGAGGTACATTGACACTTGGAGAGACCCACAGGGAGTGACACCTATTAGAAAAGAGGTAATTGGATCTACAAAATAGTTACCACGTCATACCTATCTCTTTAGAACTCCGATGACATTATTATTGTGACTTTTGGTCTCCGTCCTCCGAATTTAGGTTTTGAACTCTTGTGGTCTTTTGCGGACTGAGGTCCCTTGTAATTAGGTGTTTTCGAGTAGGTTTTCGGAGGTATGGCTGTGACTTAGGTTCGAGGTGGGTTCTCGGTTGTTCAAAGTCTCGTTCTGTATGGTTCGATTAAGAGGTTGTTTCGTCCTTGTATTAGAATTCGTAATTTTATGTCCTCCGGTTTTCAGTGTGGTTTGGGTATTTGTGGAGTTTTGTGTGAGGACCTGTAAAGTAACATGAGGTCTCTCTTCTATAGGTCGAGATGGGTGGTCTTGTTACATTCGAAGGGATTGGTTTTTGGAACTGTTCGGTCAGCAAGTTGGGGTGGGTGTTCCTCCTTGGAGGTGTTATTTCTCCTTGGTGTTTGAGGGTCGTATGTCTTTCCGGTGGGGTTTGTGTCGTTAGATTTATTCTACTTTTCCGTCTTTTTATAAGTAGTCATTTCCTTGTACCTTTTACGGGTAGTTTGGTTTGTTTTCTCCTCATCTATTCCTCAGATAGACTTTTTCTTAAGTCTTATTTTTATCATTTGTACTGGTTTTTAGAACTTTTGTTTTACCTCAATGTCTATTTATCGAACCTCTGTTCCTAACTCTTCTACGTTCTTTACAAATTGTTCCTGTATCTTCTTTATTTTTACTCAGTTAGCTATTACTTATTACGTTATTGACTCTAGTTTTTGTGAAACCTCCCTTGGTTGTCATCTTATTGACTCCGTTTTCTATACTATTCACATCACCTTCTATCTTACAACCTTTATTTACTCGTCTGTCCTTTTTTCCTTTCTTACTACTGTTGGAGACTCTGGAGACTCTGTTACAGTTTGTGGGGTTGTAAGTTTGGTATCCTCAGGATCTTCTTCTTCTTCTGTTTTCCGTTTTATGAACTTCTCTATTATCAACTTTTGAAGGAATTTTACCCCTTCCTTTATCGGTGGGTACAGGTTCTTGGGTCTCTCAGGGTTTGTCCTATTTGGGTTCCACTTTGTCGTGTTTTGTGTATAATTAGTTTAATTACTTCTAGTTTGTGTTTCTTGTTTATAATTTTCGTCGTTCTCTTTTTGTTGTTTATTGTGTGTTTCCCTAAGGGTATTCCTATTGTCGACCATAAAGTTATCTTTGAGAAGTCCGGTCCTCACTTACCGTCCTGTATGAATTTCACTACTTTCTTTTATTGGATGTCGGTTATAATGACATTCGTCGTTCCTAGAGTAAGTTTATACTTCCTCTTTAATTTTCGAAATGTCCGTTCGTTTTCGACTCTCTTAAGTCATGGTGGTTTGGTCGAGAGGTTGTTTACGATTTCCTAGAAGAGATCTATCCTTTGTGGTTTTCCCTCATATTTGAGCTTGGGTCTCGTTGTTTGATTTACCGTTGTCCTAGTATTCTTTCTTTCTTTCACTTCAGCGAGTCAGCACAGGTCTGAGAAACGCTGGGGCACCTGACATCGGATGGTCCGAGAAGGTAGGTACCCTAAAAGGTCCGTTCTTATGACCTCACCCAACGGTGAAGTATTAATGAAATTTACATTTACTCAACTTACGGGGTTGGTTTTCTGTTTCTGACCGACTTACCTATGTTTTTGTTCTGGGGATATATACAACAGATGTTCTCTGGGTGGAGTTTTGTTCCCTGTGTATGTCTGACGTTCACTTCCCGACCTTTTTCTATAAGGTACGTTTATCTTTGGTTTTCTTTCGTCCTCACCGTTATGACTAGTCTATTTTATTTGAAATTTTCTTTCCGACACTTTTCTCTGTTTCTTCCTGTGATGTATTACTAGTTTACTAGTTAGGTTCTTCTTCTATATCTTTAATATTTATATATACGTGGGTTGTATCCTCGTGACGTTATACATTCTGTTTACGATTGTTCATACTTTCCCTTTTAATTGTTATTGTGTTATTATCACCCTCTGTAATTATGGGGTGAGTGTGGATACCTATCTAGTTGATTTGTCTTTTAATTGTTCCTTTGTGTTTGAAATTTACTACGTTGTCTGGTCGATCTGGATTAACTATAGATATCCTGTATAGTGGGGTTTTGTTACTTAAAGTGGAAAAAGAGTTCACGTGTGCCTTGGAAGGGGTCCTATCTAGTGTAGGACCCGGTATTTAGATCGGGACCATTTAAGTTTTTTTAACTTTAGTAAGGGTCGTAGAAAAGACTGGTGTTACGTCATTCTAATCTACAGTTATTTTCCTCTTTTTGATAATTTTTAAGGTTGTATATCTCCGACTTGTTGTGCGACGACTTATTGGTTGTTTAGTGTCTTGTTTAGTTTTTTCTTTAGTTTTATACGTATCTTTACTTACTTTTACTTTTGTGTTGTTGGGTTTTGGACACCCTGTGACATTTTCGTCACGATTCCCCTTCCAAGTATGGTTATGTCCGTATGGAGTTCTTTGTTCTTTTTTCAGTTTATTTATTGGATTGAGATGTGGATTTCGTTGATCTTTTCCTTACTTACTTCTTGGGGTCCCAATCATCTTCCTTTCTTTAGAATTTTTAATCCCGTCTTTGTTTACGTTTTCTTTGTTTTCTATGGTATCGTTTTTAGTTGTTTCGGTTTTCGACCAAGAAACTCTCTTATTTATTTTAACTGTTTGGTAATCGGTCTGAGTAGTTCTTTGTTTTCCTCTTTTTAGTTTAGTTATTTTAATCTTTACTTTTACCTCTCTATTGTGGTCTGTTTTGTCTTTATGTTTCCTAGTATTCTCTGATGATAGTCGTTGATATACGGTTATTTTACCTGTTGCACCTTCTTTACCTGTTTAAGAATCTTTTCATGTTGAAAAGTTTTGACTTGGTCCTTCTTTATCTTTTAGAATTGTCTGGGTAGTGTTCGTGACTTTAACTTTGAAATTAGTATTTAGAAGGTCGTTTGTTTTCGGGTCCAGGTTTGTCGAAATGTCGACTTAAGATGGTTTTTAAAGCTCTTCTCGATTGTGGATAAAATAAGTTTGACAAGGTCTTTTAAACTCTTTCCATTTGATGGTTTGAGTAATATACTCCGGTGGTAGTGGGATTATGGTTTTTCACTGTTTCTACGGTGTTTTTTTGTTTTGATGTCCAGTTATAGTGACTACTTGTATCTACGTTTTTAAGAATTGTTTTAAGATGGTTAGCCTTAGGTTGTTGTGTAATTTTTCTAGTATGTGGTACTAGTTCACCCGAAATAGGGTCCCTATAGAAATAGGGTCTATAAGAAGTTGTAGACGTTCAGTTACATTATGTGGTGTATTTATTTAACTTTTTATTTTGGGTATACTAATAAAGTTATCTACGTCTCTTTCGAAAACTGTTTTAAGATGTAGGCAAATACTATAGAGAGGTCTTTCGTCCTTATCTTACTTGTATGGAGTGTATTATTTTCGATATATACTGTCAAGACAAGTCAAGTCAGAGAGTCAGTACAGGTTGAGAAACACTGGGGTACTTAGCGTCGTGTGGTCCGGAGGGACAGGTAGTGGTTGAGGGCCTTAAGTGAGTTTGAGTACAGGTAACTCAGGTACTACGGTAGGTCGGTAGAGTAGGAGACAGCAGGGGAAGAGGAGGACGGGGATTAGGGAGGGTCATAGTCTCAGAAAAGGTTACTCAGTTGAGAAGTGTACTCCGGTTTTATAACCTCAAAGTCGAAATCGTAGTAAGGGAGGTTTCTTTAGAGTCCCGACTAGAGGAAGTCTACCTGACCAACCTAGAGGAACGTCAGGTTCCCTGAGAGTTCTCAGAAGAGGTTGTGGTGTCAAGTTTTCGTAGTTAAGAAGCCGGGAGTCGGAAGAAGTGTCAGGTTGAGAGTGTAGGTATGTACTGCTGTCCTTTTTTGGTATCGGAACTGATCTTCCTGGAATCAGTCGTTTCATTACAGAGACGAAAACTTATACGATAGATCCAACCAGTATTGAAAGGAAGGTTCCTCATTCGCGGAAAATTAAAGTACCGACGTTAGTGGTAGACGTTACTAAAACCTCGGGGGTTTTTTATTTCAGACTGTGACAAAGGTGACAAAGGGGTAGGTAAAGGGTACTTCACTACCCTGGTCTACGGTACTAGAATCAAAAGACTTACAACTCGAAATTCAGTTGAAAAAGTGAGAGGTAAAAGTTAAAGTAGTTCTCCGAAAAATCAAGGAGAAGTGAAAGATGGTATTCCCACCACAGTAGACGTATAGACTTACACTTCCACTTGTACTTCAGCGAGTCAGCACAGGTTGTGAAGTGCTAGGGTACCTGACATCGGATGGTCCGAGGAGACAGGTACCCTAAAAGGTCCGTTCTCATGACCTCACCTAACGGTAAAGGAAGAGGTTCCCTAGAAGGGTTGGGTCCCTATCTTGGGACCAGAGGGTGTAGTATCTGTCTGCGAAATGGCAGACTCGGTAGACGCCAATAACTATAAAGAGTGTCGTTAGAACTAAGGTAGAACATAAAGAAGGTCAGGTCGTAAAGAGTACTACATGAGACGTATTTTCAATTTATTCGTTCCACTGTTATATGTCGGAACTACATGAGGAAAAGGATAAACCTTGGTCAGACAACAAGGTACAGGTCAAGATTGACACTGTTTGGGTGTCGTTTGTAAAAGGAGTTACCACTTTTTAACTTTCGTAAAGGAGATTTGAGTCCTTGTTCTGTTCCCACGGGTGAAAGTGGTCATGATAAGTTGTATCAAAACCTTCAAAACCGGTGTCGTTAGTCTCGTCTTTTTCTTTATTTTCCTTAGGTTTAACTTTTTCTTCTTCCCCCAACGTTTCTCAATCTGTGTTGACTCGCCGACTTGACTTGACTTGACTTTTGAGAGTGACAAACGTCTACTGTACTAGGAGATGTATCTTTTGGGATTTCTGAGGTACTCTTTTAATGATCTCGATTATTTATTTATATCATTTCAACGTCCTATATTTTAGTTGTGTGTCTTTAGGGAACGTAAGGATATGTGATTATTACTCTTTTGTCTTTCTTTTCAATTTCTTTGTTAATGTAAGTGGTAAAGTTGCTTTACTTATTTTATGAATACTTATATAGATGGATTTCTTTGTTTTCTGGATATATATCTTTTGATATTTTGTCACCACTTTCTTTAGTTTCTCCTGTGATTATCTACCTCTTTATATGGCACAAGTACCTAGTCTTCTTAGTTATATCACTTTTACTCATATGATAGGTTTCGTTAGATATCTAAGTTACGTTAGAAATAGTTCGATGGTTGCCATAAAAAGTGTCTCGATTTTGTTTAGTAAAGTGTTAAACATACCTTTATGTTTTTTGGAGTTTATCGGTTTCGTTAGAACTCTTTCTTCTTACCTTGACCTCCTTAGTTGGATGTACTGAAGTCCGAGATGATGTTTCGGTGTCATGTTTCTGTCTTTATATCTAGTTACCTTGTTTTATCTTTCGGTTACCTCTTTTCTGTTAGAGAAATTGTTCACCACGTCCCTTTTGACCAATTGAAGAACATTTTATTACTTTGGTGTTGTGAAAGATTGTGGTGTGTGTTTTTATTTGAGTTTTACCTAATTTCTAGATTTACATTCTGGTCTTTGATATTTTGAGGTTCTCCTCTTGTATCCGTTTTTGTGAGAGACTGTATTTAGTGTCGTCCTAGGAGATACTGGGTGGAGGGTCTTATAATCTTTATTTACGTTTTTATTTGTTTACCCTGGATTGATTTTAATTTTCGAAAACGTGTTGTTTCCTTTGAGATTCGTTCCACTTTTCTGTCGGAAGTCTTACCCTCTTTTATTACTGTTTACTTCGTTGACTGTTTCTTAATTAGAGTTTTTGTATGTTCGTTGAGGACGTCGACTTAAGGTCTTTTTATTTACTGGGTTAGTTTTTTTACCCGGTTTCTTGATTTGTCTGAAAAGAGGTTTCTTCTGTATGACTACCGACTGTTTGTGTACTTTTCTACGAGTTGTAGTGAGTAATAGTCTCTTTACGTTTAGTTTTGGTGTTACTCTATCGTAAAGTGTGGTCAGTCTTACCGACGATAGGTTTTCAGATGTTCGTTATTTACGACCTCTCCCACACCTCTTTTTCCTTCGGAGAATATGATAACCACTCTTACGTTTGATCATGTCGGTGGAACCTCTTGTCACACCTCTAAGGAATTTTTTGACCTTTATTTTGACGGTTGCTAGGTCGTTAGGGAGACGACCCGTATGTGTGGCTCCTTTGGTCTTAACTTTCTCTGTACACATGGGGTTACAAGTAACGTCGTGACAAATGTTATCGGTCTCGTACCTTCGTTGGATCTACAGGTAGTCGTCTGTTTACCTATTCTTTCGACACCACGTATATGTGTTACCTCATAATGAATCGGTAATTTTTCTTATGTAAATTTAGTCAAGATTATTCCACGCGACTCTCAACCTGTACTGAGTCTCTGAAGTGAAAGTGAAAAGTGAAAGTACGTAACTTCTTCCTTTACCGTTGGGTGAGGTCACAAGAACGGACCTCTTAGGGTCACTACCACCTCGGACCACCCGACGGCAGATACCCCAGCGTGTCCCAGCCTGTACTGATTTCGCTGAATTGTCGTCGTTGTCGTTATTCCACCTACTTTTACCTCGAATAATATGTCTCACTTCATTCGGTGTTTCTTTTTGTGGTCATGTCATAGTCAAGTCAAGTCAAGTCAGCGAGTCAGCACAGGCTGAGAAACGCAGGGGTACTTAACATCGTGCGGTCCGGAGGGATATGTAGTAGCTGAGGGTCTCAAGTGAGTTTGAGTGCAGGTAGCTCAGCCACTACGGTAGGTCGGTAGAGTAGGAGCCAGTAGGGGAAGAGGAGGACGGGGGTTAGGCAGGGTCGTAGTCCCAGAAAAGGTTACTCAGTTGAGAAGTGTACTCCACCGGTTTCATGACCTCAAAGTCGAAATCGTAGTAAGGGAGGTTTCTTTAGGGTCCCAACTGTAGGAAATCTTACCTGTCCAACCTAGAGGAACGTCAGGTTCCCTGAGAGTTCTCAGAAGAGGTTGTGGTGTCAAGTTTTCGTAGTCAAGAAACCGTGAGTCGAAAAAAGAGTCAGGTTGAGAGTGTAGGTATGTACTGGTGACCTTTTTGGTATCGGAACTGATCTGCCTGGTAACAACCGTTTCATTACAGAGACGAATACTTATACGATAGATCCAACCAGTATTGAAAGGAAGGTTCCTCATTCGCAGAGTGGTAGACGTCACTAAAACCTCGGGTTTTTTATTTCAGACTGTGACAAAGGTGTCAAAGGGGTAGATAAAGGGTACTTGACGACCCTGGTCTACAGTATTAGAATCAAAAGACTTACAACTCGAAATTCGGTTGAAAAAGTGAGAGAAGAAAGTGAAAGTAGTTCTCCGAAAAATCAAGGAGAAGTGAAGAACGGTATTCCCACCACAGTAGACGTATAGACTCCAATAACTATAAAGAGGGTCGTTAGAACTAAGGTCAAACACGAAGAAGGTCGGGTCGTAAAGAGTATTTTCAATTTATTCGTCCCACTGTTATATGTCGGAACTGTATGAGGAAAAGGATAAACCTTGGTCAGATAACAAGGTTACGTATATATACCTTAAATCTTTCTACCATTACTACTGGGATTTAAACTCTGTCGTTTTCTCTGTGTCTACATTTCTTGATAGAAACCTGAGACACCCTTTTTCGCTGCCTCCCTACTAAACTCTCTTATTGCAACTTTGTACATATAATAGTATACACTTTGTCCAGCGGTCAGGTCTAAGTTACTTACTCTGTCCCACGAGTCCCGACCACGTGACCCTACTGGGACTCCCTACCCTACCCCTTCCTCTACCCTCCCCACAAGTCGTACCCCTTATGTACATGTGGCTACCGACTAAGTACAGTTACATACGGGGGTTTGTGGTGTTATAACATTTCGTTAATCGGAGGCTAATTTTATCTATTTATTTAAAAATTTTTTTTCTGTTACTGACTTTTTGAGTAGTACAAAATGTTATGCACAACATCACCCTACTACACACACACGGTTCACTTTTTTTAGATAGACACCGAAATTTTTTACAAATTTATTCCTAAATTCCCTACGAAACATTTTTGTTGAATTAACTCCATATTAAATTTATATTTTTAACTTGTAAAATACATAAGTTAAGTTACTCAAATCTGGATACGTATGTTGACACTTTGTAGTGGTGTTTGTCCATATAGGTAGTGAAGGTTTCCCCTTCTTAAAATTCAACATAATTTATTAATACCTTAATTGGGTTAATTTTATCTACTTATGTCTCTTGTTTCTTCTCTATATACTATATATTACAAGTCCCTTTTCAACCTCTTAAATTTCGGATACACTAATGTAACGGAATTGATTTTCTTCCGTATCAACATGGTTACTTTGGTTGGACTTTTCTTACTAACTACGATGTCTACATATTTTCTACCAGTCTAACATCTACACCATCCTCTTAAACTATCTCAACTTAGACTATAGAAAATTTAAAAAGACGTCCTACACGTGTACTTTCTCCTCCATCACGAAACCTATAAATTCACAACTTTTTTCGAACTTTGTTAAAAATTTCTTACTCACAAACTTTATTACCTCTTTATATTCTTTTTAAACCTATTCACTTTGGTTGTTCCTCATACGAATCTTACATAATTTACATTCATTTTGTATTCCTCATTATACATAATACTATATAAATCATAAGAACTTCTTCCTTCTACTTCGTTATTACACGTAACAAGAGTCTTAACTTATTTACCATATTTTTCTGAAAAGAGAGTTCAACTTTTTATAGAACTTTATAAAGAACTACATTTGAACGTATGTACACGTATGAATCCACGGAATGTAATAAACGGGAAAGAAGTTTCTTAGGTAATGGACTCCTTTTGTAGTTTTGATTTCCTACAAAAAGAGATCCCATAGGCACAAAAACTAAAAGTCCTCTGATTCTAAAACTTATATTTTTCGACTTTCTGATCCCTTTGTTGTATGATATAAACTTTCTTACAAACATAATAAATCCATCAAACCTTCATAGAAGTTTCTTTCGATGGGGTTTCGTGTTACCGAATTCGTTCCATTTTTATATAAGGTTAAAGTGTATTCTCGGATTCCAACACCAGATCAGATCATACCTCCGGGTCGTCACGATTACTGGGTCCAAGAAAGAGAATAAAAGACTGTAGGAGTTGTGTGTCGAATATAGAAATCAAAAGCATTAGTTTCGTGTGTAATGTCGGGAACCCTTTACTTTTTATTTCCTTCACATCCTGTACGGGTACAAGACCTTCTTCAACGGTTAGAGTGTAGACGAGTGTAAAGTGACCGGTCTTGTGTACTGGTGTGGGTCGAGGTTCCATCTTGTCCCTGACATCGAAACATCCCCCTCCTCCATACAAGTCTTTTCACACACGTCGGACACCAGTCAATTTTAGATTTCTAAGATAAAGATTTCCTTCTTCTTTCACTATGTAAAATGTCGTCGGAGATTATGATATATGGGGAAACCATATAATTTTTATATCTATGTCTCCTATATCAGTTGTAAAAGTGTTCTGTTCCCTTGGTTCACTCACTAAGTCAATGACATAAGTAGAGTTCCAGATTCAGGAGACCTATACCCATGAGAGAAGTCGTTTAGACACACATTAGCTACTGAAGTAGGTGGAAAAAGACAGAGTTTATCACATCGTCTTTGTTTTTCTCACGTTAAGTTTCAGTAGGTAAGTCTTTTCCCTTGCAACAGTCAGTCAACATTACTATTTAGGGGGTACTTTATTACGTCACTCTTAGAAGTAATCTTGGAGATCTGTAATACTAAACCCAGAGACTTTCATAGAACACGTGATAGGAAGTACCGGTGGATACAAGAAGGACCACTAATGTATTGAGAACGACCATGTTAAACCCTTGTGTTTTCAAAAGGAAGTCGTAACTTGTCCGTACATACACGTTAAAGAAAGTGTATTTTTCAAGACAATCATCTTCAGGTTATTCTTTTACTTGTTCACTATTTATTTCTAAGGAGTTATCCAGAGAATAGTTCTTTCGTTCATTCCTATTGTGGAACATTACCAAGAATTTCAGTCTTCGGAACAGTAAATAAATGTTTACTCGACTAGGACGTTGTATGTTATCTATGAACGAAACTCTTTACCTTTAGAACCGTCACTTTTGTTATGTAAATGACGTTATACACAACTAGTGACAACTAGTCTGATATTGACAGGTTCTTGCTCACTACTCTCATCGAATTCTTTTCAAGTACCAGTCTTAGAACTGTGAAAATCTCGGAAAAAGTATGGTGACGAAATTAAGTCCTCGTGCTTTAACGAGTGACAGAAGTAGAGACTCTTCGGAGTTTAATATCAAAATAGGGAGTTTGACCTAACGTTAGAATCCGTCATCCTCCAGGGGACCTCGTTTCGATATAAGGGTAGGAAGTTCCATCCATTTCAACCATCGAACTAAAGAAGAGAATCAGGATGTAAAAATTATGTTCATTTTCTTCTTTGACTGTGTTTAGTTATAATAATTAAACTTTTGTAAAGGGGTATAAAGGATTTATGTCAACCGAAAACCAGACTGAAGGTTTTATAAAGTTCGTTGTCAAAATAGAACAAAATCTTATTGTTCCAAGTGGTCAAAAGATCATGTGTTATATACAAACGAACAAGGTAAGATCAGTTTACAATTCGGTTTTATCAAATCTGAAAAAAGAAGTACACTCACTGGGTGAAAACAACCTTATAAATACCATCAATCCTATTTCTACATCGACAGCTCTTGTGTCCGATTTGATTTTAAACTTACCGATAAGAAAAGATACATTGTCTCTCTGTTTCTTCTGTGTTCGTAACAAACCGTTTACATCAATTATATTACCCGAAGGGACCACCGAGTCTACCGTTTCTTAGACGTAGTGATAAAAATTTTTTCCTAGGGTCTAAAGCACTTCTACGAACAATGAACAAATTATAAAACCGGGTAATAAGTTAAAATATAGATTATGTTATTAGAATAAGATTGTAAAAGAACCATTTTAACGGAAACTTTAAGTACCAAAACCCTACCCAAAACTGGGACAGTATTGTATAACGTACAAAGGAGTAATTAATTGTATAATTTATTTTAGGAACCATGTATAAGTAAAAGGTAAACGAACTGACAGTACTAAAATTGAAGACTTTTAATATGATATGGTTTCCGTTCGGTAAGGGAAATCACAGGGTTGGACTTTCAAAGGGTATAAAGATACCAGTATTGTAGGATAGTGACGTCTACCACGAACGTCGGTACTTTAATTTTCTACGAACGAGGAACCTTCCTTTCAATACTGGTTGGATCTATCGTATAAGTTTTCGTCTCTGTAATGAAACGGTCGTTTCAGGTAGATCAGTTCCGATACCAAAAAGGTCACCATACCTACATTCTTAACCTTACACTTCTTTCGACTCGTGGCTCCTTAACTACGAAACTTGACACCACACCTCTTCTAAGAACTCTCAGGGAACCTGACGTTCCTCTAGGTTGGTCAGGTAGGATTTCCTCTAGTCAGGACCCATAAGTAACTTTCCTTACTACAACTTCGACTTTGAGGTTATGAAACCGGTGGAGTACGCTTCTCAACTGAGTAACCTTTTCTGGGACTACGATCCTTCCTAACCCCCGTCCTCCTCTTCCCCTGTTGTCTCCTGCTCTACCGACCTACCGTAGTGGCTGAGCTACCTGTATTTAAACCCATTTGAGGCCCTCAACCACTACCTGTCCCTCCGAACCATAGGACATTAAGTACCCCAGCGTTTCTCAGCCTGTGCTGACTCGCTGACTTGACTTGACTTGACTTACAGGATTGTATCAGTGTGTTGATGTTTCCTCCGATAGTTTATGTCTTAAAAAAAAAGACCTACAGTTCTCCGGGTCCACTTTAAGTGACCTAAAGTATTATTTCCTTTTCCTTTCGTCTATCACTTACAAGGGATAACCAAATATTAAATAGTCGGTATTGACCAAAGAATGGTATCTACTCTATTCTAAAAGGACACCATAAGGTCTTTTTCTCTATTTAGTTTCCCTTTGTGTCATAATCTAAGATTACTCTCCAAGACGACGTGAGGGTCTATACTCAAGAGTTTTACTCACTTTAACGTCTTCGGTGAGTTGACCAATATCTCTTAGACTCTTGTCTTCGTGGGTCATGGTACGTAAAATTCACTTCGGAACACCACAATCAGGTACAAAGTGTACCACACCCATAATATGTCGACTCTCCCGATATACCCCATAAATCCGAGTACCTGGACTCTGTCCGATCTACTCCTTGGTCGTTAGAAAATAATGTTCCTGGTCTGTCATTTGAAAAACAGAAACATTTGGTATGACGGTGTTCGTTTTAATGAGTTGAAATGGTAACATCGTGTCTTCGTTGGTATTTAATATGAGAGTGTATTGAAACCTGTATTGTTTTTGACTTATATATCAGTTGAACTTAACTCCACATGTGATACGAAACGAACCTTGTTTTTATTGTTTCTGGATAAGTGAACCTCTAGTAGTATTATTTTCCTTTTAATTGTCGGACATAACTCTAAACTGAAGACTAAATTAGTTTAAGGAAACATAAATAACGTTCCACGAAGAATGTTTAAACAAAGAATTATTAGTAGAATGATGACGATTAAATTGTGACTTCAGTCAAAAGTGAGTGTCGATATAACTATCCTTCACAGTCTAAAATACAATAATAAAAATGAATATTCGTAATTATATGAAATTAGTTTAACGTACCTAGACCGGTTGTACTCAATTTAATAACTAAAGATTTAACGATATAACATCTTCAGTGATATTTATAAAGAGCAAAAAAATAACGTAAACTCACTTTGAAAGTAATACTAAACGGATCTATAAATCCAATCTTCTTAATAACACTACCACGATTAAGAATATAAGAAGGGGAAAGTCTAAGAATCATTATAGCCGTAATCTTTGCATATACGGTCGAAAAGGTCTACTTCTTCTGGACATACGTGACGTATGATTGAGTTCTTGACAGTTAGTACATATCACTGATCGGAGGACTAAAAATAAGATTCATAATTTTAATCTTTCATTAGATTTACAAAAAAGAGGATTTTACAGGTGGACATAGTAAATCATTACAATGATAAGAAAATTTTCTTTTTTTTGACAAAAGATTCTATGTAAAACCTTATATATACAACAATTCCATTGTCCCATTTGAGACGTATATTTGACAATTTATTCTGAGATGAAAAAGAGAAAAGATGTCAAGAATCCGACATAGTATTTAACGTTTTAAAAACACGAATAATTGACAACAAAGGTCAGAGATTTCACATTGAAGGTGTTCTTGTCTTTAGAGACAGACAAGACAAATACTTATTTAGGATTCATAAATTTTATAACGAACTGTATTTCGTCCACAAGGGTTGTTATAAAAAACAGTTTATTTACTTAGGATAATTTGTTTTTGTTTTGAAGAGACTTATTTAGACGGTATACAACGGTTCCGAACAGTGTTTGAAATATTATGTATACAAATCTGTTGATACATAGAATAACGATTTTTCTCTTTTTTTTTTGAAAGATCAACATATTTTTCTTTTCCGATTAAAATTTTAAATAAAATACATTCGAAGGGACGTAATTTTTCATAAAAAACTAATTTTACTACCTACGTCTAATTAAATTTCTGGTATACATAGCTATGTTATTCCATTGAATTATATTACATTATTGTTTAAATTACATTTTACTCCTTCCGTTTTTATGTCCAAAATAGATCAATTACTCATTAACAAACGTTTAATTTACAGATTATAGATTTCTTTTTCGGTTCTCATGACCTCACCCCACGGTAACGGAAGAGGTATTTCTTTTTACATCACTATGGTTTTTTTTTTTTTTTTTTTTAGGAGTAAAAGAATTTTCCTTTTTTATAGTCACGTTTAAGATTTCCTTAATCATTTTTCTATTAATATCCTGTATTACCTATGAAAATGTTTTAATTAAATGTCTTTTATTTTCATGAGGAGGATATGATTAAACCAAAAGAAAGACGAAAATGTGTTTTACGGATTCTGGATGGTAATAGTGTCATTTATATACAGACAATTTCGTATTTGTCAAACTTAAAAAATCGAGGGACCATTACAATAGACTACAAAGAATAAAGTAAGTAAGTAAAGATAGTTTATATAATACTACTTTAAATATAGGTATTTTACGTAGTTAAAATTAAAATGTTAAACTCCTCAAAACTGTGTACGTTTGTAGAAACATTGGTCCTATGGTTAGTACTAGTTGTGAAAGTAATGGGGTTTGAAAAGAAATACTTGTAAACGTCAGGTTCCATTGATGGGTAGAGACAGTGTTATCTCCGTGATATACAAAGTTTTAGTGGAAATTTTACATATTTTTAACGTATTAGAAAAAACAAAGACTGAAGAAAGTGTTTCGTATCACAAAATCTTAACAGGTATACAACGTACATAGGTAAGAAATAACGATTATTAAAAGGTAACATGTTTATTGTCGTAAATAAGTAAGTGAGTGGAGAACGACATATATACGTAAAAAGTCAACACTATAATGTCCACGATATTTTATACACATTTTTACTCGTATACAAAAGTATCGAGAATACATTTATAGATAACTTCTTTACGTACCTAGTATACAATTCGTATACACACGATAAAGAATTTTTGAAGGTTTGATAAAATTTCACCGATATAGTGAAATATAACAGTGATCATTATATACTTTAAACAGTAATGAGATATAGAAGTAGTTGTGAACCGTACCAGACAAAACAAACGAATAAACAAAATTAAAAAAGTAAGATCAACTTTACATAACCACCCATTGACTCCAAAGTTAAACGAAAAGGGACTATCATGAAAAAATTACTCACATAAAGGACGTGACAGAATTAGTCTCGTCGGGTAACAATTTATTAAATATATAATACAAGGGTCGTTCTTAATTTTAAAATTTCATTCTTTCTAAGGTAACCCTTTTATTTTGATTTCTAAGAGAAATTGACTATAAACATTTACGGAGAAAAGAGTCTTTCACCGAATACAACTGACCCCAATAAAACGAGGTAAAGTCGTAAAAATTTATGAACTCCGTTGATCTCGTTCGTAATTATATCTTCGTCCTTACCCGTGGAATATAGTTCAATATTTAGTACAATTTAAATTCCATTACTAGGAAAAGTTGAACTATATTCTATAGGTAAAGTTTATTGCCTCCTTTTTTTTAAGTGGTACTAATCTCCACACTGTTTTTTATTTCACAGTAACTTTGAATGGACAAATATCCGTGGAGTAATAAATGTAGGTAAAATAATGATTAAAAATTTATAATTTTTGAAATGGGGAAGTTAGACTCAAATCGTTGGTTAATATCACGAGTGATTGGTAAATACCAACAGAGTAAGTAATCCCTTTACACAAGTAATGACAGTTCTCTGACAAATTTTGATACTTTTTCCTGTATCTTTTTAAAGTGTCGGTTGTCTTTATGACCTCTTATTCGTTCGGATTCTGCTTACAAACACCTTGAGAACATTCTCAACTTACACTTCTAGTCTCTGAAGGTCCCGTATATTAATCTAATAAAAGTTGTTTATCGTGTTCGTTTACAATCGTTACTGGAAACGGGACATTCAAAGATAAAGAATTCTAAAGAGAATTGGACCGATTATAAAGGTTAGAAATTATCGTGTTGAATTTCGGTTTTACGTTTACAAAGGACAATATACAACTCTTCGTTCCTGTAACGTCACTTATGAGACTATACAGGACTAGGACGGAACTCCTGAACCAATTTTGAGTGTTATTTATTAAGGTCTTTTAATTAAAAAGTAATCGGTGTAAACAGTAAAATACGTATTCTTTGGGGTATCTCTGAATCGATATAATATACCGGATAGGAACTGGGTTTCTCGTTCCTTATTTTTCAACATGTCACGACAGAAGAAACTGGAGGTAGGAAGTTTATTTATCAGTGATACAAATTTCTATCATCCAATCGAATCAAACATAGAAGTATTTTATTAATCTCTCAACAATTCTTTTGGTAAGAAAGACCACCTGCGTCAATCTAGGAGGAGAACTTCTTATACCCGTTTAAGAAAATAAAAATTATCTATGGTACGGTACCCGGAGTATTTTTCTGTTTATAGAGGGATACTATCTGTTAGGAACTCCGAACCGTGGAACCTAACTCGAATAAGAACTCGTTCGTTACGTACCGGAAGGACTCAGAGAGTACACTGAACTGGTTTCAAATAAAACCGAATTGGAATATGAAACTGAGTGAATGAAGTAATTCAGTTACAAACTAATGGATAGAGATCTTGTTTCATATTCGTTTTTAGGTAAAAGGGTATCGTCAAGAATCTTCTCAAGTGACCACTAAACTGTTTTACAAAAGGATGTACCCCCTTCACGGGTAGTTTTTAGATAGAAAGATTAGATAAACAAGAGGTAGACCTTTTTACCACCGATGTTGTAATGTTACCATCGGAATGTAAAATAAGAAGGTGGGGTTGAATACAGTTGACTTCTCTCCATGTCAAATTCTTTACAAATTATGTTATAGTCGTATAAAGAATCTTTTGTATTTATTGTTATATATTAAGTAGTGGATATATATCCTCAATTTTATTCTTTTATATTTAATACAGTCTTTTAGAGGAAGACGGAAATTTATTCTATGGGTTCTTAATAGTAATGAGGGAGTTTAGATTATTCAATAAGTAACCCTTCAAGTGAGATCTCGCGGGTCCTACCATCCACTTTATATTGGTATTAACAAATAGAAACCTCGGAGTCTCAGCATAAAAAGGTATCAATGTAAAATCTTTGTAAATACTAAAATCTTTCAAATGATATAGAATCGGATCTAAAATTGGTAGATTACAAAAACCTTACTCGTTCTCCTGAAACAGTTTTCTATTGATTCTAGTCCCCTGATGACTCGTAGTTCTGTCTCTATCAACTAATTTAATCCACTTTTATGTGGGAGTTATTCTTCCTTTATAAATCTTCTTAGAATCAAGAATTAACCCTCTTTCCATAAAGTAGTATTCAGTTTGTGAAATCTACTCTACTTTCTTACCTTTCAATACGACTATTCTTACTTTAATTTAACTAATTTACTATAAAGTCAGACTTTTAAACCAGTAAAAAAACCAGAGTTTAATAGGTACAGTTTAAATTCTTGTGTTGGATTTTGACGTCCTAACGAAAGAGTTAATCGAAACTTTTAACGAGAAAACATTTAATGACTTCGAAAGTGACGTCTACCACTGACGTCGGTACTTTAATTTTCTGCCAATGAGGAACCCTCCTTTCGATATTAGTTGGTTCTATCGTACAAGTTTTCGTCTCTGTAATGAAACGGCTGATTCCAGGCAGATCTGTTCCGATACCAAAAAGGTCATCAGTACGTACCTACACTCTCAACTTGACACTTCTTCCGACTCGCGGCTTCTTAACTACGAAAACTTGACACCACAACCTCTTCTGAGAACTCTCAGGGAACATGACGTTCCTCTAGGTTGGTCAGGTAGGATTCCTCTAGTCAGGACCTACAAGAAACTTTCCTGACTACGACTTCGACTTTGAGGTTATTAAACCGGTGAAGTACGCTTCTCAACTGAGTAACCTTTTCTGAGACTACGACCCTCCCTAATCCCCGTCAATCCTTTTCTCCTGTTGTCTTCTACTCTACCGACCTACCGTAGTGACTGAGTTTCCTGTACTCAAACTCATTCGAGGTCCTCAACCATTACCTGTGGCTTCGGACCGCACGACGCTGAGTACCCCAGTGTTTGTCAGTCTGTGCTGACTCGCTGACTTGACTTGACTTAGATAAGTCTGGTAGATCTTGATTGTAGGGTTTTTTACAGGAAAAGTAATATCCCCTGACCTTACGTTTTATACTTCAATTCTTTGTGCACCTCATGTCCGTTTAAACTGGAACCTCATGTCTTACTTCATCTCGTTTCCGACTGTCTCAAGACGGTTCTCTTACGTGACCAGTATTGTTTGTGGGAGAAGGTTGTTGTGTTCCCTTCTGAGATGTGTGTCTGTAGTGGTCTACCGGTTGTGACTTTAGTCTAACTAATATAAGAAACGTCGGTTTCTACCTCTTCGAGATATGTCGGTCGTTTTTGTCTGGTCCCCAACTGACACCGAGTCTAGTACTTGAGGAATAACGGTATAAATCTGAATTTAACTTCTTTCATCCCTTTTGATGTTCTGGAAAGTCCCTACTGGATTTAGTTTAGGGAATACTAATATGTCATCTTCACTCTTTATCTAAATTCCCTGATCTAGACTATCTGTCTCACGGACTACTTAATACCTACTTCCAAGTACTTTAACATGTCCTCTCTCCCTCGTTCTAGTAGGGGTTCCCTTTTTTTTATGGTTTCTCGTTTTACCAACAGACTCCTCCCGAATGTTTATCGACACTTTTCTTCTCTTCGTTTTTCGTTTCCTCTTTTCCTATTTATATGAGTAAACTTACGTCTCAAGGTTTCTTATCGTTCCTCTCTATTCTTTCGGAAGGAGTCACTAGTTACATTTCTTTATCTCCTTTTGTTATCTCACCCTTTCTGATCTCTAGAGAAGTTCTTTTAATCTCTATGGTTCCTTTATAAAGTACGTTTCTACCCGAGTTATTTCCTGTCTTTACCATACCTGGATTGTCTTCGCCTTATATAGATCTTCTCTACCGTTCTTATGTCTCCTTTTGACATAATTTTTCTAGAAGTGCTGAGTCTACTAGTGCTACCACACTGTCTGTAGGACCTTACACTTCAGTTCACCCGGAATCTTTCGTAGTGATGCTTGTTGTGATCCCCTCCATTACCTTAAGGTCGACTCGATAAAGTTTAGGACCTTCTACTACGACACTTTCACGACGTGAGTTACACGGTCGTTTAAACCTTTTGAGTCGTCACCGGTGTCCTGACCTTTTCCAGTCAAAAGTAAGGTTAGGGTTTCTTTCCGTTACGGTTTCTTACGAGTTTGATGGTGTATAAACGTAAGTAGAGTGTACGATCTTTTCGTTACGAGTTTTAAGAGGTTCGGTCCGAAGTCGTTATACACTTGGCACTTGAAGGTCTACAAGTTCGACCAAAGTCTTTTCCGTCTCCTTGTTCTCTACTTCAACGGTTGTAGGAGACCTAGTAGTTTTTTGTTCCCTCAAGGTCTTTTTGTAGATAAAGACGAAATAACTGATACGGTTTCGGAAACTGAGACACCCAGTGTTATTCGACACCTTTTAAGTCTTTCTCTAAACTTATGGTCTGGTGGACTGGACGGAGAACTCTTTAGACATACGTCCAGTCCTTCGTTGTCAATCTTGACCTGTACCTTGTTGTCTGACCGAGGTTTATCTTTTTCCTCATGCAGTTCCGATATATAACAGTGGGACTAATAAATTGAATATACGTCTCATGTAGGACTCTTTACGACCCGACCTTCTTCGTGTTCGACCTTAGTGCTAACGACCCTCTTTATAGTTATTGGAGTCTATGCGTCTACTGTGGTGGAAATAACGTCTTTCACTTCTTGATTTCTCGGAGAACTACTTTAACTTTCTCCTCTCACTTTTTCAACCGAATTTCAAGTTGTAAGTCTTTTGATTCTAGTACCGTAGGTCAGGGTAGTGAAGTGCCGTTTATCTACCCCCCTTTCTCACCTTTGTCACCGTCCGAAATAAAAGAACACGAGGTTTTAGTACCGTCTACCACTGACGACGGTACTTTATTTTTCTGTGAATGAGGAACTTTCTTTTCAATACTGGTTGGATCTGTCATACAATGTTTTCTTCCGTGTAATGAAACGGTCGTTGCCAGGTAGATCAGTTCCGATACCAAAAAGGTCATCAGTACATACCTACACTCTCAACCTGGGATTTCTTATAACTCACCACTTCTTAACTACGAAAACTTGACACCACAACCTCTTCTGAGAACTCTCAGGGAACCTGACGTTCCTCTAGGTTGGTCAACTAGGATTTCCTTTAGTCAGGACTTACAAGTAACCTTTCTGACTACAACTTCGACCTTGTGGTTATGAAAAGGTGGACTAACTTCTTGACTGAGTGACCTTTTTCTGGGACTGCGACCCTTTCTAACTGTCGTCCTCCTCTTCCCTTGCTCTCTCCAACTCTACAAAGCTACCGAAGTAGCTGAGTTGCCTGTACTCAAAATCATTTAAGGTCCTCGACCACGTCAGTTACCCCAGAGTTTCTCAACCTGTACTGACTCACTTGACTTGACTTGACTTAGATAAGTCATATCCTTAAATATATCATTCTATTATAAGGAGTGGTATCGTATAATGACTGATTTACCTAATGTAATAATAAAAACCTTTTTAATAGATCTAGGTTACCGAGTCTCGTTATACAACGTCCAACCTTCTCATGTTTGTATCTAAAATTTCAGGACCTCTAGATTCAAGTTTAGGAATAAGCCGACGCAATACTTATAAAGAGATTTCTTTCCACAAGGATTTAATTAGACTCACTATTAAAGGAATGTAAATTTATTATAAGTGGGGTATCTCTATACTCACCTCTTCCGTTACCGTGGGGTGAGGTGATGAGAACGGACCTTTTAGGGTACCTACCTCCTCGGACCATCCGACTTCAGGTACCCCATCGATTCTCATCCTGTGCTGACTCACTGAAGTGAACGTGAAAAGTGAAAGTACGTAACCTCTTCCTTTACCGTTGGGTGAGGTCACAAGAACGGACCTCTTAGGGTCCCTGCCCCCTCGGAGTACCCGACGGTAGATACCCCAACGTGTCTCAGCCTGTGTTGACTTCGCTGCGTCGTCGTCGTCGTCGTCGTCGTCTCTATACTCTTATAATTTATTTTATCATGTATATAGGATGGAAATTCTATACCCAGACATTTGACCGAGTTCATACCTTTAAATAACTCCCACTATTGATAAAGTACTAAGTTCAATTACTGAAAATAAGTGAACTAGATCTTAAAGGGGTGACACACACACACACACACACACACACACACACACACACACACAACTCTAGCTCATTCTTAAATCGTTTAAGACGTAGATAAAGTAGACCCTTGTGGTGTTAATTGAACGATGACGGTGTCTAGAGGTTCTTAGTTCGATAAGACTAATGACGAAACTGAGACACAAGGAATATAATTGGTACGGGTGGAACTGGGACGTACGAGTCCGTGAGTCAGTACAGACTGAGAAACGTTGGGGTATCTGATATCGGGTGGTCCGAGAAGACAGATACCTTAAAAGGTCCGTTCTTATGACCTCACCCAACGATAAAGGAAGAGATCCCCTAGAAGGGTGGAGTTTCCGACTTGCGCGTAGAGGACTCAGAGGACGTAAACCGCATGACTAAGAAATGGTGACACGGAGGTCACTTCGGGTGGAACGGAAATCGTTAACTCACGTCGGTAAACCGGACTCCGTAGGACCCTAGGTTAATAGGGGTTACGTAAATCCAAAGGGTTAAGTCATCGTCGTCAAGGGTGATGACCGTCTTTTACCTCTCCTTGATTTCTTGGAGAACTACTCTCACTTTCTCCTCTCACTTTTTCGACCGAACTTTGAGTTGTAATTTTTTCAATTCTAGTACTGTAGACCAGGGTAGTGAAGTATTTTTTATCCTTCCCTTTTTATACCGTCGGTACTGTCTAAAACAAAAGAACCGGAGGTTTTAGTGATTACTACCACTAATGTCGGTACTTTAATTTTCTACGAACGAGGCACATTCCTTTCGATAGTTTTTGGATCTGTTGTACAATTTATCGTCTCTGTAGTGAAACGGTCGTTTCCAGAAGTATCTCTTTCGATACAAAAAACAAAAAACCAAAAAAATTATCAGTAAATGTTTACAATCTCGACCTGGTATTTCTTTCGATAAGTGACTTCTTAACTACAAAAGTTTAAAACCAGGACCTTTTCTGAGGACTATTAGGGAACCTGACGTTCTAGTTTTGTCAGTTAGGATTTCCTTTATTTGGGTCTTATAGGTAACCTTCCTGACTACGACTTCTATTTCGAAATCAAGAAACCGGTGGACTACGTTTCTCACCTGGGTGACCTTTTTTAAGACTACGACCCTTTCAAACATCCGTTTTCCTCTTCTCCCACTGTCTTCTACTCCAACAACCTATCATAGTGACTGAGTTATCTGTACCCAAATTTGTTTGAGACCCTCTACCACCTTCTGTCTCCTCGGACCACACGATATCAGGTACCTCAGCGTCTCAGACTGTACTGAATCACTGACTCGTTGCTCAAAGGTGATGTTTCTTTTCCATAGTCTCTCGAGAAGGTCCTACGACATTACTCTCACACGCACAAGAACACGAGTCCGTGAGTCAGTACGGGTTGAGACACTGGGGAACCTGTCTTTGGACGGTCTAAGAGGACAGGTACCCTAAGAGGTCCGGTCTTATGTCCTCACCCAACGGTAAAGAAGGAGGGCACACAGAAGGTTGGATCCAGAGAATTCCGAGTACGTAAAAATCCACCTAAGAAATAGTGACTCGGTGGACCCTTAAGGGATGACTCTTACATCGTCTGTTAATACTATAATATTTGTAAAATAATAGTATATATTAGTATTCTTAGCAATTACTCTGTACAGACAGAGACAAAGTTTTATCTTTATTTACATTAATATGTAAGTTTCGACAAAACCGTGTAGAAATTTAACGAAGACTTTTACAGACTAAGATCTCGACGTTGAATTGACAAGATTTCGTCTCGTATACGTGGAGTCAGGGTTCTCAGACGTAAAAATCGTTCACAAGGTAAAAAATACGTACGATTTAAAACTCTCATTAAAAACATCACGTAACGAAAAGATTATATTAATAAACCGTGCCATAATAGAACTAAAGATGTCAGGAATCAACTTGTGAAAGTCTAAAATAAAATAAGGTCTTAATTATCTTTGTCCTTATTTAACTATTACAAACTTAGTTGGATAATGTCTTCATTCCGTTATGTAGGATTTTTATAATATCACGATTCAGTGAAGTCAGTACAGGCTGAGACGCTGGGGTACCTGACATCGACGGTCCGGGGAGACAGGTACCCTAAGACGTCTGTTTCTATGACCTTACCCAACGGTAAAGGAGGAGGTTCCCTAGAAGGTCTGGGTCCCTAGCTTGGGTGTAGAGAACTGAGAACGTAACCGCCACCCAATAAATGGTGATCGTGATGGCCCTTCGGGGTTTATGATATATATAGATATATCTGTTTGATCAATATATAAATACATATAAATATATCTATATGTGAATGTGAATGGTGTTCATCATACGTTATACACAAAATATATTTAATATTAAGAAGATCGATCCTTTGACCCTATTTATAGGAATTGACTTAAATTGATTTCCTTTGTTGAGGATCAGATTCATTATCAGAGAAGAAGGTTAAGGGACAAAGACACAATAGATAACCAGACCAGAGACGAGACAAGATAAATACAGTCACAAGTAATAGAATGTAATTCGAAGACCTAATATGTCTATTTACAATACAACAATACATGTTAAAACTTATAAAAGAAACTAAAGTCGTAGAGGTCTGACGTCACAATTAAAGACCAAGTAAATCTTATTCTGTATAACTTCTAAGACTTATACATAAACGGAGGTTTTCGTTCACGATATCTTTATTATATGTATCCTTATGTTTCGTATGTCTTTTTTACGAGAAGTTTAGAAGTTCACATGTAACCTTAATTTTGTGAGATAATTTCTACTCTTTGTGTAGGAGTCAGGAGACAATGACAATAACATCTGAAAACAAAATAGTCGAAGTATACGTTTAATTCATTGTCTGATTTTACCCAAAGTCAAACTTTTCGTACTGGTTTTTTTACATCATGTAATTAGAGAAAACCTTGGTGTCAATATTAATGAAAGAACGAATACGTTTTCAAACGTAAATATTTTTACATCTATCTTCATAAGTCTTCTTAAATAATACTCCGACAAACAACTGACAGAGTTACGAAGAGACAACTAACAATGTCATGATTTTTATCATAAGTATCTGAGTGTCCAAACCTTTGTAATAGAGACCATATAAAGTTCTTTGTACAAAGTATCGAAGACCAAAATCACGGTGGTTCACTTTTGGAACCTTCAAGAATGAAGGTAGGAGTGTTGTTGTTGTTCTCGACTTGTTTGACTTTAGGTCACTGAAAGAACCCTGGATAGTTTCCTGACTTCAGTGGTCCGTTTGATAGTGGGGGTTTAGACCTCTCTGTTCGTTTAGGTCTCAGTATCGGAACTGGAGGTGTGGACCTCATCGGATACTTCTGTATGTGACCATCCTTGTGAATGTTCCATTAAAAAGACGTCCGTCTTGCTAATGTTCCATCAACGATCTCCGACTCACAAGAGACTTTCACTCTTTGTGGGTCCCCGATGTCCGAATCGTTCCGGAATAAGATCATACCCAAAATGTAGGTTCTTGGTGTGTTTCAAGAGTGTCATTTCTGGGTCCTTGTAAGGTGTTTACTGTGACAATCTCCCTCCTCTTAAAAATTTACCGGGAGGACCTGTAAGAGACATTGTTTTCAAAGTTCCTCTTTTCTAACTGTCTCGTAAAAGGGTTGTCCTCTTTCCATAAATAGTGAGAGGAGGGGGATCTCCGAAGGACAGGGTCAATTTACACCTTGTTTACGTCTTTTTGTGAATATTTTCAGTGTCAGGACCCTGTCTCCGGGTGACTTTCTGACTCTAAATTAGTACATCGGTATCTTTCGAAGGTGAAGGGGTAGGAAATGGTGGTTTGGTTCTCCCGAAAGTCGACTTTCTAGACGTTTCGTCTTAGAGAGACTTCTCTTCATGAACGACGAGGACGACGACGACGACGATTCAGCGAAGTCAACGCAGGCTGAGATACGTTGGGGTATCGGCCGTCGGGTGGTCCGAGGGGGTAGGGACCCTAAGAGGTCCGTTCTTGTGACCTCACCCAACGGTAAAGGAAGAGGTTACGTACTTTCACTTCTCGCTTTCACTTCAACGAGACAGCACGGGTTGAGAATCGCTGGGGTACCTGACGTCGGGTGGTCCGAGGAGGCAGGTACCCTAAAAGGTCCGTTCTCATGACCTCACTCCACGGTAACGGAAGAGGCTTTCTTCATGAATCCCTTCGGGTTTTAGATGTTTCCTCTATTTTTGTTCCTATAATCTTCTGAAAATTTGGAGCACCGTCGTGTTCATGTCGTTTATACTCTGTATTGTGTTGAGGATCGGTCTAATCGTTTAAATTCCGATTAGATATAGGTCGACAGTTGTTGTTTTATATAAAAATATTACGATAATAACGAAAACGAAGGGATCACCGAGTCTCCAATTTCGCAGACGGACGTTATACCCTCTGGACCCAAGCTAGGGACCCAGTCCTTCTAGGGGACCTCTTCCTTTACCGTTGGGTGAGGCCATAAGAACGAACCTCTTAGGGTACCTACCTCCTCGGACCACCCGACGTCAGACGTCCCAGCGTTTCTCATTCATTAATCTAGGATAAAAAGACAGATATCTGTTTAAGTTTGTGTACTCAGTGTTTTTGTATAAAATTCCTTATCAAAATATTTTCATTACCTTTTCCTTTCTATTAAAGGACTCATGAGGACTAGGGGTTATATAAAAAATAACTTTTATGTAAGATAAAGGTCGTTCTATTCTAAAAATCAGTCCTACTATTTATATTAACGAATTAATAAAATTAAACACACTAACCGGAAAAGGATTTAGAAATGTCTTAATTTTTTAGACAAACTTGACAAGTACACAGTTCTGTGTTCTAATTGTTTAACGAAGGTGGAAGTTTCACTCATACATATTTGATCTTTATCTTTCAGTTTCTTAGTCTCAAAATCCCTTTTTTGAGTGGTTCAGTCGACTGTTTACAAGTAAGAGTGTCCTCAAATCTAGGACCACCATCAACTCGGTAGATGTCTTAATTGTTAATACGTTTCCCAGTCTTTTGACATACATTTACTGAGTTAATAAGATAAAGAGAAAATAGACTTTCTAGTTGGACTTTTTTTTTTCAATTAAGCATCGCAATCCATCAATCTTATCCTTTGTCCACAGATCTTACCACCGCCGATTTTCTGTTCCCTTTTTGGGTGTTTTTATCTTGTTTTCTTCAAGACTCCTGACCTCACTTCTGGAGTCCATCTTGTTTGGCATGAGGACCGATCACGTTAAATGTGTCCCGTTCCGATCCCCCTCCCTTTTGTATGTTTTTCTCCTCGGTCTCCCGGTCCCCAGAGAGAGACAGAAAGGGCGCACGTGCGTGCAAGAGAGACAAAGAGAGAGCGCGAGAAGAGAAGCGCAGAAACCCAGCTGTACGGGAGTGCGGAGCTCCTACATAAAAGGACAGTAAAAGATTTATTTTGACTCGATATTGTGACTAGATAGGTTCTCGATATTGTGCCAGACAAGCTCTGGGCTCTCGATATTGTCAGACAGACTCTGGGCTTTCGATATTGTCCCTGACGGGTTCTCGACACTACGGGACTCCCGGAGTTGCAGACAGTGAAGTTTAGAAACAACACTACTCTATCTTGACTCCTCTAATGTGAGGGGACTGTCATTGTTGGTTTGATAACCTCACAAATATAACAGTAAATACCTATATCAGTTCTCGTTGAGACTATTTATGTCGTAAAGCCGTAAAATACTTGGTTTGGGTTCTAATCAATGATGTTAAAATTTATTTGTTACAGTTTATAGACCTTTTTATTTCACTATTTTAACATTTATTCAACTAAGAGAGACTTGATTGTAAGATAGTTTAGATCAGGTAAAAGGATTAAAGTATTATTTATAGGTTATCGGATTTTCATAACTTTCTTCATTTCTTAATTGTTTTTTATATTACCTCTTTATATATGTAAACTCAAATGGCCATATCCTTTATTAGTGACGTTGTTGTGACTGTTGTCGTTATAATCAATCGTATTTACTATCATCAAAAAGGGTCCTGTTAGGACCTAACAAGAACGAAAGGACTGTTTGTTATCATAGGGTAGTAAAGTGAGATGTTTAATTCGATATTCCGAGAGACCCTAAACGGAGACGAGTGGAGACATCAGAGTACGGTACGAGAGATTTGAGTGGAGTGGGGGACTGATAAGTTATGAAGGAGACCAAAATACTTATGGGATTTTAGTGACGTCTACCACTAACGTCGGTACTTTAATTTTCTGTGAATGAGGAACCTTCCTTTCAATATTGGTTGGATCTATCGTATAAGTTTTCGTCTCCGTAACGAAACGGTTGTTTCCAGACAGATCAGTTCCGATACCAAAAAGGTCATCAGTACATACCTACACTCTTAACCTGACACTTCTTCCGACTCGTGATTCCTTAACTACGAAAACTTGACACCACAACCTCTTCTGAGAACTCTCAGGGAACCTGACGTTCCTCTAGGTTGGTCAGGTAAGATTCCCTCTAGTTAGGACCCACATGAAACCTTCCTTACTACGATTTCGACTTTGAGGTCATGAAGTCGGTGAAGTACGTTTCCCAACTGAGTGACCTTTTCTGAGACTACGACCCCCCATGACCCCCGTCCTCCTCTTCCCCCACTGGTTTCTACTCTACAAACCTACCGTAGTGGCTGAGCTACCTACACTCAAACTCACTTGAGTCTTCAACCACTACCTGTCCCTCCGGACCGTACGACACTAAGTACCCCAGCGTTTCTCAGTCTGTGTTGACCCACTGACTTGACTTGACTTGACTTCCAAGACCGTACTCCGACGAAATATGGTCTTTGAGAGATGAAGGACAAGAGACAGGTTGAGTATGATTAAAGAGTTTGACGTAAACTTTGTACGGAAGGAATCCCTTCTAAAGGAACTGTGCCGTCGAATCTAATTAAGTAATCGAGGAGAAATTAAAAAGAATAATAACAAGTGAGAGAGTCATCACAAGTTGAGAAACTCTGGGGTACCTGACGTCGTACGGTCCAAAGGGACAGGAAGTGGTAGAGGACTGCAAAAGAGTTTGACTACAGGTAACTCAGTCCCTACTATAGGTTGGTAGAGCAGAAGACAACCGGGGAAGAGGAGGAAATTAGAAAGGGTCGTAGACCTATAAAAGGTTACTCAGCTGAGAAACGTAGTCCACCGGTTTCATAACCTCAAAGTCGAAGTCATAGTCAGGAAGATTTCTTATAAGTCCTAACTAAAGGAAGTCTTAACTGACTCTCAGTTAGGTTGTGGTGTCAAGTTTTCGTAGNTACAGGTAACTCAGTCCCTACTATAGGTTGGTAGAGCAGAAGACAACCGGGGAAGAGGAGGAAATTAGAAAGGGTCGTAGACCTATAAAAGGTTACTCAGCTGAGAAACGTAGTCCACCGGTTTCATAACCTCAAAGTCGAAGTCATAGTCAGGAAGATTTCTAATAAGTCCTAACTAAAGGAAGTCTTAACTGACTCTCAGTTAGGTTGTGGTGTCAAGTTTTCTTAGTTAAGAAACCACGAGTCGGAAGAAATACCAGGTTGAGAGTGTAGGTATGTACTGATGACCTTTTTGGTATCGAAACTGATGTGTCTGGAAACAGTCGTTTCATTACAGAGACGAAAAATTATGTGACAGATACAAACAGTAACGAAAAGAAGGTTCCTCGTTCGTAGAAAATTAAAGTACTGACGTCAGTGGTAGGTGTCACTAAGACCTCGGGTTCTTTTATCAGACAGTGACAAAAGTAACAAAGAGGTACATAAACGGTATTTACCCCGACCTACGGTACTAGAAGTAAAAAAACTTCCAACTCAAAATTCGGTCGAATAACTCAGAGGAGAAAGTGGAAGTAGTTCGGCAAGAAATCAAGGATTGTACTTATCGTGAGTAAAGGGACGACATTAA
This sequence comes from Capra ibex, assembly GCA_006410555.1. Taxonomy (NCBI): domain Eukaryota; kingdom Metazoa; phylum Chordata; class Mammalia; order Artiodactyla; family Bovidae; genus Capra; species Capra ibex. The sequence goes on from SJYO01052474.1 coordinate 29,947,768, forward strand.
AAGAGTGATCACTTTATACCAGAAGTTACGGATGGAAGAGAAGATCTAATATTCGAAGTACTTCCGTTCTAGGTTTGGAAGAAACACTGGAGAGAAAAGGAGACATATAACCGTTTCACTAACCGTGTTTCCTTCCCAAATATTCATTATTAGTTTATCTATTTACTGAGACACTACCCACGGGATTGGCGGTAGTATGTTTACTTCTACGACTCTGAATCTATTAGATTAAGAGTACCAATGTCATGACCATTCGTTCGGTCTAAAGTTTGGGACCGGATTTATTTAAGTTTCGGGTATAAAACTACGAAATTTTCGTCTATCACCCCGAAGGGACCACCACGTTACCAATTCTTGGGTGTAACGTTATGTTCCCTGTCACCAAGTCATGGACTAGACCCTTCTAGAGTAGACGACGTCTCATTGACTTGTTACAAGGTTTTGATTATTCGGACGTGAGACCTCGGGTACTCGACTTTGATGACTTCGGACACGAAAACCTCGGGTGAAAGACGGTTTTTTTCTTTTCGGTGATGTTACTCTTCGGGAGAGTGGTATTGATGTCTCATCGGGGGAGAACGACGTTGATTTCTTTCGGGTGCTTGTCGTTACTTCTGGGTCCTATCGGTTTTTTATTTTATTTATAAAAAAAGATTCACCTATCGTTTAATGTACTCTGTAATCCGAAACCTTTTTAGTAGATGAAACTTTCTCCATTTCAATTCAGTAGACCATCCAAAACCAATATTAACCGAAATAAAAAAAATCGGACGGTCCGAGGAAACAGGTGCCTTAAGAGATACGTTCTTGTGACTTCACCCAACGGTAAAGGAAGAGGTTCCCTAGAAGGACTGGGTCCCTAGCTTGGGCCCAGATGGTGTAACGTCCGTCTAAGAAACGGTAGACTCGGTAATCCTTTCGAGGAAATGTATGCTATTTGAAGTAGTCAAATTTAATATGTTAATTTATTCAACAAGATCACCTAAGTCAGTAGATTGTTGGTTTAGTTCTGTGTTTTGTGACGGTTTTATACTTTTCAAGGAACCACGTGGAAACGTTAGTCAGAGATTATGGATGTGAACCTGGGACCGATTGTATCTAGACAAAAGAAAGTGATCTCAAAACGGAAAAGTTTTACAGTACATTTACCTTAATACGTAATCCATTGTAAGACAAAAATTGAAGAAAGTGTCAAAAACTCCAAGTACAACGTACATCAAATAATAAAAATAACAACTTTTTATAAAACAAGTATACCTATATGTTGTAAAACATATAAACAGACAACGATTTGTATACCTAACAAAGTTTCAGACTCGTCAGTACTTATTCCGACGATATTTATAAATATTTGTTTGGTAGTATACCTATTTATAGAATTTATTTACCTCACCTTACCGACCCATTATGTCATTCTTATAGACATTGAAATATTCTTGAACGTTTTTTACAAAGGTTTCACTAATATTTTAAATTATGAGGAGCATCGTTCTATTCTCTAATGGTCAACAAGGTGTAGATAAAATTCAGGTCATGAAAAACCAAAAAACGTATTCTTCTTTGATGATATTTCCATTATCTCTAACAACTATACATTTAAACCACCACCTAGATAGAGTGTCTTCACCGTGCCAGTACCATCTTGAACTCTTCGGTTAAATTGAAACCTTAAGACACTTTCTAATTTAAAACGAAAAATTGGTTCGAATAGGATGGGTCAGGTAATTAAAAAATAATTTTACAACAAGTTAGTGTAAAAACGTTGTTGTTGGTTCTTAATAATTTTACGTAATACCGGACGTGAATCTAGACATTATTTTGTCTTCACATGGAATTCCAAAATATAATGATAAGTTATATGGTTACCTTTATACCATAAGTTTCAGATTCATTAACACAATCAAACGGGACCACCAAGTCTACCATTTCTTAGACGGACGTCAGGTCCTATGCCCCAAACTACGGACATACTCCTTCTAGGGAACCTCTTCTCTTACCGATGGGTGAGATCATAAGAACGGACCTCTTAAGGTACCTGTCTCCTCTGACCGTCCGATATCAGGTACTCCAGTGTCTCAGTCTGTACTGTTCGTTGATTGTGAAAGTGAAAGTCTCAATGGTGTAGTTTAACTCACACCCTCTTTGTCACTCTTTGCGTAACAAAGTGTTAAGACACCCGACCTTCAGACTCTAGCTTCACAAATGTTCCAATCAAACAAAGAATGTCATACTCCTTCTTAAACAAGGTACAGAGGGGGTATCGAAGACTACCTAATGACCGTTAGAAACCGTAAGAAACCGTATATCTTCACGGTGGGGGTTACAGAAGGAAGTAGAAGTGTATCGTAAGAGGGACGTACGTACAGATAGAGGTTTAACCGAGAAAATTCCTGTGGTCAGTATAACATAGTCCTGGGTTGGATTATTAGAGTAAAATTGAATAAATGAAGACATTTCTGGGATAGAGGTTTATTTCAGTGTAAGACTCTATGATTCCAAATCCAATAGTTGTATACTTAAAACTTCCTATATTAAGTTGGATAACGGTAATGTTAGTAGAGAGTCATATGTACCCTTAAACAAGATGTTGGATACACCTATACTTTTAGACATATATGAGGTCAGAAAATATATTTAACTGTATCGTGTCAATTGGAGGACTTTAACACCCAAGGTGCAGGACCTAGTTTTGTACTCCAAACAACTTAGGTACCTACACCTTTGACGGATATCTTTCCCAGTTGACATATGACCTAGGTTACTACTGACGTGAATGATAGTACCACTTTTTATTATTAATGAACATTTAAATATTATTACAATTCAATTTTCCATATACACTCGCAGAAACACTAACTTAACGAAAAATGTTTTAAAGTAAAAATACTTAAATTCTTATAAAATCCCTATTGCTACCGTTTTTGAATGATCTTACAGGACGTTAAAATGACATAAGTAACTAATCGAGATTACTAAGGGACCACCATAGAAATCCTAAAAGATACATCTTCTAGTACAGTAGACGTTTCTCATTCTCAAAATTAAGAGAAAAATGTTGGACCTAAGGAAAATGTAGAAAAAGAATAGACTAACGACACTGCTCCTGAAGGTTTTGATATAACTTAACATCACCATCCTCACCCGTTGGAACAGAAAAAGGACTGAAATCACCAATCACACAATCAACGAGTTAGCACGGGCTGAGAAACGCTGGGGTACCTGACATCGGGTGGTCCGAGGAGACGGGTACTCCAAAAGGTCGGGTTCTTTTGGCCTCACACAACGGTAAAGGAAGAGGTCCCCAATAAGGGTTGACTCCCTAACCTGGGCCCAGAGGACGTAACGTCCGTCTAAGCAATGCTGACTCAATGTCAAGTCAAGTCAGCGTGTCAGGACAGACTGTGAACGCTGGGTTACTTCACGTCGTTCGGTCCAGAGGGACAGGTAGTGGTTGAGGGGCTCAAGTGAGTTTGAGCGTGGGTAGCTCAGCCGCTACGGTAGGTTTGTAGAGTAGGTGACAACTTTGGAAGAGGAGGACGGGGGTTAGGGAGGGTCGTAGTCTCAGAAAAGGTTACTCAGTTGAGAAGCGTACTTCACCGGTTTCATGACCTCAAAGTCGAAATCGTAGTAAGGGAGGTTTCTTTAAGGGCCCAACTAGAGGAACTCTTACCTGATAAACCTAGAGGAACGTCAGGTTCCCTGAGAGTTCTCAGAAGTGGTTGTGGTGTCAAGTTTTCGTAGTTAAGAAGTCGTGAGTCGAAAGAAGTGTCAGGCTTAAAGTGTAGGTATGTACTTATGACCTTTTTGGTATCGGAACTGATCTGCCTGGAAACAACCGTTTCGTTACGGAGACGGAGACTAATACGATAGAACCAACCAGTATTGAAAGGAAGGTTCCTCGTTCGCAGAAAATTAAAGTACCGACGTTAGTGATAGACGTCACTAAAACCTCGGGGGTTTTTATTTCAGACTGTGACACAGGTGACAAAGGGGAAAACGAAATGTAATTCACTACCCTGGTCTATGGTACTAGAATCGAAAGACTTACAACTCGAAATTCGGTTGTAAAAGTGAGAGGAGAAAGTGAAAGTAGTTCTCCGAAAACTCAAGGAGAAACGAAAGACGATATTCCCACCACAGTAGACGTATAGACTCAATAACTATAAAGAGGGTCATTAGAACTAAGGTCGAACACGAAGAAGGTCAGGTCGCAAAGAGTACTACATGAGACGTGTCTTCAATTTATTCGTCCCACTGTTATATGTCGGAACTGTATGAGGAAAAAGACAAACCTTGGTCAGACAACAAGGTACAGGTCAAGATCGACAACTAAAGACTGGACGTATGTCCAAAGAGTTCTCCGTCCAGTCCACCAGACCATAAGTTTAGAGAAAGTCTTAATAGGTGTCAAATAACACTGGGTGTCTCAGCTTCCGAAACCGTATCAGTTCTTTCGTCTTTATCTACAAAAAGACCTTGAGAGAACGAAGAAGGTACTAGGTCGTCTACAACCGTTAAACTAGAGACCAAGGAGACGGAAAAGATTTTGGTGGAACTTGTAGACCTTCAAGTGCCAAGTGTATAACGACTTCGGATCGAACCTTTTAAAACTCGTAATGAAATGGTTATACACTCTACTCACGTTAACACACCATCAAACTCGTAAGAAACCGTAACGGAAAGAAACCCTAACCTTACTTTTGACTGGAAAAGGTCAGGACACCGGTGACGACTCAAAAGGTGTAGACGACCGTATAACTCACGTCGTGAAGGTGTCAGAGTAGAAAGTCCTAAACTTTATCGAGTTGACCTTAAGGTAGTGGAGGTGATCGAAACAAGTATCACTACGAAAGATTCCGGGTGAACTGAAATGTAAGGTCCTACAGACCGAGATCCACTCACTAGTGTGGTAGCACTAATAGAACGAGCAGTTCTAGAAAAAACATGTCAAGAAGACACATAGAAACGGTGGAGAAGAAGTATAGAAGACGAAGAGAATCCAGGTCTGGTAAAGACGGGAAATAACTCGGGTAGAAACGTACTTTATAAGGGAACCATAGAGATTGAAAGAATTTCTTTAGAGATCAGAAAGGGTAAGACAACAAAAGGAGATAAAGAAACGTAACTAGCGACTCCTTCGAAAGAGTAGAGAAGAACGATAAGAAAATTTGAGACATAAGTCTACGAATATAGAAAGGAAAAGAGGGAACGAAAAGCCAAGAGAAGAAAAGTGTCGATAAAAATTCCGGAGAGGTCTGTCGGTAAAACGAAAAAACATAAAGAAAAGATACCCCTACCAGAACTAGGGACAGAGGACATGTTACAGTACTATGAGGTAGGTATCAAGTAGTCCGTAAGATAGATAGTCTAGATCAGGGACTTTAGATAAAGAGTTAAGGTGACATATTAGTATTCCCTGAACTAAATCCAGTATGGACTTACCAGATCACCAAAAGGGATGAAAGAAGTTAAATTCAGATTTATACCGTTATTCTTCGAGTACTAGACTCGGTATCAGTCGAGGGCCAGAACAAAAACGACTGACATATCCTGAAGAGGTAGAAACCGACGTTTCCGATATTAGTTAGACTAAAGTCACAACTGGTAGACCACTATAGGTACACATCTCAGAAGAGAACACAAAAACCTTCTCCTACAAAGGATACTGGTCACACAAGAGAACCGTTTTGAGATAATCGGGAACGGGACGAAGTGAGGTATAAGGTTCCGTTTTCAAAGGACAATGGGGTCTACAAAGAACTCAAGGATGAAATCGTAAGGTCAGGGGATATTACTTTTCCTCTATTAAAACCCCACAATCAAGATTTTCCAGAACATCCAGAAGTATCTTGACAAGTTGAAGTCGAAGAAGTCACAATGACCAACCCCGTATCTGAACCTAATGACACTATAACTTACCAAACGGAACCTTTACTTGTCTCTAGTAAGACAACAAAAACTCTAAGTAGGTTCATGACGTAAAGTCTGGGAAAACAACTGGTAGTACCGATGAGGTAAAGAAGATTCCCTAAGGACGGGTGTCATCATCTATATTACCAGTAGACTCAATTTAAGTGGGTAACGTCAGGTAAAATCAAGTGACTAAGGATCTTACAGCTGCAAGTGAGAACGGTAGAGAACAAACTAGTGAAGGTTAAACGGAAGTAAGTACCTGGACTGTGAGGTCCAAGTATACGTTATAACGAGAAATGTCGTAACCTGGAACGAAGATAGTGGTCAATGTAGGTGTTGACCCATAACAAAAACGAAACCAAGGTAGGGAGAAAGAAAAACCTCAATAAAGAGGTGACTAGAGGTCATCGTATAACCCGTGGATGACTGGACACCTCCAGGAGAAAGTAATAGGATAGTAAAACGGAAAAGTATGACAAGTACCCCAAGAGTTCCGTTCTTATGATTTCATCAAACGGTAAGGGAAGAGGTCACCCGGTGTAAGACAGTCTGGAGAGGTGGTACTGGGTGGGCAGAACCCACCAGGGTGTGCCGTACCGAATCAAAGTAACTCAATCTGGTCCGACACCAGGTACACTAATCTGACTGGTCAAAAGACACTAATACCAAAGTCAAACAGTCGGGAGACTACGGGATAGCGTTGTGAATGGTAGAATGAACCCAAAGACAATGGAACCTGCACCCCACAGAGAAGTGCCGACGAGGTCGTTTCGAGTCGGCGACGAAGAATGGAACCTGCTCTCCATAGAGGAGTGGTGGCGGGGAGGACTGGAACTTGCACTAAATCGAGGAAATCCGGGAGGACGTGGACGCGTCGGTGACGAGGAACCTGTATCCCATTGAGGAGGTTCGACGACGGGAACCGGAGTCAACCCCCCCATCGAGGAGAGTCGGTGTGAAGACGCTCCAGTCAACGTCGACCACGCGAAGACGACACGTCAGACTCGATGTTCCCCTCGGGTTACGAAAGTTAAAAAACGGTGACTCCTATTACAAACGACACCCAAACAATATATACCGAAAATAATAAAACTCCATACGAGGAAGATTTGGACGAAAAACCTCTCAAAAATAGTATTTACTCATAACTTAAAACAGTTTCCGAAAGGGACGTAGATAACTTTATTTGGTATACCAAAAATATAAAGTCAAACAATTATACCACATAGTCGAACTAACTAAACGTTTATAACTTCTTAGGAACGTAGGGACCCTATTTCGGGGGAACCAGTACCACATACTAGAAAAATTATACAACAACCTAAGGTAAACGATCTTAAAATAACTCCTAAAAACGTACATACAAGTAGTCACTATAACCCGGTATCAAAAGTAAAAAACACCGTAGAAACAGACGAAAACCATAATCCCACTATCACCGGAGTATCTGAACTCAAACCCTTAAATGGAAGGAAACGTTAAAAGACCTTGTCAAACTCAGACTATCCACAATTGAGAAAAGATTTAAAAACCACCTTGAGTGGACACTTCGGTAGACCAGGATCCGAAAACAAACAACCTTCTAAAAATTAATGTCAAAACTAAAGACACGAACATCAACCAATAAGTCTAAATACGTTTTGTTTTTGTTTTTTTAAGATCTTAAATATTTATGTATAAAATAATTCTAACATTTAATAAATTGTAATTTATTATCTAATATAAAATTTATTTATAAAATTCATTTATAGAAGAAATCTACAAATAAAGACTTTAACAATTCAATTATTGTAAACTTATTTTATTATATATTAAAATTGTCAGTACATATAGTAAAAGATTCACAGTTTCAAAAATATTTTCAATACCATTAATTTTACCATGGGACTTAAAGTATATTAATATTTTGTTGAGTACGGATTAAGATTTGACGTCATTAAGTCGGATCTCACTCTAAATAAGACATCGATACTTTCCGTTACCGTAAATGTAAATCTCATTTAATTTCGTTTACTTCTCCTTTTAAAATAAGATACATTGTGAATCAAGTAATATAAGAACTTACTGATACGGTTGGGTGCGAGTTGTTATCCTCTAGACCATATACGTTTTTTTTTCTTTTTTTAAAGAGTAATTCTTTATCGGATACAAAGTGTTCGTATCTATAACAACAAGATATTGAACACACGTAAAGAAGAAGTTGTATCATTTCAATTGTACCACTTATGAGTTTCACAAATTTTTATATTTATTTTATATAATAATTTGTGTTATAGAGAACATAAAACTCAATCTGTTTCTTAAAACCTTATAAAACACAACGAAACCTATTTGAATAGGGAAATTCTAAAGACAAGGAAAATTCTTTAATATAAAATAAAGTTAAAGAATAAAAAATAATTTTAAGGTTATTAATTACTCAACAGATGAAAGAATTTCAATTTTTTAAACCCTTTTTAACAATGTATTATGTAAACCAAAGATTGACACTTATATTCTCATAATGAAGACTTATTCACATATCATATATGTCACATACGACGACGATGACGATTCAGCGAAGTCAGTACAGGCTGAGACACGCTGGGGTATCTGTCGTCGGGTGGTCCGAGGGGGCAGGGACCCTAAGAGGTCCGTTCTTATAGCCTCACCCAATGGTAAAGGAAGAAGTTACGTACCTTCACTTTTCACTTTCACTTCAGTGAGTCAGTACAGGCTGAGAATCGCTGGGGTACCTGGCGTCGGATGGTCCGAGGAGACGGGTACCCTAAAAGGTCCGTTCTCATGACCTCACCCCACGGTAACGGAAGAGGTTATATGTCACATATCATCCGTCTTTTTATGGGAAAGGAGTTCTACAGATGTAGGATTAGGGTTGTTTTAAGAAAGTTACACATTTATTAACCTTTTGTTTTTAATGTAGATAAGTGACCTGGTGATTATTTGTTAATTTTCCCCATTTGAAAACCACGTACATTTTCGGACGTAACGGACTACGATAAGATACACATGTATCCTCTTTATACATTCTGTTAATATTTCTCTGAGTTTCACTTCCTTCCAAAGATATAAGTTGATCACTTACTACTATAGTCATATCACACTATTCAATATGTATACATTATTATGGATCTTGTTGATATTTTGTCAGTGTGTTTTTCTACATGAGTTTTTGTGATATTTGTGTAGTTGTTCCTTATATTTTTTACAAACTCATTAGGTGTCCTTCCACTTCTTTTACTCTATTTTTTGTCTATCTTGTTTGTCTTTTGTTCTTTGTTTAACCGTCCGAATTAAGGTTTATGTAATTATTGATGTCCTTTACTTATAACACATTGATATGGTTAATTTTCTACTTATAACCTTTGACCTAATTTTTTGTAACGTATTGATGTACGAAAAGTGTTCTCTTAAGTTTATATTGCTACATCCGTTCAAATTTAATTTTATTTCCTTTTTACTATACGTAATAAGTAGTTTTCTTTCTTCACAGACATAATTATAATATTTTATCTGAAGTCTCGTTTTCTTCAATAGTTTCTGATTCTTAATATGTGTATTACTATTTTCTAGATGGTTCCTTTGTATTGTTAGGTTTTACACGTACATGGTTTCTTGTCGACGTTTTATGTACTTCTTTTTGTATTTTGATTTACCTCTTTGTCTGTTTAGGTATTCATTTCAACCTCTGAGACTGTCAAGAGAGAGTTGTCAAATATATCGTTGTCGTATTTTTTAGACTTTATAACATATTCCTGGGGTTTTCCTACTTTGACTGTGAATACTTTTTGTGAAGTGGGTTGGTTTCTTCTTATATACAGAAAAGTTCGTAATTGTTTTATGTACGGTGTAGGGTAAACATCTGGTCTTCTGAGTTATCATTACAACTGTTAAGGGTTTTAAAATTGTCGTAGGGTCGTTCTATAAAATACCTATATTCGTTTAAATAAGATTTTTAATATACCTTTTCGTTTCCTTTATCTTATTCATTTGTTAGACTTTTTCTTCTTATTTTACACTCCTTAGTCTGATGGTCTAAGTCCTTGTCTAACACACTTGTATCTGCACATCTAGTTTTTTATTTTTCTCTCTCTCTCTCTCGAGGTTTTACCTGGATTGACTGAAGACTGTTTCTACAGGTTGACTGAAGGCTGGTTTTACATTTTCCTTAAGTTAATTCCTTTCTATCGGAAAAATTGTTTTCCACAATTTGTTAATCTGTAGGTAATTATACGTTATCTATCTATTTATCTTCCGTCTGTCTGTGTCTATCTGTCTACCTTAGAACTGAATTTATAAAAAAGAAAGTTTCTTGAATTTTCCCTAGTATCTAAATTTTACATTTTGATATTTTCAAAATCCTATTTTATATTCTTTTTTTTAGAAACCTCAGATCACGAACTACCTCTCAAGAATCTGTATTACCCCTTTTTTAGTTCTTTCTTTTTTCACTAATTCTTCTGAAGTAGTTTTATTTTCTAAAGGTGAGACACTTGAGATAATTGTACTGTTTTCAGATTGATGTTGAATCCACTTTCAGATCGATGTCGAATCAACAGACTGTTTCCTGAGTCTAAATAGCATATATTTCTTGTCAGTTTTGAGTTGTAATTTTCTTTCGTTTACGAGGTGAAATATTTTTACCCGTTATCTATATCTCTGAAAACTGGTTCAAGTCAAGTCAAGTCAGCGGATTAGCACAGATTGAGAAACGCTGGGGTACTTGGTGTCGTGTGGTCCGCAGGGATAGGTAGTGGTTGAGGATCTCAAGTGAGTTTGAGTGCAGGTGTCTCAGCCACTACGGTATGTCGGTAGAGTAGGAGACAACAGGGGAAGAGGACGGGGGTTAGGGAGGGTCGTAGTCTCAGAAGAGGTCACTCAGTTATGAAGCGTACTCCACCGGTTTCATGACCTCAAAGTCGAAGTTGAAGTCAGGATGGTTACTTGTGGGTCCTGACTAGAGGAAATCCTACCTGACCAACCTAGAGAAACGTTAGGTTCCCTGAGAGTTCTCAGAAGAGGTTGTAACGTCAAGTTTTCGTAGTTAAGAAGTCGCGAGTCGAAAGAAGTGTCAGGTTGAGAGTGTAGGTATGTACTGGTGTCCTTTTTGGTATCGGAACTGCTCTACCGCTTCTGTATCCCTTTAAATTATAAAATAACCAACGACTACTCTTACCTGTACCCAAACCCATCTGAGGCCCTCAACCACTACCTGTCCCTCCGGACCGTACAACGCCAAATACCCCAGCGTTTCTCAGTCTGTGCTGACTTCCTGACTTGACTCGACTTACTCTTACATTTTATTAATTTAGGTGAGACCTTTTATCAAGTAGTCATAGGAATTGATTTATATGTGATTGGTGTACTCGGTCTTTACCTTGAGGACCCGTAAATAGGGTTTCTTTCCTTTTGAAAATATTTTTGTTTTGATATACACTAAAAAATGTCGTCGAAATTCCTAAAAAAAGTCGAAATGACTCTATTTTAACTCTTTATTTTAACATTATTTAAATTTCTCATGTTGTCTTTGATCTTTATCGGGTCTTCAAGAATTTGTCCATTTACCAACATGTTTAACACCATGTAGGTATGGTGTCGAGAAAACTATAACATGATATTAGTGTCTTCTATATTCGTATATTTTGATACTACACATACGTCTTGAGGAACAATGATATACACAAAGCAGTGAATCGACACAGACTGAGGAACACCGGGACATCTGACATCGGGAGGTCCGTGGAGACAGGTAAACTAAAAAGTCCGTTCTTATGACCCCACCCAACGGTAAAAGGAGGAGGTCCCCTAGAAGGTTTGGGTTCTAAACTTGGGTGTAGAAGACACAGAGGACGTGACGTGTAAGAAATGGGTGATTCGATAGTCCCTTCGAGGGAACTATGATATTGAGAAACGTTAAAGGATACTTAGAAATTATTAAATACTTATACGTATGTGTGTGTATAGGTATATACGTACATATGTGTATGGTAAGATAAAACAAAAAAATATAATCTATGTCTCAGTAAAAGATGAACTTATGTTCTTCTTTCCTTCCTTTTCTATTCCTCCTTCTTTTTCTCTTCCTCTTTGGTTTATCATTTTCATACGACGGACACTTTGTCGAAATGGTTCTTAGTTCCTCCTCAAATATTGTCGTTTGAACTTTGTAAACTCACGAACTTTATTTGGTATAGTTCTCCCGAATGTATGGTATTTGTATTTATTTAAACCTTGAGAAGACAGAAGATACGTAGATTATATTGTTATATTCAATAATCGTTGAATGACGGGAAGCTTGGTTCATATTTGTAAGTAGAAAACCTTATTAGAAAGGGTCTTATTCATACGAAAAAGATCATTCAGATGAAAGGAAATTGAGTAAGTTTACTGACTATAATACATCATTTATTAACGATATATTTCATTGTCTTAACGATACCTCATTTGATTATTTTACTTAATTAGACATTTACGTCAAAGTTGAGATTAAACATGAGATCGTTGTGTAATACAATCCTATAAAAATAAAACAATCCGAAAAAAAAAAAAAAGTTAAATCTGACATGGATTGAAGACCTTCATACTAATTCTTAGAAAGAAATAGTAATCATATCTTCTGTTCAATTAAATTTCGTTATTGAATTTAGAATTAGTCCAATATATAAATTAAATTTTTAGGTGATCTACTAAAATAGGAAACTTTTCGTTTAATACTGAATAATCTTACTCAGATTTCTAGTGATTATAATCACAAAGTTTTAAAACTTATTAAATGACAACTCGGTCAGAATTACAACAGTGGGTTTATACGTGATGAACTTTATTAGACTAGAGAAACAAACCCCTTTTTAATAAAAAAAGTGTTATTCTGATATAAAGTCAGTGGAAAGGTACTTTACAAAGTCTAGGGTGAGAGAAGTTTTATCAGGGAAAGGGTCTTTTTTTCATTGTTTCGAACGCTTTTTAAATTTATTCAATGGGATGACACTGATGAAACTATGAATTTAACGTAGAGTAAGAGTCATAACCATGGTACGCCCGTCCATGGAACAGAAAGAGGATAAAGATATAGATTACGAAGTCGTTACGGACTTTACATCTGTTACGAGGTGTACAACAAGTTAATAAACGGAGTAATTGAGTTACGACTTAAACTCATTGGCTATTGATTTTCTAGTAAAAACTTTCTTATATAAATCTCAATCCTACTTGTGAGAAAGACTACCAAAATGTTGTACTTTACCGAGTGAAAGATTTTACTTTGAGGTTCAGTGTGAAAGTTTTATTTGAGAGAAAACGACTGAGACAAGAAAGTAGGCTAAGAAGACGTTTATTGTATTGTGAGACGTTATCTTTTACGAAGATGGTTTGGTCTATTATCATCCACAGTAAAAGAGATCTCATAAAACAAAGAAAAGTCGCACAAAGTGAGAGTGTAAAAGGGAGTAAAAGGTGTAAATAGAATAAAGGTGACGATATAAAATACATGTGTTATTAGTACGTGATTTTACAAACGGACAACTATCTGTTAACGACATAAACTGTTTGGTAAAGGGAAATTAACTACACTTCCTTATGGGTCCCTTTCCTACTACTTCGGTACCAGAGACCCGAAGATGTGAGAAAAGAGAGAGAGACGAGTTCCAATCGCAGTGTTATTATCATTCAGAAGTTGAAAACGAATGGTGTATTATTACGTAAACTAGAAGTATTATGTGAATATCTATTTAGTTCGTGATAAAGAACTTTAAAGAACCTTTTATCTTCCTTCTCCACCTTCCTTTGGTAATAACTTCAATGGGACGGAGTTAAAAAGATACTTTAAACTCCATCTGTCCCATTCGTTTCTAACAGAAAATCATTAAGACCTCTACAAAAAATTTAACTCATTAAGTCTTTACCTCTTTACTTTCCAATTTTTTTTCCTATTACCTGTAGTTCCCTTGTATCCTAGATGTAGGACAGAAAGGTTAAGTATAAGTGTCCTCTTTTAACAAATTCTAAAAATGGGAATTTTAGACTACACACAATCAGCGAGTCAACACAGGCTGAGATACGTTGGGGTACCTGACTTCGGGTGATCGGAGAAGACGGGTACCTTAAGAGGTCCGTTCTTGTGATCTCACCCAACGGTACGGAAAGAGGTCTCCTAGAAGGACTGGGTTCCTAACTTGGATCCGGAGGACGTAACGTCCGGAAGAAATGACAGACTCGGTGGTGAGATTGGAATTAGAATTAGAATGGAATTAGAGGTTTTAACACTTCTTAGTATAAAATGAAACAAGTCATTGAAAAATTACTTACCGACCCACAGAGACACGTACTTTTTCTTCTCTTGTCCCTCAATCCCTATTCTTACTATTTAGTACACTTCAAACTTTATGAATAATCATTAGAACTTGAAAAAGAAAATATAATAACAATTACAAGTCTATTTTTAAATCCGAGATTGTCTAATGAGGTTCTTTAAGGATTGAAGTGTCAGACCATGAGGTGAGGTCTTTGTCTTTTAGCACATAAGTAACCAAGAAACATATATATCCCATATATAATAAGTAAGATATGATAAAGACATGATGGTCTCCTCAACATATATTTTATGTACTGATCATGTGTGTGTGTTTGTGTGATATGTATGTTAGATATTGTATAAGTCAATTTCTTTATGTTACATAAACTGGATAAATTACACAGACTAAGATACAGGAATTTATAAGTATTCTTAGGATTCCAAAGGGATAAGTCTTTATTAAAAGGAGAATATTACTGAAGTGATGAACCTAAAAAAGGTCGACACACAAACGAAAATAATCGGAAGTAAATGAAGTTAGTTCAACTTATGTAAAATTATATGTGGTTTAAGATTGAAAGAAGACTTCTATTAACCGTCCATAACTGAAAAGAGGAAAATCATTGATAGTTCTCATATGATTGTCTTAGACTCCCAGATCTTATAATTAGAATGACTAGGTCATTGAGATTTATAATGTGATCGTTTCCGGGTGATAAGGAAATTGTTGTAATTAAGGTTTTACGGTATGACATTTGTACCACCTAAGTTCGAGGAATAAATTGAGTTACCACCATTATAAATGAGGTACACAAGATAAAAATAACCGGTGTGTATCATAGAGGTTATCTATAACAAGGAAAAAGTATAAAACAAAAACAAAGTATAACGACAATAAAACGAAATAAAGAAATACAAATAGAAATTTTACGAATTATATGGATAATTCATGAAGATAATACGTATCTTCCATATACTTATATATGTGTTCGATATATATTTATATATGTATGTGTTTTATATATATGTTGTATATATACATACATATATATAACGTGTTTTATATCAAAATTAAAACTCCGATAACCTGAGAAGTCTATCGAGACATAAATCTAGACCATAAAGTATAAAGGGATCCCAATAGGCTTGAGACTGAATAGTATATATAACTAGACCTCCGGGTCATTCATTCGAGTTTGTTTCTGTTATACAGGGTAGTAAAATTTGAGATTGTACAGAATTTAGACAGAAAAGGAAGAAAAGGAAAGGAAGGATAAAAAAGGATCAAGTATTAGTGTGTTAGGGAACAAAATCAAAAATTTTTATAAGGTAATTGTGTGACCAGAGAGATAGTTGTATAAGACGTATGGTATTCGTCTCAACGAAAGGATTTAGTTTTATACACTAGAACAATAAGGGGTACGAGTTGTATAGATTACTGTGCGATCATATTGACAGTATTTTTCGGTTCTCAGTACTCCTATAGTATCACCAAATGAGACAGTTGAGTTAATTCGATTTGATACAGAGGGTCTTTATCGAGTGGGATCAACCGAGATTCAGTCTCAAGGAATTTCAATACAGACATGTTGTAGACCTTCGACACACTTCATAGTCGATTCTCTACTCCATTGTCGGTAAGGAGAGGTTTCCTGTAAGTCTGTACGTCTTTGTCGTTACTAAAAGTCAAATAAGACGAAAGGGAGTAGGTACGAGCGAAAAAAGGGACTGAAGGTCGTCGTCGTCACTTGACTCTTTTGTGGGTCTTTATTGATACTATCGAATCAGGTCGAAAGACAATTATACATGTGAAAGGAGATGTCCTAGAAATCAAACAAACAAACAAACAAAAAATCATAAGTACTCCGACTCTCCTTTCGTATTAAAATATGTATTGAACACTAACAAACTGAAAACAAGAGTGAGACTGTTTTAAGTACAAATTTTTTTATCTTATTACTTGTGAAATTTTGAAACATAATGATCTTTAATTAAGTTAAAAATAATATTCAACAATTAACCTTATTTATAAAGTCAGTATATAGGGAATCGTCTATAAAAGTACATGATTGTTGAAATATTTCGGATTCGATTATGTGTATTCTTGTCTTCAGTACTAATCATAAACCGGTTGTCTGAAGGGATAATGTCTACAATGTGAACGACGGCACGACACGAATCAACGAGTCCAGTATGGACTTGCCAGATCACCAAAAGGAAGTCAAGTCAAATCAGCGAGTCAGCACAGGCTGAGAAACGCTGGGGTACTTAGCGTCGGTCCGGAGGGACAAGTAGTGGTAGAGGGCCTCAAGTGAGTCTGAGTGCAGGTAGCTCAGGCACTACGGTAGGTGAAAGAAGTTAAATACAGACTTATACCGTTATTCCTCAAGTACTATACTCGGTGTCAGTCGAGGATCGGAACAAAAACGACTGACATATCCTGAAGAGGAAGACACCGACGTTTCCTATATTAGTTAGACTAAAGTCACAACTGGTAGACCACTACAGGTACACATCTCAGAAAAGAACATAACAACCTTCACCCACAAACGATACTGGGCACCTAAGAGAACCGTTTTGACATAATCGGAAACGGGACGAAGTAAGACATGAGGTCGCTGTTTAAACGGACAATCAGGTCCATAAAGAACTCAAGGATGAAAACGTAAGGTCACGGGATATTACATCTCTTCCGTTACCGTGGGGTGAGATCATGAGAACGGACCTTTTAGAGCACCTGCCACCTCGGACCATCCGACGTCAGGTACCGCAGCGCTTCTCAACCTGTGCTGACTCTCTGAAGTGAAAGTGAAAAGTGAAAGGACGTAACCTCTTCCTTTACCGTTGGATGAGGTCACAAGAACGGACCTCTTAGGGTCCATGTCCCCTCGGACCACCCGACGGCAGATACCCCAGTGTGTCTCAGTCTGTGTTGACTTCGCTGAATCGTCGTCGTCGGGATATTACTTTTCCTGTAGAAAACCCCCACAATCAAGATCTTCCAGAACATCCAAAAGTATTTTGGTAAGCTAAAGTCGAAGAAGTCACAATGACCAACCCCGTACCTGAACCTAATGACACTATGACTTACCAAACAAACCTTTGTTTGTCTCTAGTAAGACACAAAAAACTCTAACGTTGTTCATGACGTAAAGTCTGAGAAATAAAAAAAATTCAAAACGAAATCCGAAAGTCATTCCTTTTTTTTTAGTGTGTGTACGTTTAGTCTTCTATTTTTTTGTTGAAGTATAATATTAGTATATGATTAGGATATATTAGTTTATGTAGTAGGAAGTAAGATTAGATCTGTACATGTTCAAATCCGTTAACAAATTATAAGTCAGAAAGTGAGAAAAATAGATAGAGAGAGGTATACTTTACAAAATTATACATTTTGAAATATTTATTATTGATTTGACTGTACAATTTACACTAATCGAAGTAAAAATATATTAATAATGAGACTAAAATAGTAACTTGAATCGATCCTTCACTTAATTGTTATGAATCCAGTAAAATTAAGTGTACCATTGAACCATGATTAAAAAGATAACAATAATAAGTTTTGTTTTTGTTTAATTAGACGATGTTGTAAACCGTCTGACGTTCGGACGTCTCAGTGAGTAATGTAAAACGAAAATATTTTTACGGTATTTTATATTAATCACTGTTCTGGTGAAGTAACCATATAAGGTAGTAGTTCTCTATAACGATGTGAATTTTAAGACAAGATCTACAGATGTATCACGGTTCAATATATTTAATGGGGATGAGCTGTAGAACTGAAAATTTGATCCATAACTGTGTCAACTCTCCTGTGACTCACTAAACTGTGTCATGTTCTTCGGAAATCAACAATAGAACTTTACCGAGAGCACGAAACCTGTATTAACTTCCAAATATTGACTTACTATCTGAACAGTTAACGTAATGGTTTGGACGGTTCCTTTGTGTGTTAAGTAAAACAAAAAGAACAAAATAAGTAAGTACATTGTTAAGTTAAAGTATTGTTATAATCCAGGGAATTCCGTTTTGTAACGTTCCGTTAACAACTTTAAGAGATCAACAATTTCCGTGAATTGGAAACCGGAGGGTTAAATAAAGTCATGGAGTCCGTATGACCTTTAGGTCTTCTTCCTTTTCGACCTTTATACACTTACGATCTCACTCGTCTAAATATTTTACCTTTTCTCTTGTTTTATAATAGAGACGTCTCTAAATAATCCTACATACACAGTATAATATTTACGACTTGTTAAATTTATAGATATTTTATTCTTCAGTACCCTTGGGTGTTCAAAATCTTACCATGTAAATATTGTAGGACCTGTTAAATAATCTTAAAAGTAAATTAATAGACAATCGTCCAAGTGTTCGTCTAAAACACTCCTGTGTTTCTATGTTTATCATAAGACCGGACCTCTTAAGGTACCTGACATATGAGGTACTCCAGGTTTCTAACCCCGGGTTGACGCATTGAAAGTGAAAGTTTCAATGTTTCCTTCTTTCATAGGGGACCGTTTCACAAAGTCACACACCTTTTTTCTTTTGTTTTTATTTAGAGTTAAATTCTCACAGTATATTTTATGAAAATATATGGTATTTATGTCTTATATAAATATATTGTACTTTCCCTTTCACAATCAGTGAGTCAGTACAGGTTGAGGAACACTTAGGTACCTGGAGGTTCAAATGTTCCAGTATCAGGAGGTTCAAGGAGACAGGTTCCCTAAGAGGTCCTTTCTTATGACCTCACGAAACGGTAAGGGAAGAGGTTCCCTAGAAGGACTGGGCCCCTAGCTTCGGTCCAGAGGGTGTAACGTCTGTCTAAGAAATGGTGGACTCGGTAGTACCAAAAAGTGTTTATCTTTAACCTACATCATGGTGCCACTCTGATCTCAAGTCCTATACACACGTTCGTAACCTCTCTTCCTTCTACTGTCTTATTCATCTCCCTACTCTTTGAATTTAAGAACTAAGTTATAAAAATATAACTGTAAACTTTCGGCTTTGATTCTTTATTGTACTAATTATCTCAGTGATTCGATAATTATTACCATAGTCTATAGAACAGATATTTAAATAACGTGAAAGGTAAACATCCAAATTTCAAAATTGTCAACCGGGGTGACTAAACAACACAAAACCCATTATTAATTATTGATAATAAATCACCTAAAATAAAGTTACGATGAATATGGTCTGTTATATTAAACCTTATTTTAATTCATATCTTTAGTTTGTTTATACGATAATAAAAGAAAGTACAATTATGTGTCTCTCTTCTCATGATAAAAGTTAATCCTAAATCTTTCGGTGTTCTCTTTAGTGAGGACTCCCATTAGATATTCTAGCATTGAAAGGAACTCGGGTAGTCTCTATACTCTAGTGTTCAGTTTGTCTACCTGACTTAAGATTTCACGTAGGGAGGTTCCTTACTCTTCCGTGTATTTGGTAAAGTGAAAACCGTTCATGTTCTTCTTCATTCTCGGTACTTTCGTCCATTCTTCTTTTATCCTTTTTAACATTAGTAGAAATTCTAACTCATACCCGGTAAGATTTCCTCTAGTCGGGACCCACGAGAAACCTTCCTTACTACGATTTCGACATTGAGGTCATGAAACCGGTGGAGTACGCTTCTCAACTGACTAACCTTTTCTGAGACTACGACCCTCCTTAACCCTCGTCCTCCTCTTCCCCTGTTGTCTCCTACTCTACCGACCTACCGTAGTGCCTGAGCTACCTGCACTCAGACTCACTTGAGGCCCTCAACCACTACCTGTCCCTCCGGACCGCACGACACTAAGTACCCCAGCGTTTCTCAGCCTGTACTGACTCGCTGACTTGACTTGACTACCCGTCACACTGACAAATCTTGGGGACTTCAGAGATCTGTTTTCCTCTCGGGATTACGTGATTTTCAATAAAAGGTTCATGATCTAGTGTGTCTCTAGTGGATAAGTACCTGTATAGTCTCTACTGGAAATCTTATGGACACTAAGGATACAAGTTCATATCTATCGGTCTACCTTTTAAAATTACCTATTGATTTGAGAGATTTTATTTTAATCTTTCTTTAGAATCTGAAATTTTAACATTTATAACTTTCACTTTCAACGAGTCAGTACAGACTGAGAAAGGGTGGGGTACCTGACATAACAGGTGGGTTAAGAGGACCGGTCTTATGACCTCACCCTCGGAAAGGGATGAGGTCCCCTAGAAGGGTTGAGTCCCTAACTTGGGTCCAGAGGACGTAATGTCCTTCTAAGAAATTGTCGACTCGATGATCCCTTCGAGTTCTTATGACTTTACCCATCGGATAGGGAAGAGGTCGCCTAGAAGGGTTGGGTCCTTAGTTCATTATGTAGTTGTTTCCCTAAATTGTTGTCTCGTCGTCCTCCTCTTCCCCCTCTGTTCTATTCTACCAACCTACAGTCTTATATGAGATAGCTGTACTTAAACTCGTTTGAAACTCTCTTCACTTCCTGTCCCTTCGGGTCGTACGACGTCAGGTACCCCAGAGTTTCTCAGGCTGTGTTGACTCGTTTACTTGTTGTTGCTGTTTCGTCTTACTCGTGTCGTATGTTCAATTCTCTTAGTCTTCTAGATTCTTTTATGGGTCTGTCTTAGTCTTAGTACTTCTTGTTTTTCCTATTTTTTAAGTCTTTTCTAACATTATAAAATGTAAGTAAGGAGTCTCCCCAATCTCTGTCTTACCTTTTCAAACTCAAACTCAATAAGTTTTGACTATATTTGTCTAAATAGGACAAATCCTGAGTCCGTCTTATTTACGGAATAAAAGGAGAACGTATAGTATCATTTTGATTACTTATAGTCTTGTTTCTTTTTTGCGAATTCATTAGTCTCCCTTTTTCTATAATAGGAGTTTCCTTATCGTTAGTTAGATGAAGACTGAAATTTTTCTTCTATGTCTTCGGGGACCTCTTACCTTATTGAACAAATTTTCCAATTTCATCGACAGTTACATGTAACGATAAAGAAAATTTTCTAAGAAGATTAATTTCTACTTTATTTCCTTAAAAATCTGGTAGTTTTACTCTATAAAAATAGTGTAAAAAGTACTTGATTTGATTTATGGTTTAATTTAAGAAGTCCGATGTTATTGTAAATAAAGTCTATTTTGTACCGTTATATCCTTTCGTATTTTCACTATTTACATCTATTTATATTTATTACTGATGTGTTTTGTCATTATCATTTAGAACAACCCCTATTTATATACATTTGATTATAAGTTCCGTTATTATTATGTTTTATACCGTTTCATACCTTTTCTTAATTTCCAAAGACTTCGTCATTAGAGGTTATCTTGACGGTTGTTATACATTTACAAGACAATACTCCAAGATTATTCCGTCTGAGATTTGTAACCGTAGATAAATTTCATGATCATTTTACTGATTACGTTGACTCTTTGACTTAAAAAAATAAACTTAATTTGAGTATAAATTAACCGATGTACACAGGTCACCGATGATATAACTTGTAAATTCAAGATTTCTATAAACGTAACAGACCCTTCCCCATTTCATGATTAAGTGTAATTCAACATTTTTTCTCTCTTATATACAAAATGAAAATTTACTGGTGATTTATTCCTCATTTTCTTAATTATTGATTGTTTAATTATCTTCCATTTCTTAAGTTACCAAAATTTTTGTCGAATGAGAGTTTTCTAGTCAATACTCTCTACTCCCCTGTCCTTTGAACTATTAGTCAAGTCAAGTCAAGTCAGTGAGTCAGCACGGACTGAGACGCTGGGGTACCTGACGTCGTGTGGTCTGAAGGAACAGGTAGTGGTAGAGAACCTCGAACGAGTTTGAGTACCAGTAGTTGTTCTCAGTACAGTGAACTATTATTTATTTTATTTAACATTGTACCATCCATACTTAGAATTTCTCTTTCACTTCAGAGAGTCAAAACAGGCTAAGACGCTGGGGTACCTGACATCGGATGGTCCTAGGAGACAGGTACCCTAAAAGGTCCGTTCTCATGACCTCACCGAACGTTAAAGGAAGAGGTCCTTTAGAATTATGAAGTTATTAATGTAATTGAACTGAAAGTTTTTTGACATACATAAATAAAAACGGACGTGTCACATAAGTAACGACGTACACCCGAAAGAGATCAACGTTGTTCGTCCACAATACAAAACCACGAGCCCACAGAGTAACACCACCGAAGAGGACAACCCCTCGTACCCGAGTCATCAACTCCGAGTGTCTAAGATCTCGAACGTTCGAGTCTTCAACACCGTGTACACGAATCTACGGGGTGTGGTACACCTTTGAAGGGTTTGGTCCATAGTCTGGGTACAGGGGACGTAACCGTTCACTAAGAATTGGTGACCTGGTGGGTTCTTCAAGTTGTAATTGAAATTTAAGTGATTTATGATGTTTAACGTCTGAGAGAATAGACCGGATCATGACTTTACCAGAATACATACACATCAAAAAGATTTAATACAAATTGAGTCTTCAAAATAGGAACTCTAAAGGTATTATAACTGTTGGTGTTCTTGATAGGAAAAAATCGAGATTTTGACTTAGAAGATGGTATGAAATAATAAAAAGTAACTATTTAGTGAAATTAATTATACACGTATATACATATAAAAACTAATCAGTTTACTTCCTCCCTTCCTTTATTTATTTAGTACCGACGGACGTAATACTCTGCCGAAGATTTACACCACGAGTAGAGTCAAGAACCTAATTGATAAATACGGACAGTCTAAGGGTCCGGGTTGAATTTTTGAATAAAACTCTCGGTTGTATAACAACGAATTTAAAAATTATCTCCAAAACAGTTATGTAGTTTCGTTTCATTTAGTGTGGATGACTCACGGGTCTCACCCTCCTTCTTTACTTTTAAATGGGGAGACACAGTCTACCTCCATTAAAATTCAGTGAAAGGAAGACTATGAGATGTAACGACGATGACGATTCAGTGAAGTCAGCACAGGTTGAGACACGCTGGGGTATCTGCCGTCGGGTGGTCCGAGGGGGTAGGGACCCTAAGAGGTCCGTTCTTGTGACCTCACCCAACGGTAAAGGAAGAGGTTATGTACTTTCACTTTTCAGTTTCACTTCAGAGCGTCAGCACAGGCTGAGAATCGCTGGGGTACCTGACGTCGGAAACGGCACTGATAAAATTTTTAACAAATATTAGTGTGGAGACAAGAATAGTAAGAGAGTATCTTTCATGGGGTTCCCAAAATTTATTCAAGATTTCACCAATTGTCTATTAAATTAAAATGTCCTTCTATTGTCAACAAGACACCCAATACAAAAGACGATATATAATTCCGGTCTATCAAATATTCGGTCAGGAGAATTCATGCTTTTTCCAGTAAAAAGCAAATTCCGTTTTGATGAATTTACAATGTCTTCGTATCCTTTTATAAGGAGGTGGTAGTAGTCTAAATATAGAGACAATTTCTACTAAGGAAAAACAAAACAGAAGTGTAAACGTTTTATTAATCCGAAACAGAACTCCTCAGTTGTTAACTTTTAGACATTCTTACCATGTTTAAAGACAACTACATTGTCAGAAGACACGTAAAAAGTCTTCCGTCCTTCATACGTTAGAACACTTCTTGAATCTTTCTATTTTCTTTTGTTAAGTGTTATCCCTTCAAAGTCGTTGATTAAAACTGGAATTTTTAGATTCTTAACTTACGTATAGACTAATCTCCAACGACACATTCGTCACTAAGTTCAACAGGGACTGAATAATATAGGTAGAAATGGCACTTCATTTTAATGTGTTCCGTTAACTAATAGAACACAAGAAAAAAATTAGTCATCTCGTTGAATTTGGGGAAGATATAACGGTGAAACACTACGTAAGTTAAAATACAACGAGAGAGGAAATAAGACGACGAATACATTCAAATTTGTATGTGTGTGTCTCTCGAAACTTTTTCAACTGAACGATGTATAGTGAGTCGGCTACATCACCTTCTTAAATTAAAGTGTGCGTTCAGAGGTACGGAGAATTAAAGGAAGAATAAGGTTTTAAGGTATTAAAGAGGAGTCTTAAAAAAAGAGTCACGTTCGAGTATCCCCTTGAATCTTATAAATGATAAAGTAAACCTAACTTTTTAAGTATTTGGTACAGAGTAATAGAATATCCACAAACGTCTCAGTAAACAGAAGACCTTTATTTACTGACTGAAAGAACTCCTATACTTAGGTCCAGATTCTAGGAGAAAAGTTAAACACATAAATGTCGTATGATACGATAAAAGGAAATTTTCATTACTCATTATTAGTCGTCTATTTGTCGTAAAAATATTCCGTTTTTATTAAAATTATTGAAAAA
The DNA here is from genome assembly GCA_006410555.1 of Capra ibex. Taxonomy (NCBI): domain Eukaryota; kingdom Metazoa; phylum Chordata; class Mammalia; order Artiodactyla; family Bovidae; genus Capra; species Capra ibex. The sequence goes on from SJYO01052474.1 coordinate 29,972,318, forward strand.
GAAAACAGTCAATAGACTCTTATACAGGTCCAGAGACCAAAACCATACTTTGTTCTTAATTGTTAGTTATCATTTGTTTTCTTTCTTTTTTCTTTTCTACTATTAATATGTCTCCAGTTTTCAGTATTATTAGTTGTAGTTCCTCTTATATATATAGTGTATTATATTTTAATATGAATTATAAATAATCATCTTTACATTATTACTCCGTTTCAGTATTTTATAATGACTATAAGTATACTGTGTATTTCTTAAATTTATTAACTTCCATTTTCAACCATTTTATAGACAGCTGATTTTTAATCAGTGTTGGAACAACCCTCTCACACATTAAATGAGCCAAGATAGAACGGTGTCCTTTTAAACTTCACTGTCTTACTGGTCACAATGTCAAAGCACAATGTCTAGTCAAAATAAATCTTTCGTTTCCTTTTATGTAGGACTCAGGACTCCCGTCCAACTGGGTTTTCTACACTTCTCTTCTCTTCGGGAGGTCAGGTTAAAATCAAGGAGAAAAATATACAAAAAGAAAAAAAGAGGAGGGGGACCCGGACAGGATACATTTGACCCGATCGGTCCTGACGACAAATAAAATGGACTCCAGGAGTGAGGTAAGGAGCCTGGAAAGAAACAAGACAAAAACCACCGAAAAGGGAAGAAACAGAAAATCGGTGGTGGTAAGACCTGAGGAAAAAGGATAAGATTGATGGATCGTTGGACTTTCAACTCTCAATAAAATAAACCACCCTTACAAATCCTGAGACTCGGACCCTCTCTCGTAGAGTCATCGAGACTCTTTTGACGAGGTTCCTCCGTCCTCCACCTCAGTCCGATATATGTTCGAACGTTGTATCCCTCGTCTATAGTCTTTAGTCTATAGTTCAAATTCCTTATATCGTAAGACACATACCCTTCTACGTTCGGAGACCCGAGTGACTTAAATAAGGAAAATATACGTGCAGTCGATAGACCTCGATTTAGGATAAAGAAACAAGTGGAAGTCAAGTCAAGTCAAGTCAGCGAGTCAGTACAGGCTGAGACGCTTGGGTACCTGATCTCGTTCGGTCCGTAGGGACAGGTAGTGGTTGAGGCCCTCAAGTGAGTTTGCGTACAGGTGACTCAGCCACTATGGTAGGTTGGTCGAGTAGGAGACAGCAGGGGTAGAGGAGGACGTAAGTCAGTAAGGGTCGTAGTCCCAGAAAAGTTTACTCAGTCGAAATGTATAGTCCACGGGTTTCATGACCTCAAAGTCGAAGTTGTAGTCAGGAAGGTTACTTATAAGTCCTGACTAGAGGAAATCCTACCTGACCAAACTAAAGGAACGTCAGGTTCCCTGTGAGTTCTCAGAACAGGTTATGGTGTCAATTTTTCATAGTTAAGAAACCGTGAGTCGGAAGAAATACCAGGTTTAGAGGGTAGATATGTACTGATGACCTTTTTGGTATCGGAACCGCTCTACCTGGAAACAACCGTTTCATTACAGAGACGAAAAATTATACGATAGATCCAACCAGTATTGTGAGGAAGGTTCCTCATTCGTAGAAAAGTGTCGACGTCAGTGGTAGACGTCACTAAAACCTCGGGTTTTTTTATTTCAGACTGTGACAAAGGTGACAAAGGGGAAGATAAACGGTACTTCACTACCCTGGTCTACGGTACTAGAAGTAAAAGACTTACAACTCGAAATTCGGTTGAAAAAGTGAGAGGAGAAAGTGAAAGTAGTTCTCCGAGAAATCAAGAAGAATCGAAAGACGGTATTCCCACCACAGTAGACGTATAGACTCCAATAACTATAAAGAGGACCGTTAGAACTAAGATCAAACACGAAGTTGGACTGGTCGCAAAGAGTACTATATCAGACCTATATTCAATTTATTCGTCCCACTGTTATATATCGGAACTGAATTAGGAAAAGGATAAACCTTGATCAAAAAACAAGGTACAGGTCAAGATTGACAACGAAGAACTGGACGTATGTCTAAAGAGTTCTCCGTCCAGTCCACCAGACCATAAGGGTAAAGAACTCCTTAAAAGGTGTCAAATAACACTAGGTGTGTCAGTTTCCGAAACCGTATCAGTTATTTCGTCTTTATCTACAAAAAAGACCTTGAGAGAACGAAAAAGTTACTAGGTCGTCTACAACTGTCAAACTAGAGACCGAGGAGACTGAAAAGATTTAGGTCGAACTTGTAGACCTTCAAGTGCCAAGTGTATGACAACTTTGGACCGAACCTCCTGAAACTCGTAACGAAAAGATCACACACTCTACTCACGTTAACACGTCATCAAACTTGTAAGAAACCGTAATGGAAAGAAACTTAACCTTACTTTTGACTGGAAAAGGTTAGGACACTGGTGACCACTCAAAAAGTTTAAACGACTGTATAACTGACGTCGTGAAAGCGTCGTAGTAGAAAATCCTAAACTTTATCGAGTTGACCTTAAGGTAGTGGAGGTGATCGAAACAAGAATCACTAAAAAGGATTCCGGGTGAACTGAAGTGTCAGGTCCTACAAACCGAAATCCACTCACTAGTGTGGTGACACTAATAGACAGTACTTCTAGCAAAAACATACCAAGAAGACACGTAAGAACGGTGGAGAAAATTATAGAAGACGAAGACACTCCAGGTATGGTAAAGACAGGAAATAACTCGGGTAGAAACGTACTTTACAAAGGAACTATAGAGATTAAAAGAACTTCTTTAGAGATCAGAAAGGGTGAGATAACAAAAGGAGATAAAGAAACGTAACTAGTGACTCCTTCCGAAAGAATAGAGAGGAACGATAAGAAACCTTGAGACGTAAGTTTACCCATATATAAAGGAAAGAGGAAACGAAAAACGAAGAGAAGAAAAGTGTCGATAAACATGTCGGAGGAGTCTGTCGGAAAAAAAGAAAAAAAAATGTAAAGAAAAAGAACCTCTACCAGAACTAGGGACAGAGGATATGTCACAGTACTTTAAGGTAGATAACAAGTAGTCCGTGAGACAGTCGAGATGAGGGAATTCAGATAAAGAGTGAAGGTGACAAAATAGCACTCCCTAAACTAAATCCCGTATGAATTACCGGATCACCAAAAGGGATGAAATAAATGAAATTCAGACTTAAACCGTTATTCCTCAAGTACTAGACCCGATGTGAGTCGAGGACCAGAACAAAAAGGACTGACATACCTCGAAGAGGTAGAAACCACGTTTTTTATATTAGTTAGACTAAAACCACAACTGATAGACCATTACAGGTACACATCTCAGAAGAGAACAAGTGGAATTCCTCACCGTCTACCGATCAAGAACGTAAAAGGTCTCGAGGAGTCGTTAGTGGCATTCCCTACCACCGTAGAAGACCTAGTCAAAACCTTCGGGAGTAAATGTAGACCTCGACTCTTTAACGACTACCGACACTATAAAGAACAAACAATTATACCGTCCTCTATAAAAGTAAAGTGAATAGGTTTGTATAAGGTTACTGAAAAATTTAGAAACCGATAATCCTGTAATGTTAATATTTTTTTAATTTGTTACACAAAGACACATTTTCCGTCTGACATGTCATGTATGTTCCAGAAAAACATTTTGTCAAATTTAGGAGAATTATTGACCATGTATCTCGTTTGTAAAAACCTTGAAAATAAAACAATCAATCCCAGAAGACTCTTCGTCTAAAGTTTTTACCCTAGTATACACGTTCTAAAATAACCGTTTTGTGGTCATTTTTTTATTCCCCGTCCCTAGGTCTCTTCTGTTCCTTTCGGAATTCTGGGGACTGGAGATTCCTCCTTTCTTTCCTTACTCCTAACCGACCTATCTGAGTCAAATTTCTCTCAAAGTCAGTCCAGATACCCCTCAGGAGTTCAGTTTCTCCGAGTAAACTCCAAAGGGTTTAAGAGGTAACTACAAATCTTTTGTGAGAAATGAAGGTATCTTTTTTTTTAAAAATTAGTTAAGTTGTTTATAAATAATTTGTAGTCAACATACCAAAAAAAAAATTAAAAATAAAAATGAAATAAAATGAAATGTTATGACATAACCAAAACGGTATGTAACTGTACTTAGGTGGTGCCCACATGTACTCAAGGGTTTGTACTTCGGGGTAGGGTGGAGGGTGGGGTACAGTGGAGAGATCTAGTAGGGGCACGTGGTCGGGGTTCTTAGGACATAGGACGTAGCCTGTATCTGACGGCTAAGTAAGGAATGTACTATTATATGTACAAAGTTACGGTAAGAGGGTTTAGTAGGGTGGGAGAGGGAGAAGGAGTCTCAGGTTTTCAGGCGAGATGTGTAGACACAGAGAAAACGACAGAACGTATGTCCCAATAGTAATGGTAGAAAGATTTAAGGTATATATACACAATCATATGACGTAATCACAAAAAGAAAGACCGAATGAAGTGAGACATATTAGCCGAGGTCAAAGTAGGTAGAGTAATCTTGACTAAGTTTACATAAGAAAAATTACCGACTCATTATGAGGTGACACATATACATGGTGTCGAAAGAATAGGTAAGTAGACGACTACCTGTAGATACAACAAAGGTACAGGACCGATAATATTTGTCACGACGTTACTTGTAACCCCATGTACACAGAGAAAGTTGAGACCAAAGGAACCACACATACGGGTCGTCACCCTAACGACCCAGTATTCCGTCAAGATAAAGGTCAAAAAATTCCTTAGAGGTGTTACAAGAGGTATCACCGACATAATCAAACGTAAGGGTGGTTGTCACATTCTCCCAAGGGAAAAGAGGTGTGGGAGAGGTTGTAAATAACGAACGTCTGAAAACCTAGTGTCGGTAAGACTGACCACACTTCACTATGGAGTAACATCAGAACTAAACGTAAAGAGATTATTACTCACTACAACTCGTATAAAAGTACACAAACAATCGGTAGGCATACAGAAGAAACCTCTTTATAGTTATGACCTTTATTTTCGTTTTTATTTGTTTACCCTAGATTAATTTTAATTTTCGAAGACGTGTTGTTTCCTTTTATATTCGTTCCACTTTTCTGTCGGAAGACTTACCCTCTTTTATTATCGTTTACTTCGTTGACTGTTTGTTGATTAGAGTTTTTATATGTTCGTTGAATACGTCGAGTTAAGGTCTTTTTATTTACTGGGTTAGTTTTTTACCCGGTTTCTTGATTTATCTGTAAAGAGGTATCTTTTAATATGAATAAATATCGATTGTCAAAGTGTTTTAGACTAAAATACACTCAAATATTAACAGTTGATTTTTAATTATGTCAGTGTTGGACTTTCATCTCTCAATGAAATAAACCACCCTTATAAATCCCGGGACTCAAGACTCTTTTGACGAGGTTCCTCCGTCCTCGTCCTCAGTCCGATATATGTTCAAACATTGTTTCTCCCGTCCGTCAGACTAGTAGTTTCTAATAACACCATTCCTTTTAGTCTATAGTTCAATTACTTAAATCGCAAAAAGATACATACCCTTTTGTGTTCGAGTGACTTAATTAAGGAAAGTATCGGAGTCAACGACGACGACGATTCAGCGAAGTCAGCACAGACTGAGACACGTTGGGGTGTCTGCCGTCGGGTCAATAGACCCTGGTTTAGGACAAAGGAACTAGTGGAATTCCTCACCGTCCACCAACGAAGAACGTACGGGGGAGGGGTGGGTCGAGCAGTCGTCAGATCCACACCCCACCACCGTAGACGACCTAACATCTATGACACAAGTCAAACCCCTCTGAAACTAAGTGTAAACCTCCGGTCTTTAAAGATAATAGACACTGTAAAAAAAAATAACTATACGGTTCTCTATAAAGTAAAACGTCGGTAAGGGGTACAAATATTTAAACTGGTATAAACCCTCTGTAAAGTACCGGAAAACAAACAAACAAAAACAGGGTGACACGACTCTCCGAGTAGGGTCTAATTCATTTCCAGGAGTGACTATATAGTACGGTCCACAGTTAAAGGTCTAATCCGAGTAACTATTTATTGTTTCTAAGAGACCTAGGACATAGAAGATTGGAAAATCTTAGGTACTCTATAAAGGGAACAACGGAGAAGTGTATGGATGTCAGTGTGACGATGTTATTAAGACGTAAAATTTACACTAGATAAAGAAGTTCTACTAAAGTCAAGTACGTCAAGTCAGTGAGTCAGTACAGACTGAGAAGTGCTGGGGTACCTGTGGTACGGAGGGATAGGTAGTGGTTGAACGTCTCGAACGAATTTGAGTACGGGTAACTCAGTCACTACGGTAGGTTGGTAGAGTAGGAGACAGCAGGGGAAGAGGAAGAGGGCAGAAGTTAGAAAGGGTCGTAGTCCCAGAAAAGATTACTCAGTCAAGAAGATGGTCCACCAGTTTCATAACTCAAAGTCGAAGTTGTAGTCAGGAAGGTTACTTATAAGTCTTGACTAAAGGAAATCCTATCTGACCAAACTAGAACGTTAAGTTCCCTGAGAGTTCCCAGAAGAGAACTCAGTTCTACATATCGATAGTAATTAAACCGGTCTCCGGACCAATATGTGGTACATTATGTTTTCAGTAGTTAGAATATTTTATTTGTCTAATGTTCATTATGTCGATTATTGTACTGATTTCAATGTTCATCCCCAAATTCGGTACTCGAAGGTCTTGGTTTAGGAGAAGGATTTTCTTGTGGTGTCGATCCTTCACCTAGTAGATTCCGTCTTTAAACTAAAAAGTGTATTCAGTAATTTATACAACGTAATCTCCTAAGTGGACCATACATTTATGTTGTAAGTCAAACTTAATCTCGTCTCCCCGGGGGAACTCTACGATACAGCTATAGTTCCCGGTATGTTAAAACATTCTGTCGAAAAGAGTAGTATCTCTGGAGTCTTAAATCATCCGATTATCGGACCAACGATAGTAAATTACGGGAAACACACTTAAGATAATTCCGAAGTTACACTCTTTATTATGGAAGGTTAGGATGACATCCGTGTTTTTGTCGACGATTCACTAGTGTGGTCTCTATATGTCTAGAGAACCAGGTAGTCCGAGTATGACTACTGTTTAAAAGTCCTTAGTGTAGATTTAAACAAACATTCACCGGAATTCGGTACCTCAGGATAATCCACGGTCGGTCATATAAAAACCTACTAGAACATACTTAGAGATTGGGAACGGCAATCCAAAAAATTGACTGTCCTACCCTGACAATGTTCCTGATCACGTTCCGTATTATTAGAGAAATAATTATATTCGACTATAGTTCCCAAAATAAGGAAGGTATCGAAGAACGGAGTTACCTACAACTGTTTACAACCCGACCCTAAATAAAACCAGATACCATAAAAATTACCTACTACGTCTTACATAAGAGGGATACAGTCATCAGTGTACGGGTATTAAGAAATCCAGGATTCGGAGTGTTAAAAAGAAAAGACGTAGTAGAAATAGTACCTAGTTCTTATAATATACTACTCTATATAGACTAACTAGAAACTTCGGACTTTTGTAAAGGGCGAATCCTCATTTTATTTAGATCCGAAGTATTCAAAGATTGTTTAAAGACGGAAAGTCTATTCACCCCGTGAAGGATGATTTTATTTCCTCTCAAAAAGAAATTCAAAAGGATTCATTTTAAGATTTCCATTACTAAATTTTCGGAATTATCCACGTAACCTTTCGGGGTGTTAAACGTAACTTGAAAATGAGACTCCCTCTCTCGGAAACTAAAAACATCCTAAATTTGACTTTACTACTGAGGGTCACAGATAATGCTTAAATTATCAAAGAGGAACTTATAAGTAAAGGTGAAGAGGTTACCCCTCCTGAGAGGTACAGGGATACGACGACGATTCAGTGAAATCAGTACAGGCTGAGACACGTTGGGGTATCTGTCGTCGGGTGGTCCGAAAGGGTTGGGACCCTAAGAGGTCCGTTCTTGTGACTTCACCCAACGGTAAAGGAAGAGGTTACGTACTTTCACTTTTCACTTTCACTTCAGCGAACCAGCACAGGTTAAGAATCACTAGGGTACCTGACGTCGGATGGTCTGAGGAGGTAGGTACCCTAAAAGGTCCGTTCTTATGACCTCACCCCACGGTAATGGATATCTCGTCGGGATAAGAACAAAAAATTGAACTTTAAGACTAAACTTTAGATCAGATGGGAGTTTAAAGAAGAATTTAAAAGACGTCAAGGAAAATGTATTCACTGGTCCGGTCAATGTCATTTTTTGTATGTGATTGAAAGAAACAGGCCTCTTCCGTTACCGTTGGGTGAGGTCATGAGAACGGACCTTTTAGGGTACCTGTCTCCTCGGACCATCCGACGTCAGGTACCCCAGCGATTCTCAGCCTGTGCTGACTCACTGAAGTGAAAGTGAAAAGTGAAAGTACGTAACCTCTTCCTTTACCGTTGGGTGAGGTCATAAGAACGGACCTCCTAGTGTCCCTACCCCCTCGGACCACCCGACGGCAGATACCCCAGCGTGTCTCAGCCGGTACTGACTTCGTTGAATCGTCGTCGTCGTCGTCGAAAGAAACTTTCAGTACCTAGTTTGTCTAAAGAATTGGTGGTTGACAGGAACAAATGAATTAACCACGTTAACTTCCAAATCTTAAAAATATCTTCACATAAAAAGAAAGGAAAATTACCAAAGCCTTTCAACCAGACGTTCGCACTATTCTCGCAAACATACATTAAAAGAATGCCGACACTGTAAAGAACAAATAACTATACCGTCCTCTATAAAGTAAAGTGTATTAGATATTTAACATCTAGTGACTATCGTTACGTTTTATTAACAAAGGAGATCTATGTTTATTTCAATACCTCACGTCCCTATTGGGTGGGGGTTAGCTCCTGTTTTTGTTAGGACAGAGGTAAACGTGTAAGTAAAGTTATATTTAAACAGATAAGAAACTTAAAAGGAAACTTCGTCAATACTGTAGTTGAACTATAGGAATATTACTCGATTTTTATGTCGAAAATTGTGCACAAACGAACTCTCATTACTAAAAAAGAAGATTGAAATAAAAAAAGATAGAGACACCTCCTAAAGGGTGGTGCGACAGGTCACCTAAGACAATTGTCTTATACTATTTGAAAAAGTTATTTCTTCTACTGAAGTACCCGTTAATTTCAGGTTTGTGTGTAAAGAACGTAGGGTCTCTATTTAAGTTTCGTCGTTGTCTTGAGACGACTGAAATAAAAAAGATAAAAAAATTAAAAGGAGAGATATGAAGACACTAAACAAGAACAAAAACAACAAAACCGAGTAAAGAACCTATCTAAAAAAAAAAAATGAACTTTTCTATAATAACAGTTTTGGGTGTTTTATGTACTTGACGAAGAAGATGAACTGTTAAGAAGTCTATAAAATTTTAAGTTACAGAGAAGAAATAGACAAGAGAACTCGGAAGTGTCGTAGAAATTGAACAAGGAGTGTATCCGGGAGGTTTAGACGACTCACTTGTTACCAAAAGTTATTAAAGAGGGTCATCTCGAGAATGTTGATATATTTACGTGGTAAAGGTCTTACTATTTGTGTTTTAGAGTCATCTTCTCATTCAAAGGATATAGACCTGTAACTACTATCTATACAATCTATCGTAGTGACTGAGTTACCTGTCCCTAGACTCGTTTGAAACCCTCTTTCACCTCCTGTCTCCTTGGACCGTACGATCTCTGACTTATCGTCTTTATAGTAGAGATAGACAAGTAAAAAGGTAGAAAGACTATTGGTAATTCCATTATTTCTTGAAGTTTATCTGTTGTCATAAGATCTCATAACGTAATTTATTGTAAAAAATCTATGACATATCGATACGATACTTAGAAGAATAAACAAGATGAAAGAGACCTATCTAAAGTTTACGTCATAAGGATTGATATCAGTGGTGTGACATACAATGTAGGGTTCTTTAATGAGTCGAAGATTGACCTTCAAATATGTGGAAGCGGGTAAAAGGGGTGTGGATGTGAGGTAGGGACGAGTGGTGGTTAGACAAGAGATTCTCAGACCCACAAAATCTAAGGTGTACAGTAAGTCTTGTATGTCATAAACAGAAGTGTAATGAAGTCTTACGGGAGGTTAAGTCGGTATAACAAGGTTTATCGACTTAAAGGAAGAAAAACGTCGACTTATTACAATGTAATACATATATGTCATGTAAAAGAAATGTATAAGTAAGGAACTCTTTGTTCAACAAGGGTACTGAACCGACAACATTTTTTACGACGTTACTTGTTCTCTAACATGTATAGAGAAGTTCTATCACTAAAAAAAAAAGTCCATATATCGGTCTGTACCTTAACGATCTAGTATACCATAAACCAAAAATTAAAGAACTCCTTAGATGTATGAAAAAAGGTATTTTTTACATGGTTAAATGTAAGGGTTCAAGTTTACAAGAAAAAAGAGATACGGAAACGGTTGTAAACACTAGAGAGTAAAAAGACTATTATCGGTGAAATTGTCTACACTCTATCATAGAGTAACATCAAAACTAAATACATGGACAATCGGTAAACTATAGAAGAAACCTTTTTTATTGACAGGTTCATGAAACGGGTAAAAACTTTAACCTGATGAAAAAACGACAACTCAACATACTCAAGGAGTATATAAGACCGATAGTTAGGGAATAGTCTGTGTACCAAATGTCTTTAAAGGAGGTTAAAACATGTAATTGAAAAGTAAAATACATATTAAATAAAACAACACGTCTTCGTACAATCTAACTATATCAATCAGGATGATAAAATAAAACAAAAACAAAGAATACGAAACTGACAGTATATACATTTTAGTAACGGTTCTGGTTTCAGTTCCTTGAAAAAGAGATATAAAAAAAAGATCTTCAAATTACCAAACTCTAGAATGTAAATTAGAAATTAAGTAAAACTCAATGAAAAAACACTCACCACAATCTATCCCCAAATCTAAGTTAGAAAACGTCACTTATAGGACAAAAAGGTTGTGGTAAATAACTTTTCTGACAGAAAAGAGGTAACTCTTTTAACTAAGGGAACAGTTTATAATTAAACTCGTATATACGTACTCGAATAAAGATCCGGTGTTGAGGTAGTAGTTCCCAAACTTCTACCCATCTCGGAGACCGACCCTAGAGCCCGGGTTACGGGGACTCTCCTCCTTACGTTGGACGGTTCTGGACTCATGGACAACGGTATTCGACGTAAGTCAGAAGAGACAAAGATAGACTAGAGTCCACTAGTTCGAGACGTATAAAGGGGTCACTAGGGACACTTCACGTTAGACTTATCCGGAGGATCCTTTATAGAACGTAACGACCCCCTTGACCTACCGTTTGAACCCGAGAAAAAAAAGGGTGACCTCTTTAGTCTCCGGGTCCTTTTGAAGAACCACATTGTGACATGTTCAGACCCCCTTCCTACTATGTCAGTATAGTTGAGGAGAATGGGAAGATTACGTCAGGAAAACCCAGAGACATCAGTCCCTTCCACTCCCCATGAAGTCGCAGTGGTACCCAAAAACCTAAAAGTGTCAATGGTCAACTTCAACTGATACTGGATATAACGGTAAGACTACTAGAGTGGAGATACTTCTGTAAGAACATTTCTTCCATCTGTATAAACTTAATACTATGATTTAATACAAACTCATGAATACAATTGATTCAATGTTGTTCAATAAATTATTCTGAGGTCAAACATTATATGGAAGAATAAAGAAGTCAAGTCAAGTCAACGTGTCAGTAGAGGTTGTAAAACACTGGGGTACCCGACGTCGTGCGGTCCGGAGGGACAGGTAGTGGTTAAGGGTCTCGAATGAATTTGAGTACAGGGAACTCAGTCACTATGGTAGGTTGTGAGAGTAGGAGACAACAGGGGAAGAGGAGGACGGAAGTTATTAAGGGTCACAGTCCCAGAAAAGTTTACTCAGTCAAGAAGTGTAGTCCACCGGTTTCATATCCTCAAAGTCGAAGTCGTAGTCAGGAAGGTTACTTATAAGTCCTGACTAGAGGAAATCCTACCTGACCAACCTGGAGGAACGTCAGGTTCCCTGAGTATTCTCAGAAGAGGTTGTGGTATCGAGTTTTCGAAGTTAAGAAACCACGAGTCGAAAGAGATATCAGGTTGAGAGTATAGGTATGTACTGATTACCTTTTTTGTATCGAAACTGATCTGTCTGGAAACGACCGTTTCATTACAGAGGCGAAAAATTATACGACAGATCCAACCAGTATTGAGAAGAAAGTTCCTCATTCGCAGAAAATTAAAGTACCGACGTCAGTGATAAACGTCACTAAAACCTCGGGGGTTTCTATTTCAGACAGTGACAAAGGTAACAAAGGGGTAGATAAAGGGTACTTCACTACCGTGGTCTACGGAACTAGAATCAAAAGACTTACAACTCAAAATTCGGTTGAAAAAGTGAGAAGAGAAAGTGAAAGTAGTTCTCCGGGAAATCAAGAAGAAGTGAAAGAAGGTATTCCAAACATAGTAGACACATAGGCTCCAATAACTATAAAGAGGGTCTTTAGAACTAACGTGGAGCACGAAGTAGGTCAGGTCGTAAAAAGTACTACATGAGACGTATATTCAATTTATTCGTCCCACTGTTATACGTCTGAACTGTACGAGGATAGGGCTAAACCTTGGTCAGACAAAAAGGTACAGGTAAAGATTGACAACGAAGAACTGGACGTATTTCTAAAACGTCCTACGTCCGTTCCACCAGACCATAAGGGTAGAGAAATTCTTAAAACGTTTCTTGTCTTCTCTTGTGTGTCCTCTTCTGAGCTGTGTATCTGTAGTGGTCTGTCAGTTATGTCTTTAGTCGAACTAATATAAGAAACGTCAGTTTCTACCTCTTCCAGATATGTTAGTCGTTTTTGTTCTGGTCCTCGATTGACACCGAGTCTAGTACTTGAGGAATAACGGTTTAAGTCTGAATTTAACTTTTTTCATCCCTTTTGATTATTCGGTAAGTCAATATTGGATTTAGTTTAGGGAATGTTAATATGTCACCTACTCTTTTTATCTAAGTTCCTTAATCTATACTATCTGTCTTAAGGACTTCTTGATACCTGTATCCAAGTACTGTAACATGTCCTCCGTCACTAGTTCTGGTAGGGGTTCTTTTTCTTTACGTTTTTCCGTTTTACCAACAGACTACTCCGGAATGTTTATCGACACTTCTCTTCGTTTTCCGTTTCCTGTTTTACTTTCGATATGGGTAAACTTACGTGTCAAGGTTTTTAATCGTTCCTCTTTATTCTTCCGGAAAGAGTTACTAGTTACGTTTCTTTATCTCCTTTTATTATCTTACCCTTTCTGATCTCTCGAGAAGTTCTTTTAATCTTTATAGTTCCCTTGTAAAGTACTTTTCTACTCGTGTCATTTCCTGTCTTTACCATACCTGGACTGTCTTCGTCTTCTATAATTCTTCTCCACCGTTCTTATATGTCTTCTTGATATGTTTTTTTTATAGAAGTTTATTTGTACTTCCACACCAGTGAGTGGATTTCGGTCTGTAGGACCTTACGTTTCAGTTCACCCGGAATCTTTGTTTCGATCACCTCCACTACCTTAAGTTCAACTCGATAAAGTTTAGGACTTTCTACTACGACACTTTCACGACGTGAGTTATACGGTCGTTTAAACCTTTTGAGTCGTCACCGGTGTCTTGACCTTTTCCAGCCAAAAGTAAGGTTAGGGTTTCTTTCCGTTACGGTTTCTTACCAGTTTGATGACGTTTGTTAACGTGAGTAGAGTGTACGACCTTTTCATTACGAGTTTTAAGAGGTTCGGTCCGAAGTTATCATGCACTTGACACTTTGAGGTCTACAAGTTCGACCTAAATCTTTTCCGTCTCCTTGGTCTCTAGTTTAACGGTTGTAGGTAACCTAGTAACTTTTTCGATCCCTCAGGGTCTTCTTGTAGATGAAGGCCAAATAACTGATGTGGTTTCGGAAACTGAGACACTTATGGTTGTTTATACCTTTTAAGAAGAGAACACAAGAGAATAAACAATCGATAGGAGTTTTCTTTAAAATATAAAACTTAAGTCTGTACATATATGTTTACATTTCGTTTTCTTCAGTCAAGAATTTCGGTTTCTTTTTATATATACTGTCATCTAAGTGAGAAACCAATGTAAGATATAAAATTTTGTAACGAAAAGTCTTCTAGAGTCTTTGAGAAACACTAAATAGAATTAGTATTTCTGTAAGGTCTCGGAAGGTAACACACCTTATTTACAAAACGGGGTCTATAAGAATGACGATACAGATGAAAACGTTAGTTCCCGGGTTATGTAAATCGTTCTTCCGTTTTCCCCATTTTTCACGACTATTTGTAAAAATTTTATTTACACTGTTAGGTACTACAATATAACCGTAATGAATTCTGTTAAATATCGTACGTTCCTTAAAGTGAAAAAAGTCGACATGCGTATACAGAGAGCTAAGGGGTTAAACGAACCGATACACTGTAGTGTATTCTTAAGAAGTAGAAAGTCTGAAATCTGTTTTATCTTCTACCTACCTAGTTACTTGACTACTACCCAGTGACTTACCTATTTACCCATATGTATAGGTAACATTCACACATAACTTATTCTTATATTATAAGTGGACTTTTCGTATATTTTATGAAGGTTTAAACAAAAGTAAAAGATGAATTTAGAGATTTGGTGATATGTTCATTAAGTATTTTAAGTCATGATGTTTGATCTATATCTCTTCCAAAACAAATCGTTTGAAAGTTTCTCTAGAATTGTTTAGGTCTTCTTTTCGGTCTAATAAAGAAAGACAATTAATCCTCTCTTCAAAGGTAATAACTGAGGACACCTGACTCTCTCTTAAAAAGAGTCGTTAGGACTTATTGTTCTCAACGTATAAATACCCGTTCGGACGTCTCCTACAGAATTTTCACCTTTTTACTTTAAAGGGAAAGTTTAGGAACTTTGGATTTCATTTACACGGTGATCTGATAAACGAAATATTAATGTTTACATTTAAACACGAATCATGATTGACGACTTTACACACATAAGAGTAGAATTAATGGATTTATAAATTTTTATCTAACGTAAAATTATCTAAGTTAGACTCAATCAATAATATATGTCAATTAATACTCTGAACAAGTAGATCTTTCTTTAAATTATAAATGTGGGATTCCACATACATTTACATTTTACATGTGGGATTTCTCTTTTGTGATTTTGATCTTCTAAATAAAACTTTCAATTATTTTACTTAGGTATACTAATTTTAGATTAACGTTTCTATTACTTTCATGGTAATTATGAGTAATAAGTATAATTGTGTTTAAATTTTCCTTTTTTGACATATATAAAATCTAAACGAAAGTTGTGTGTTTATAGTTAATTGAGTTCGTTTTTGTTTAGGACTAATCTTTACCTTTCATGAAATTTTATAGAGTCTCCTGGATTACAAAGTCTTTAATATAAAATAAGGAGATCTTATAATTGACAGTTTATATAATATTTATTCTTTCTTCGTTGATGTAAAAATGATCATTTTGATAATTGGTCGGGTGGTCAGTCGTTTTGACCTATTAGAATAAAGTTGTTCCGTGAGATTTAAAGAAGGAGAGAAATTTTACAAATAGTCATACAGTCTTTGAGAACTATATCTCTTTGACAATTTTTAAACACGATCTATAGGTACTATTAAATTAACTTGTTTAACACAGATTGTAAATTACCGTCCGGAAAACTTTAAAGAATTTCAACAAAGACATATATAATGTATTTTAAAGGAGTTCTGGATTTTCAAATAATTTACTATTTACACTAATTGGTTTTTAAGTTTTCACTTTATTTTATAGACCACTTAATTTTTTTTGTCATCAATGGTGGGTTTTTACAGGTATCTAAGAATCCGTTATTAGTTCCGTCTTAGAAAGAATTTACATTTATAATAGTTCTTCAGTTCTTTTGTTTTAATTACTTAATCGCTTGAGGAGAAAGACGATACGGATAGTCGACACTTTAAATAAATTAATATATATGTATATATACACACACACACACACACACACACACACACGAGTCATCACAGACTGAGAAACTCTGGGGTATCTGAGACCGGGAGGTCCGAAGAGACAGGTACCTTAAAAGGTCAGTTCTTATAACCTCACCCAACGGTAAAGGATGAGGTCTATATATATATATATATATATATACGAATAACGTTTTAAGCGTGAACTTGTTTCATCCCTTTTGGTGATCTGGTAAGTCGATACTGGACTCAGTTTAGGGAGTGCTAATATGTCACCTTCACTGTTTATCTGAGTTTCTTAATTTAGACTATCTGTCTTACGGTCTTCTTGATACCTGTACTGTCACTTGCCTTCCGTCACTAGTTCTGGTAGGGGTTCTTTTTCTTTACGTTTTTTCGTTTTACCAACAGACTGCTTCGGAATGTTTATCGACTCTTTTCTTCTCTTCGATTTTCGTTTCCTCCTTTCCTTTCTATATGGGTAAATTTACGTCTCAAGGTTTCTTATCGTTCCTCTCTATTCTTTCGGAAGGAGTTGTTAGTTACGTTTCTATATCTCCTTTTGTTATCTTACCCTTTCTGATCTCTAGTGAAGTTCTTTTAATCTTTATGGTTCCCTTGTAAAGTACGTTTCTACTCGTGTTATTTCCTGTCTTTACCATACCATACGAAGGATTGTCTTCGTTTTCTATAATTCTTCACCACCGTTCTTATGTGTCTTCTTGACGTGTTTTTTCTAGAAGTATTACGTTTATTTGTACTACCACACTAGTGAGTTGATCTCGGTCTGTAGGACCTTACACTTCTGTAGGACCCGGAATCCTCCGTAGTGATGCTTGTTTCGATCACCTCCACTACCGTAAGGTCAATTCGACAAAGTTTAGGACTTTCTACTACGACATTTTCACGACGTGAGTTATACGGTTGTTTAGACCTTTTGAGTCGTCACCGGTGTCCTGACCTTTTCCAGTCAAAAGTAAGGTTAGGGTTTCTTTCCGTCACGGTTTCTTACAAGTTTGATGACGTGTTAACGTGAGTAGAGTGTACGATCATTTCATTACGAATTTTAAGAGGTTCGGTCCGAAGTAGTCATGTACTTGACTCTTCAAGGTCTACAAGTTCGACCAAAGTCTTTTCCGTCTCCTTGGTCTCTAGTTTAACGGTTGTAGACGACCTAGTAGTTTTTTCGATCTCTCAAGGTCTTTTTGTAGATGAAGACGAAATAACTGATGCGGTTTCGGAAACTGACACACCTAGTGTTCTTTGACACCTATTAAGACTTTCTCTACCCTTATGGTCTGGTGGACTAGACGGAGAACTCTTTAGACATACGTCTAATTCTTCGTTGTCAATCTTGACCTGTACCTTGTTGTCTGACCAAGGTTTATTCCTTTCCTCATGTAGTTCCGACATGTAACAGTGGTACAACTAAATTGAATATACGTGTTACGTAGTACGTTTTACGACCCGACTTACTTCGTGTTTGGTCTTAGTTCTTACGGTCCTTTTTATAACCATTGGAGTCTATGTGTCTACTGTGGTGGGAACACTGTCTTTAACTTCTTGATTTCTTGGCGAACTGCTTACACTTTGTCCTCTCACTTTTTCAACCGAATTTTGAGCTGTAAGCCTTTTGATTCTAGTGTCGTAGACCAGGGTAGTGAAGCACCGTTTATCTACCCCTTTGTTACCTTTGTCACTGTCTGACAAAAAATCCAGAGTTTTTAGTGACGCCTACCACTGACATCGGTACTTTAATTTTCTGTGAATGAGGAACCTTCTTTTCGATACTGGTGGGATTTGTCGTAAAATTTTTTGTCTCTGTAATGGTTGTTTTCAGGCAGATCAGTTCCGATACCAAAAAGGTGATCAGTACATACCTACACTCTCAACCTGATATTTCTTTCGACTCACGGTTTCTTAACTACAAAAACTTGACACCACAATCTCTTCTGAGAACTCTCAGGGAACCTGACGTTCCTCTAGGGTAGTCAGGTAGGATTTCCTTTAGTCAGGGCTTATAAGTAACCTTTCTGACTACGACTTCGACTTAGAGGTTATAAAAACGGTGGACTACACTTCTTGACTGAGTAAACGTTTCTGGGACTACGACCCTTTCTAACTTCCATATTCCTTTTCCCCTGTTGTATCCTACTCTACAAACCTACCGTAGTGACTGTACTACCTGTACTCAAACTCATTCGAGACCCTTAACCACTACCTGTCCCTCCGGACCGTAAGACGTCAGACACCCCAGTGTTTCTCAACCAGCTGACTCTCTGACTTGATTTGACTATATATATCTGTATATATACACACACACACACACACACACACACATATATCACGTTCCTTTGATTTTTTTTTTGAAAAATTTATAGTAAAATAAAATAACGACGGTAAGGTTGATAGAAATACCCTTTTTCGAACTTTTTATTTTATCCGATTAGAAGGAAAACCACAATATTTTAAGTCCCCTTTCTTTAACCAGTGTAATTGAACCTTAAAATTTTTTCTCTTCTCTCACTTTATATATACATATGTATAAAAAAAGACCACTATTAGTTGATAAATAAAAATCTGACACACAGAAAATACCTATACGTTTAGAGTAAAGATTCGGGTTAAAACTTATGTAAAGAGAGTCACAATATAGGGGTTATAAGAGGGATAATTTGCTTAGAGAAATCTTAATTTTCCATCAGAGAGAAACTAGAAAAGATTGTATATTATTTACAGAAACTCGAAAAGAAGGACAATAAACGTAAATATACAATTTTTAATAAAACTATTTACAATTAATGACAAAGTAAAGGGTTCATATACGTATTTACGATCACTCCTTCTTAACCCCTTCCTACTAGACAACTCAGAAACTCTTCGTGGGGGTCTTTTGGTGCAAATACTAACCAAGGATTATGATTGTAACGTGAAAAGGATCTATGACTTCAGTATATCCCGTATTAGAAGGTACGCCACTGAATGTAGAGAAAAGTGATGAATTATTTGAACGATGTTCAATTTTATTTCCAATTAAGACCAAACACTGTCTACCAAGGAGAGATTCTTCGGTATTGTCACTAAAGTTACAAAAACTTTTACACGTTTTTATCTATCGTGTTCTTTAAATAGGTCTGGATATAAGGTGTTTCATAAAAGGATTTAACAACATATTCATATATAAGTATAAACTTACTTCGTTTTTTATCGAAAATTAGAATATTTACTCTAAGTGATATCCGAAGAGATGGTTTCTTATACAGAGAGAACCGTACGTCAACTTTAACGACTTAGATTAAGTCCTGGTCACTATAAAATAATGTATCGATCTGTACAACATGGACGATTTTAGTCGTGTAAAGAAAGTCTAATGAGAAATTCAACAATAATTCACTTTTTTTAACTAGTAATTAAAAAATACAGTCAGTAAAAGGTTTTCTTCCGGATTACAAACGATGTTACACTCATAGTGATCAATGGAGACAAATGACTACATCAGACGGTTGTAGAGTAAACCAAAAGTAGTCGAGATTGAGATTATACCCAGTATACCCTCTATGACTTATTTCTCCGTCATGAAATGTCATTTATCGATCTCTACCCTTAACCAAGACAAAGGAGTTGGACAAGGAGTAATCTTCCTTTAATCCCAACCTCCTACTTTCTCTTCAACTTCTTAACCAGTTCCTTCACGTTGTCGATTAAAAAAGTCAAGTCAAATCAAGTCAAGTCAGTGTGTCAGCACAGGCTGAGAAACGCTGGGGTACTTAGCGTCGTGCGGTCCGGAGGGACAGGTAGTGGTTGAGGGCCTCCAGTGAGTCTGAGTGCAGGTAGCTCAGTCACTACGGTAGGTCGGTAGAGTAGGAGACAGCAGGGGAAGAGGAGGACGAGGGTTAAGGAGGGTCGTTGTCTCAGAAAAGGTTACTCAGTTGAGAAGTGTACTCCACCGGTTTCATGACCTCAAAGTCGAAATCGTAGTAAGGAAGGTTTCTTTAGGGTCCCGATTAGAAGAAGTCTTACCTGACCAACCTAGAGGAACGTCAGGTTCGATTAAAAAATTGGGATTTGTTATTCAAGAGTTGGTCTTTGAGCACAATGTAAAGTATTCTGAAAACAAAATACATGTCAAATTACGAATAAAAGAGAACCGTCTCAGTGGAAACTCGAGAGTCATGAAGAGGTCGTGTGACTCATTAAGTGTAGGTTAAGTACTCGAGTGATTGTTAATCTCCCTCCTTCTTGTCACTGGAGTCGTACCTTTAGTCCTCCTTTCACTCATTCCTCAGATTGTTACGACACAGTAGAAAATGGACACAACACGGGAATCTTATCTCTCTTCGTTCCTTAAACTATAAAATTTTAAAAAGTAAATCAAAGTAATCAAAGAGAGTGAGTTGTTTATTTACAGATCTTATGCATCCCGTTTCTGTCAGTCGAATGGTCACCAAAGTAGAGGGTCAGAAAAACGTCAATCCACCTTGGTATACTGAACAAGACCGGTTTTCTTAATGTGTCCAGAAATGGTTTCGTTTCGTGAGCTTTGACTTTCCGGAAGATTTTGGGCAAACAGATAACGTATCTAATTCTATATTCTATTACCCCGGAGACGGTCGGTCTTAGGGACCCACTGACACCTAAGTTTCGGAGTGGGTCGGGGTCAATGATTAACCGTAACCTATATACATTACTAGTTCCTTTTTTGTAACGATTCAGTAACTCTGAAATCCCAATTAAGTAATGGAGTCGCACAATATTGTTTAGACATTCTTATTTCTTTCTTTAATTACTTGAGGTCTTGTTAAGTTTATTTTCCTTTACCAAAGGGACGGACGGGGAGGAGGTACCTTGATATCAAATCTTTCTTGTCGTTCAGATTATAATAACACAAACGTATCATATACTCGTTTTACAACCACTACTTCCAGTTTTACAGTGGATAATTTATGTAAATATATACATATATGAAAGTGTGGATGTAACTATTTGTGTATAAATGTGTATGATACGCACGCACGTACGATTCAACATAGATTGAGACATGTTGGGATACCTGACACCGGAAGGTCGGAGGAGATACCCTAAGGGGTCTGTTCTTGTGACTTCACCCAACGGTACGGGAAGAGGTCCTATAGATAGGATAAGTCCCTAGTTCGGACACAGAGAATACAGAGGACGTAACTGGCCTCCCAGGAAATGGTGATGACGGTAAGATATAAGACACTTTACATTTTCTATTTTCGACTTTCAGTCATATATAGTGTAAAGATTCGGAGGAAGAGACTTACTTACTTCAAGAATCAGAGATTTCGGTCTGACAGGAACTCCTCAAGTACGAATTTACAGATAGAAGTCGTAGTAAAGTGTTTACACTGATTAATTCTCGATAGATCTTGACAATAATTTGAGTTTTATGTGTCATTTGTAAGTCTCTTCTGAAAGGTCTATCAGAAACCCCTCACATTTTATTTAAAAAGTACTTTTTTTTTTAACCGAGGTGGTAGTTAGTAGATAAGTACTGATATTGTTCATGTAGGAAGGGGATGAGAGTCAACAAGATAATTATTAAACGACGGTACAGGAATTTAAGAGAACCATCTACAATAAAAAGTTACAACTGTACTGAAAACTAACCTTTTCCTTCAAATATTATATAACATTGGTCATCTAATTTTGTGGACAATGTAAAACCCCTTAGGTAAGATTAAGTGTATAGTCTTCTTATTCACATACTGATACCTTTGTGTCCATATTATATAGGGTTTTAGGACCACGAGATTTTCGTTTTAGGAACATGACCATATGTACTATTCAATATGGTATGGTGTCAACCGAAGGGACCACCGAATCCACCATTTCTTGGACGGACGTTACATCCTCTGGGTCCAAACTATGGACCCAGTCCTTCTAGGGGATCTCTTACCTTACTGTTGGGTGAGGTCCTAAGAACGTACCCTTTAGGGTACCTGTCTCCTCGGACCCTTTCGATGTCATGTATCCCAGCGTTTCTCAACCTGTGCTGACTTACTGATTGTGAAACTGAACTGTCAACCGACTACGTTTACTTTACTAGATTAGTTCTTCTTAGTATGGAACGGGATCTCTAAACCCTGGGTCTTTCAAATGTCAAAGGAGGTCCATTGAAAACCTTCAGTCCAAAAGATGTTACACGTCTTTCTTTTAGAAGTTATTCAACTTATTTTGGTTTACATTGTCCATATTTAAAAATCAACATATTCATCTAAGATCTCTAGACGACATATTATAACACGGATAACCTATGACTGTTATAGAAAGGGAGTCCCCTGAAATTTTTGTCTAATCTACAAGTAGACACTTTTATCAAGACTGAAAACGTTCAGTCTATTGATAGACATAACATGTAAATTTTAGACAATTCTCCCATCTAGAGGACAATTCACAAGAATAGTGTTAACTTTTATTTAAAATTTTTTCGATTACATAGGTTTCTTTGACTCTACTCATTAACTTTTTGAACACAAGAACCAAGGTAATAATGGTTCCAGGAGAATAATCTAAGATCATAGGGATACGTTGAGTATAAAATTGACCTAGTGAATGTGGAATTTTGAATCGACTACCTAAACTTGGGATTAGGGTGATAAACACGGGTTAAGTTTTTTGAAGGGTTCTAAAGACAATTACTGATCCCTAACCCTCCACCTCCACCTTACACTTTCACCGAATCCAAAAGAACCAGTAGAGACTGAAGGCGACTCAATTAAGACAAGTAAAAAAGTCAAAGTTTGTACCGTGAACACAAATACTGTCCAAGATGACCGTTAAACTTCTTAGGTCTTATCTTAAACGTTAAAATTTTACCCTTGTTTAAAAATCATAATTTGAAGACTAGTGAGGTAAAGTCCTGAAAAAAGGTGACCGGGATAAGAAGGAAAGAAGAACATAGAGTACAGGGGAAAGAGTTGAAGAGGATAGGTCCTTTTGAGTTTAATAGTGGTCTTGTGACGAAACTTTAAGTTGGGTTTCGAGTATAAACGTATAAGACTAGAAAATTCCTAAGTTATCTTTTTTTAATTAAATAGCACAGGTGAAAGGAATCCGTCTTCGACATCTATCTTTAAAGGGGAGTAGTAAGGATATTATTTAATTGGAAAAATAAACACGATTCAGTTAGAATTTCCAAGGCTTACGTATTACGTGACCATTTTCTAATTATTTTATACGTCTAATCATCTTATGGAATAAATATACTGTAAGATTCACTTTGAAATGAAAGTTGTGTAAAACAAGAGGACTTTTCCTTCCGGTTAGACCTAATCATTTTAATGACAAAATATATTATAAAAATAATTTATAGAGTTGGAAGTTTATATATCCGGTAAAGGTCGGTCCAATTATATACCGACCGTTCGTCTCCAGAAACCCCTGTACGAAATTAATTGTTCGTATTATTTACAACTTCATCTATCTTCACCGTATTAATTTAACACACGAAGATCTTCCGAAATTTTCTCAATCCAAAAAACGTCATAATAAGTGATTGATGAGTAAATCACCTATTTAGAAAAATAGTATCACTTATTTTTTCATTTCAATCAGAATTGAATAGTATAATGGATTTGTTATCACCACCTCTGTTCTTTTGTATGTAGGATCCATAGATTAGTAATCACAAAGAGGTACACCTAAGGAGTTTGTTCATTATACAAAGATTAAACTTATAAAGGTTTTAGAGAGTAGAAAAAAAAATTTATGAGTTTAACGGACTAATTATAGAGGATATATTCTACAGAATCGTCCTAAGTAAGGAAAAGTGTCTTTAGTCCTTAATTTATATATTTTTCCGTTTCTCGTCCAATCTCGTGTGTGAACTTTAGCTATTCTATTACTGAATTAGTCATGTTTATTCACGTAAAGGGGAACTCCGGGAAAGAGAACGCCATACACAGATGGAAAGGGAGTATCTCAACTTCTTGTAGAGGTCGTTCCCGTTGGAAACTTCAAAGGTTAAGGACTTACGTAACAATGTTAGTCTTTGTCTAAAATTTGGAGTTTTGTTTCTTTGTCTATAAAATACTCTCCAGATCGTCTGTACTCCTACACCGGATGTCTAGGAAGAAGTTCTTCTCTGAGTGACGAGTCGACACTCCTCTCATCAATCGACTATTGGAGGTCGACAATCGAGGAAGTTCCAGACGGAATCGAAAATCAGGTTCCAGTCTGAAAATGTAACCGAGGGTCGGTTTCCGACTAATTTGGATTCATTTCCTGATGAGGGTTAATCGAAAGACGATTGTATTTAGAAACGAGATCTCGAGGGATAGCCCGACCGTCTCTATAAGACTCAAAAAGTACCATCTGACTAACGGAGAAGGAGTGAGAAAGAAAGTACCCATATTATGGCGTCATTTTGAAAAAAGAGTCGTAGACTAAAGGTGTATTGAGTCACCCATTTCAACCATGATTCTTACCAGACTCTTCAGTCTACCATTTCACCCCATACCCCCGACAGTAAGTGAGGATTCGACCGTTATGTCTATGGTGGATTCACCATTCACCTCGCGGCTGTCGGAGACCGTGTTCCCTCATAAGGTTAGTAATTTTGAATTTGGACACCGGTGGACCCTAGGACAGACGACCTCCCGACACGAACACTTATCACATTTCTGAGTCCGTAAACTTGCCAGGTTAATTTTATTATCTTAATTTATTTAAAATCATTCGAGTAACGAGGGGATTTCCACCTATTACTTTTTGAAAAATTTTTAATTGTTTAACTTTCACTTCACACTTTCGTTCTCTCGGACAATCCATCGATTCTTCGTCGGGAGAAGAGTACGTCACCCGTCCGTCTTTTTCTACTACCAGTTCTGGTCATAAGTTATCAGTTTCGACGATTCGGAGTGTTTACCAACCTACAAGTCAGTTACGTACCAAGAGTACGACTTCAGTTTCGGGATCTAATTATTACGAACCTACGACAGTGCACCATACCCCTGTAGAGTCACCCTTTGGGACTTCTAAAATTGAGTGATGGTAAAAGACTTACAAGTCTTATCAGAGTGAGGAGATGTAATTCTTGATTGCGAGAGGGTACACCTCTCTATTATGTCTACAAAGAGGGTGTGTTTCGTTGTCTACGGGAGAATCCTCGAAGGGACTGTAGAGGAGGACCGGTTGTCTGGATATCATTTCCAACTGAATTGCTACGTCGGTCCAATCACAACTAGGATTACCCTCTTATGTATCTGATGTGTGGTTTTCTCGATACTACTCGTTCATCCCCGGTCTCCTCTCGAATATCTCGACCTGATTCGTCCATGAGTCAGTGTCCCCGACCCGGTATTCTGACCTAATTTCTTCTCAAATAACTGAACCTCTATCCTAAATTGAAAAAAAAAAAAAAAACTTTTCGGTCCTCTACCATGTTTAAACGACGATCCTAAAGATCGTCTTTGGTCCCTTTTCAGTGGATCCTACTCACTGTAACTCTATGGACTTAACGACACCGTCTACCATCTCCCTTCCTTATTTTTCGAGTCCCTAAACCCAGACGACCGCGTCAATACAATACGCTCCGGTGTTCTGTGTTTTCCCCTGACACAAGGAACTCTTCCCGATCTTTCGTGTGACAAATGGTTCTAGTATTCTTTACACGACCACACTCGTAGTAATCATAGTATTTCACAAGTCACTATCGAGAAGAGACATCCGGTACAGACTACCATTTACGATAGTGTCTTTGACCAACGACTATCGTTTCCCCCACCGTCCAGGGATTACGTTATTTTCGGTCCACCACATTAAATTGACGGTTCTCGGTCCCTTAATATTAATAAAATTACTCGTTGTTTTAGTCGTACGGTCGGTCCTCACGGACTGGTGATCTCTTAATACCTCTTCCAATTATCTTGTACCGTAGGGTTCCCTGTTTTATCGGACCGTCAGTAGTTCCGTGACGATTTACATAAATTGGTTTTTACTTCTTCTCTGCCTTGTATCATATCACCAATGGTTTCCGACCCCTCGTCGACCCCTCCTTATGGCTCAGTAACAAATTAACCATGGTTCAAAGTCAGACCCCACTACTTTGCAAAACCTTCACCCATACCACCACCTGCGTGTCGTCACACTAATATGAATTACGGTTATTCAACATATGAATTTTGATCATTTAAAATACAATAAAGATAAAATGGTGTTATTTTTGACACACTTTTTTTCATTTTTCCATTCTTACCTACTCGTTTTCCGACTCATATTGAGGTTATTTTACGGTACTGAAGAACGGGTCGAATCAAACCAAAGTCTGATCTTGGACAACTAACTTCTCTACTGGTCTTAGGAGTCCCCTTGACGTAGTAAGGACTTTGTACTACCTCACTGGGGGAGAGAGGGGGGTGTGTCTGAACACCGGTAAATGAGTCCGTTGACATATGGTCCCATTCTCCCTATAGATCTGCAAGTTCCTATGTTTCAAGTTCTACAGTGACTATCGTCTTCTGTACTGTATAGTAGGACTGGGGGTACAATCTTACCCTCGGTTACCCTCGTGCCACTACTTACCTTAGGACTGGTTACAGACCGAATGTCATATAATTGGTTTAGGTGTGTGAATGGGTCACCATTGTGACGATCAGGGGTTTACCTAATCATAAGAACCGTCAAAAAAATTTGGTCGTAGCCAATGAACCAGACACCTTGTCTCCTCCGTCTCAACGAAAGTGACGACCCACGTTCAAACCAGGAAAGTCCAGAATGAAAATTCTAAACAATCCACCCTGGTTCGACATTAGTCAGATCCGATTAATCAGGGACGATGACTCCGTCCTAGTAAGACATAGATATGGGTTAAGGGACGTTTAGTCCTCCAAAAGAAACACCTGAGTACCTTTATCCATGAGAAGGGTTTGGACATACTCGTACTTCGTTTCAAGTCAAGTCAAGTCAGCGACTCGACACAGGTTGAGAAACGCTGGGGTACTTAGCGTCGTGTGGTCCGGAGGGACAGGTAGTGGTTGAGGGCCTCAAGTGAGTCTGAGTACAGGTAGTTCAACCACTACGGTAGGTCGGTAGAGTAGGAGACAGCAGGGGAAAAGGAGGACGGGGGTTAGGGAGGGTCGTAGTCCCAGAAAAGGTTACTCAGTTGAGAAGCGTACTCCACCGGTTTCATGACCTCAAAGTCGAAATCGTAGTAAGGAAGGTTTCTTGTGGGTCCTGACTAGAGGAAATCTTACCTGACAAACCCAGAGGAACGTCAGGTACCCTGAGACTTCTCAGAAGAGGTCGTGGTGTCAAGTTTTCGTAGTTAAGAAGACACGAGTCGAAAGAAGTGTCAGGTTGAGAGTGTAGGTATGTACTGGTGACCTTTTTGGTATCGGAACTGATCTGCCTGGAAACAATGAGGATGATAAAGTCCTACGGACAAAGGGAGTGGAATACAAGGAAGCATGTGTACACGACGAGATATGAGACGACTTATAACTAACCCCGGAAGACTTCTAGACCCAAAGAGACGAGTCGAAAGAGAATGTCACAGGACGGTTGAACTCGGTGAAAACGGAAGGGTTTGACAAACAAGGTAGAAGGGTTAAGTATAGACGGTCAAAAACGGACTCAAGAAGTCGAACTTTCGAGAGAGTTACGACCTTCGACCCCACTACTATACTAAGTGAAACAACGAACAAGAGTTCCTAGTGACAGGAAACAACATTTGATAACATAATACACATACACACACACACACACACACATGTACATGTGTAATGTAGATAGTCGGACTAAAATATAAACAGATAATAAAATCTACTATTTGTCTAGGTCAGAGACAATGAGGTTGAATCCTCATCTACAGAAGGGTGTGAATTTATGTATTCATGATTAAAGGTTAATTTACCATCAATAGTTAAAAGATATTAGAAAAATAATTTCATTGAGAGATTTATAATAAAGGACAATTGTTATAGTTGAGATAAAATGGAAAATAAATTTCACCGTTCACTTTTTTAATTAAGAGACATTCGTATTTCTCTATAAATGTGATGAGTAGAAGTCTAACGGGAGAAATTTATGCTGGACATAAAACCCCAAAATGACGGGTTACGTGTACCACGGAATCCTGTTCAATGAATACCTTAATAAAAGTCACCTAGATAGAATAAGTTTTCTCTCCTTTACGTAAAGGGGTTTTCTTGTAAATATTTATACAAGAGATTCGGTCCCGTCATTATTAAGGTTTCGAAGACCGAGTCACACATTTAGTTTATACTTTTAGGTACTCTTGAAAACTCTGGAAAACGAAATCCGTAATTAAGTTCGAAAAGTTATTTCGACCTAAATTGGTTGATGGTGAATCTAAATTAAGTTAATTTGTTCATATATAACTCCGAGTTAATATACGTCAAGGGTGACACAGTATTCCTCCTCACCCGTCTTAGACAGGAATTTTACAACTATAGTTATGACATCCCATTAAATTTTGTTCAAGATACGTTTAGTTGTATCATTTACGGTTTTTGACACAAAAGTCATTTGAGAGTGACTCTTAGTTTAATCGACAGTACTTCTTCACATTTTAAACTTTACAAGGAACTACTCAAAGTTGGTCTTTATTGTTCTGTTTCGACAGTTTCTGACACTGGTTTTAGTCGTTTATGTGTTTACAGTCTTACTTAACCTACTTAAGTCTCCTTTTACCCACGTCAATTAAGTCGGACCGATCCCTTATATCGAATGTACGTACTGTCATGTGACCCTTTTATCCTAGACCTAAGAAAAACAACTTCCGGAAATAACGGTTCGTCTCTTAAAAGATGAATTACTGTTATTTCTT
Source organism: Capra ibex (assembly GCA_006410555.1). Lineage (NCBI taxonomy): Eukaryota > Metazoa > Chordata > Mammalia > Artiodactyla > Bovidae > Capra > Capra ibex. The sequence goes on from SJYO01052474.1 coordinate 30,001,101, forward strand.
GAAGATTTTAAAAAACTTGAATTCTTATTTAACAGTCTTTTTATTTATTATGTACTACCACTCGTATTTTATTACTTAATCTTTTGTACCAGTGATCTCCTTATATACTCTGTAAAACAACAACAAATCAATGATTCAGTACAGGTTGAGAAAGTACTGGGATACCTGATATCGGACGGTCCTACAAGACAGGTACCTTAAAAGATCCGTTCTTATGACCTCTCCCAACGGTAAAGGAAGAGGTCCCCTAGAAGAGTTCGGTCCCTATCTTGGACTTTATTGTTGTTGTTTTCTCTACGAAGTGTCTGATAAAATATATTGTACGACGAAAATTTTCAATTTATTTTAAGGTTCCATCTTCTTTGTCGTAGTTGGGTCCTTCTTTTACACTTCTTTATCATTTTCATCTTCAACAAAGAAATTTTTACGAGGATTAATGTGTTTCATATCTTCTTAAAAATCTTTTCTTCTATAGATTGTTTAAATTTTATACGATTTAAAGTCTTTGTTTAAATCTTGTTATTTACGGTAAAAGTGAAACTTTTAATATTTTACAGTTTTTTATTGTTCTGAAGTTTATAATTTCTTACGGGAACCCGTTATTCATGGTATTTCGAATTTAATAAATTTAGGTGACAGGATCGTTAAGGGGAACTTCCTGAGACAGTTGATTTGTGTGTGTATGTGTGTGTGTGTGTGTGTGTGGGGTGGATTTTCAACTCGTAAGACAAAGTAAGTCGTCTATATGATCTCCGAATTCGGGTCCTCTGTCGAAGACTCAATCAAAACTTCTTGACAAGGTTTTTCCACTCCTCCTTGGTCCTATATATGTTAAGATTTGATCACGTTCTAAACATCATAGGATAATCATCCTAAGGGTACTCGTGTATGGTAAATTTAATGTTAGAGTCCTTTATATAAAACCTTTATCATAAAATTAAGTGACCGTCCGACAATTAGCAACTTTTCACCTGATTAATCAAAAAGGAACAGTGTCTATCTGACAAAATTTTTCGTTTTAAAAGACTATCTAAAGAAAATCAAACGTGATTTTGTTCAAGTATTTCAATGTAATGAAAACAACCTCATTGACTGATAACTCTATGGATGATAGATCTTGTGGTATTTTTAATTTCACAATAATTTCAACTTATATCTGTAAAACATCTATTTTACACGGTAATATTCGGTTGTCAAGAACTTAGAGAGAAACATTAAACATAAAGACTTAGGTCTATAATTTATAAATCTGACTACACTATAATGAATTCAATAAATTCTTTTTTTTTCTAAATATCAACCAAATGACAATCTTCGTAGTAAGAGTAAATATAAAGTGTGGATTATGACAGTATCATCGTTTTTGTTTATTTGTATTTTATTATATATATATATATATAAATATATTGTATAGTCTTGAAATTTTGTAACGAAGAATTGTTATCCAGATTTTTATGTTTACAAAGATTCCTTCATAAAATCAAGTCCGGTCCTTTGTGGTTCACTGACAAAGTTTCGGTGTCTCGATGTCACATGTGTCCTTCTAAGTTCCAATAAAGAAAATAGGATCATATAACGATAAAGGTACCGTAGTACTATAGAGGGACTTAATTCTTCCTTGAATTAAAATCGGAGAAAGTAATTTGGTCTGTAAAATGTAGAAGACCTATTTTTAAGTTTTTTAATCTAGATCTTTGTCTACTATTACAATTAGGGTAATAATGATAAAGAGTAATATTAAAGAACATAATATTTTTGTGTATGTACGAGAATTGTTCGTAGGGGTCACCGAGTCCCCCTTTTCTTAGGAGGACGTTACAGAGGACGTAACCGTTTGCTCAAGAACGATGGTGATCGCGGTGGACCCTTCTGGGTTTCGGCATATACGCACGCACGACAGAGAAATCACCACAGACTGAGAAACGTTGGGATACCTGACAGTGAGTGGTCCGGGAGACAGGTAACCTAAGAGGTCCGTTCTTATGACCTCACCCAACGGTTCGGGAAGAGGTCCCTTTCGGTATGTATGACGAAAAATTTTGATTAGACAGACTCTTTATCTGACGTTAGGTATGATTGAAAGAATGTGAAGAGAGAGAAAACCTTCTTTCAGTAGGTGGATTTATAATTATGTCACATAACGGAGGTTTCCTCATTTTGGAAAGGACTTAGTTTGTTTCCACTTCCAACTATGTTACGAAAGTAATAACTCTCACATGGAGATTATGGTATATTGTCTTGACGATCGTTTAATGTGTGAAAGGTAAATAAATGAAAGTCATTATAAGTTTTCCCTGGATTAACTCAACAGTGTATATTTAGTATTTTTATAATAAATTATCATGTAATGTTATAATAAAAACCGTGTATTGTCATCCTGAGATGTATCGGGTTTTAACTTACTATAACGATTTTTCTTTCGTTTTTATAGAAATTAAACGTAAATGAACATAAGTTTGTTTAAAAAGAGTCCTAAAGATACGTGTCTTTTTCTTTTCTTTTTCTAAGACATAAAATCTTTACTCACTATAAATGGATATTAATGTGTTTTATTAACTATTTTTCGGAATATTTAGAGAAAATCTATGTCTAACATCATTATAAATTTATTTATAATCACTATACAAAATTTGAAACTTCTGAAGAAAGGACCATTATTTCTCATATCCCGAAGGAATCACCGAGTCTACCATTTCTTAGACGGACGTTACGTTCTCTGGGTCCAAGCAAGGGACCCAACCCATCTAGGGGACCTATACCCTTACCGTTGGGTGATGTCATAAGAACGGACCTCTTAGGGTACCTGTCTCCGTGTCAGGTCCCCTAGTGTTTCTCAGTCTGTACTTACAAACATACTACTCTATACTCGAAGTCTTTATGTTAAGACCTCTGTCATAATTACTAATTTACCTCTTTAACCTTTGTCTGATCGATTTTATACGAAAGTTATCGAGTCCAGTTAAAATGTATCTGAAAATTTTTATCTAATCTATTATCAAGTCATTCATTTTATTTAGTACACTGATATAGAATAAATAAGGTCATTACATTGTAAAAAAAGGACTCGACCAGTTAGAACACTTCCTTCATCTGTCTAACTCCCACAAAAGTGATCATTAACTTTTTTTCACAATCATTTTTCTTGATACTGAGTCATTTCCTAAAACTCCCAGTAGTTATCCTGGTGTTATAAAGGGAATTTATAAGTTACTTTCGGTTTAACTAAATTGAAAGAGAAAGAAAGGTGGAAACTGACTCAACCTGGACCGTCGGACTAACGTACTATAAGTCTAAAGACTCCGTCACATGGGTGTTCAAAGAAAATAACTCGAAAAGAGTTATTTTACAGAAGTAAAAAGGAAATTCGAAGTCACACTTTTTCTAAAGTAGTTCAAACCTCATTAAACAGAGATATTAAATTATAGATGGTTAAATGTAAATTTAATAGATTACTTAATAAACGAAATATTATATCACAGATATTTTGTCATGATTTACCATCATATTTTGACCACCGTCATGTTTTGACCTTGTCTCATATACTTCATAATGATCACATGTTGTACATTACTCATCGATCTAACTATTTTTAAGATCCGAACGATTGTTAAACGTACATACTGATTAAATCCTTTATATATCAACTTCGTTGATGGATATAAAGTTTATAAGGATACTTTCAGTTACTTTTTAATGAATATTCCTAAACAAGGTTTTACGGACGAAACCAAACTCCTCTTTCAAAAGTTTTGTTCAACAGTAAGTACAATATTTAAGTCGAAGGAAACTTTTCTAAATAGAAGTTTACTAGTATTTGTACCTCTCTGAGTAACTCATTTAGTTTGGAGACGTCGACTTTAGACGTACTGAATCATAGAATTGTACTTGATATAGATGACTGTACCGTCTTAACAATCTGTAAGAATTTAAGTACATTTTTTCCCTCCATCTAGGTGATGGTTCATTCGATGTTTCTGTTTTACTATTATTGACAGAAAACCTCTACCCGTTTTATAACCAAAGGACGATGTATGACTCAAGGAGTCCGGTCAATGAGAGAGTCATTAGAATCTACGAGTTATTGACCACCATTTGACCTTAAAAGTCTTTTCAATGTATGTTACACGACACCAAGACCTGTTGACGTCAGAAGAAAAACTTTAAATTGAAAGCCAAAAAATTGTAGTCTTTGCAAAACATAACCCATATCGGTTAATTGTTACAACACTGTCAAAGTTCACTTCACATTCAACGAGTCATTATAGGCAGAGAAACACTGGAGTACCTGATATGTCAGGTACCTTAAGAGTTCCGGTCTTATGACCTCACCCATCGGTAAAGGAAGAGGTGCCATAGATGGGTTGGGTCCATAGCTTGGTCCCAGAGGACGTAACGTCCACCTAAGAAATGGTTGACTCGATAGTCCCTTCAAAGTCCACTTGTCGTTTCCCTGATTCGGTATATTTATGTAGAAAACTGATTTCGGTGACTATTTGTAGTCTTAGTACATGATTTGTTCGATCCCAAAAATGTCACACTTAGATGTCTTTACCAAGGGTGAGCAACTGATTTTAACTGATCTTCTTATAAGTTGAAGTTTGAGCACTTGGGGTTCAGGATTTGTTATTTCGTCTAATTGAAAGGATTTCGTAGATTTAGTTCATTTAATGATTATTTAGACGATATTATTTTTATTATGGAATTAATAAATTTATTATGTGGGTTAAAGTTTACGAAAGTGTATAGAAGAAAGTATATGGTTCCTAAAATTTCGTGTTTTTCTGTGAGACCAGATTAGTATAAAAGGATATGTCGTAATTGTGGATGGAAAGGAGGTGAATCAAAGGACAGATATCAGTACTTACTTGTTATAATTAATTACAAGTAACTTCTGGATACGACATAAACTGACGGAAGTCAAGTCAAGTCAAGTCAGTGAATCAGCACAGGCTGAGAAATGCTGGTGTACTTGACGTCATGCGGTCCGGAGGGACAGATAGTGGTTGAGGGCCTCAGGTGGGTTTGGGTACAGGTAACACAACCACTACGGTAGGTTGGTAGAGTAGTAAACAGCAGGGGAAGAGGAGGACGGGAGTTAGAAAGGGTGGTAGTGTCAGAAAAGTCACTCAGTCGAGAGACTTAGTCCACCGGTTTCATAACCACAAAGTCGAAGTTGTAGTCAGGAACGTTACTTGTGGGTTCTGTCTAGAGGAAGTCTTACCTGATCAACCTAGAGGAACGTCAGGCTCCCTGAGAGTTCTCAGAAAAGGTCGTGGTGTCAAGTTTTCGTAGTTAAGAAGTCGTGAGTCGATAGAAATATCAGGTTAAGAGTGTAGATATGTACTGATGACCTTTTTTGTATCGGAATTGATCTGTCTGGAACAGAGACGAAAACTTATATGACAGATCCAACCAATATTGAAAGGAAGGTTCCTCGTCCGTAGAAAATTAAAGTACCGACGTTAGTGGTAGACGTCACCAAAACCTCGGGTCTTTTTATTTCAGTCAGTACTAAAGGTGACAAAGGGGTAGATAAAGGGTACTTCACTACCCTGGTCTACGGTACTAGAATCAAAAGACTTACAACTGAAAATTCGGTTGAAAAAGTGAGAGGAGAAAGTGAAAGTAGTTCTCCGAGAAGTCGAGAAGAAGTGAAAGACGACATTCCCACCGCAGTGGCCGTTAGAACTAAGTTCGAACACGAAGAAGGTCGGGTCGTAAAGAGTACTACATGAGACGTATCTTCAATTTATTCGTTCCACTGTCATATGTCGGAACTGCATGAGAAAAAGATAAACCTTGGTCAGACAACAAGGTACAGGTCAAGATTGACAACGAAGGACTGGACATATGTCCAAAGGGTTCTCTGTCCAGTCCACCAGATCATAAGGGTAGAGAAAGTCTTAAAAGGTGTCAAGTAACACTAACTTTATCAGTTTCAGAAACCGTATCAGTTATTTCGTATTTAGCTACAACAAGACCTTGAGAGAACGAAAAAGTCACTAGGTCGTCTACAATCGTTAAAGTAGAGACCAAGGAGACGGAAAAGATTTTGGTGGAACTTGTAGACCTTCAAGTGCAAGTACATAACGACTTCGGACCGAACCTCTTAAAATTCGTAATGAAATGATCGTACACTCTACTCACGCTAACACACCATCGGACTCGTAAGAAACCGTAACGGAAAGAAACCTTAACCTTACTTTTGACTGGAAAAGGTCAGGACACCGGTGACGACTCAAAAGGTTTAAATGACCGTATAACTCACGTCGTGAAAGTATCGTAGTAGAAAATTCTAAACTTTATCGAGTTGATCTTAAGGTAGTGGAGGCGATCGAAATAAGTATTACTACGAAGGATTCCGGGTGAACTGAAGTGTAAGGTCCTACAGGCCAAGATACACTCACCCTCACTAGTGTGGAAGCACTAATAGACCCAGTACTTCTAGAAAAAACATGTCAAGAAGACACATAAGAACGGTGGAGAAGAATTATAGAAGACGAAGACAATCCAGGTATGCTAAAGACAGGAAATAGTTCAGGTAGAAACGTACTTTACAAGGGAACCATAGAGATTGAAAGAACTTCTCTAGAGATCAGAAAGGGTAAGATGACAAAAGGAGATTTAGAAACGTAACTAGTGACTCCTTCCAAAAGAATAGAGAGGAACGATAAGAAACCTTGAGACGTAAGTTTACTCATAGAAAGGAAAAGAGAAAACGGAAAACGAAGAGAAGGAAAGTATCGATAAACAATCCGGAGGAGTCTGTTGGTAAAACGGGAAGAAGTAAAGAAAAAGAACCCCTACCAGAACTAGGGACAGAGGACATGTTACAGCACCTAGAGACAGGTATCAAGTAGTCCGTGAGATAGTCTAGATCAGGGAATTAGATAAAGAGTGAAGGTGACATATCAGTATTCCCTAAAAAAATCCAGTATGGACTTACCAGATCACCAAAAGGGGTGAAAAAAGGTAAATTGAGACTTAAACCGTTATTCCTCAAGTACTAGACTCGGTGTCCGTCCAGGACTAGAACAAAAGCGACTGACATATCCCGAAGAGGTAGAAACCGACGTTTCCTATATTAGTTAGACTAAAGTCACAACTGGTAGACCACCACAGGTACACATCTCAGAAGACAAAACAACCTTCTCCCACAAACGATACTGGTCACGTAAGAGAACCGTCTTGAGACAATCGGAAACGGGACAAAGTAAGATATGAGGTTCTGGTTTAAACGGACAATGAGGTCCACAAAGAACTGAAAGATGAAAACGTAAAGTCACTGATGGAATCTATGACTCTTGAGTCATAGTTCGGTACTAAGAATGGTAGAACCGTAAATGTAGTATCGAGGGTTTCTTCCGTTATTAATTCATTAATCAAGAGATATAGTGTTGACACTAATGATGATATTTCCTGATCAAAATGTTACTCTGACCTATTGTCCCTATAAACTAGACAAGTTCTTTAGTACCTTCTACTAGAAACTCTTAGGGACCATTGACTACAAATTCAAACTACCTATTCGTCAACTGTTCCGTCTTTCAACTTTACCTTAACCCGATAAACGTCTCGACAGGTTCGACTCTTACTCCGTTGAAGGATATCAAAGGTCCTGGTTTCTCGTAAAGTTTGTGTCCAATCTTTTGTACATTCATTTTGATTCGTAATCGGTTGAATTCTATACAGATGTAATACGGACTTCCTTGACCTTGTTATTAATTTTAAAATAAAAGTATTACTTTATTAACGGACAGTTTTCAAGAAAGAGGAACAGTAATTACGAATACGTAAGTACTTATGTTTAGGCAGAAAAATTTGATATATATTAATTCGAAACGTGAGACAGACCGTCGATAATAAGTGTATGTTGTATTTTTAAAGATACTTCAGGAAAAAATATCATTAAACGTAATAATTGAATTAAAGTCTACTTTTACGACATTGTCCTTCTTATTCCTATTAGTCTTTAGTAATAAAAGTAAAATGTTTCAAACTTTACTTTGAAAAATTATCCATATTCTTATTATCAATAATGTTTAACACTTTTAAATTACAGGAACTCCAGAAAAGGTGTGCTTACTTTTCTTCTAACATTACCTTAAAGATTTTGTATCCTAATACTTTTGACTTTAATCTTATATAAAATTCATTTTTTCTAAAATTTATCTATTTAATGTCCTGATTGTTAAAAAACATCTTATAAGACTAAAAGTAAACATACGATATAGTTAAAATACTCTCGTCCTATTTTGATTTGACTTGTTTGTTTTTTATTTGAATAAATATCAGTCACTAGAGGTCTATTGATACATAGTCTCTTTACACTAACTCTTATAGTGTTTAAAATATTCTGAGTGGTATAAACAAGGAAAGTATGAGCAGACATGCATATGGGAGTATATATTTTAGTGAAAATTTTAAAGTTATGTTACAATTTGGTTAAAAATGTTTTATATTTTAAATACCTTCATCTATTAAACTAATGTATCAAGTTTTTTCGGACGGAACTAAAAAAAGATTAAATTCATATAGAAATTCTCAAAGTCTGCAGGGTATTAAAGTGACTAATTGCGTCCTATTTGTTTTAGGGTACGTACACAAGGAAAAGAAATATTTAAAGACATAAATGTATGATAAAAACTGAACCGACTCAGAAGTGACGACGTGCACCCGAAAGAGATCAACGTGTCTCGCTCGTGTCTCGACAAGAGATAAACCCCACGAACCCGTAGGGTAACATCACCAAAGAAAATAACCCCTCGTAATAAGTCACTGAGAACTGTTTGTACTTCACGATTTCAACGTTCACAGACTAGTAGATCGAGAGTTCTAACAAAACATATTAGAGTATGATTGGGATCAGAGTCCTCTGTACTCTGGTCCGGACCGGAGAGTTAAGAGTTCAAGTGGCTTTTCCAGAGGAACCCCCTCAAGGGGTCACCGGATGACCAATCAGGTCCGAAAGTGACAACACCGGGTCCAAGTTAGGTACCAGTCTCTTGACTCTAAGGAGTTCGATGTACACACATACACACACACGCACATAATCAGAGAGTCGACACAAGCTGAGAAACACTGGGGTACCTGACATCGAGTGGTCCGACGAGACAGGTACCTTAAGAGGGCCGTTCTTATAACCTCACCCAACGGTAAAGGAAGAGGTCCCCTAGAAGGATTGGGTCCCTAACTTGGGTCTAACGGATTGTAACGTCTGTCTCCGAAATGACAGACTCGGTGGTCCCTTCGATGTACCGTACCGGTTTTTCTAGACGAATTTAGGTATGTGTTTATAATATACATTTTTCTTTAAATATCTATTCTACTTACACATTGGGCCAAACGAGTCTTAAAAGGGTTGAATATGGTCAATAGGACTCTTTATATTAATTGTTGTGTGAAAATGAGGGTTTTCACAGGACTAAACCTACCATTTAGTATACTAGTGTTTAATACTCAACCCTGTATTCTTTTTAATACATTAATTCGTTGTACGGTTGGTGTAGGTCGAATTTTTTCATTTTCCTTTCTTCGGGTTTTTAAACTAGGGGTTGTACTATATATGGAATTACTTTGACCAATACAGATATTAGAGGAATATAAACTTGTGGAGTTACTTTAATGAATTACAGAAAGTGTGACTCTTTAAACATTGAAACCCCGATTAAATGACATTAAATCTCAGATTTTTTATAATCTTTAAATAATTGAATTTTTTAATTAATTCCTTCCCAGAGATTTTGGGAGTTGTGGACAAGTCAGTCTTCTTTCTTGAGAAGAAAAATTTATAAGATGTAAAATTGATAAGTAAACTATAAAGAAAATTACTTTATAGACGATGATTTTTTTAATCTATAGTAAGTAAACTAGTATTGTTACGTTTTATACAAATAAGTAGTTATTTATACTTTGTCAAAAAAAGACAGACACCAGATCTAACACACACATATATACACACACTCACACACACAATCTCTCTTTCTCTCTTATACACGAACATATTCTGAGTGTCCACGAAGTCGTTCTCTTGTGAGTCGAACACGAAGAACATAATGACCAAACGTCCCTTTGGTGGATGAACGACTATTCCTGTAGACGGACGTTTACCACTGCATTTTGGTTACTGTCAAAGGGAACAATACGAAGTGAATTTTAGTAACGTTGATAATTTATTTTAAATCAAATTATCCTATAGATATATGTTGACGTTGTACCCGTAAAATGTGTTGTGATTTATATGTATTGTTTATATGTTCTCTTACGTGACCAGTATTGTTTGTGGGAGAAGGTTTTTGTGTTCTCTTCTGAGATGTGTACCTGTAGTGGTCTACCGGTTGTGGCTTTAGTCTAACTAATATAAGAAACGTCGGTTTCTACCTCTTCGAGATATGTCGATCGTTTTTGTTCTGGCCCTCGACTGACACCGAGTCTAGTACTTGAGAAATAACGGTTTAAGTCTGAATTTACCTTTTTTCACCCCTTTTGGTGATCTGTTAAGTCCATACTGGATTTAGTTTAGGAAATACTAATATGTCACCTTCATTCTTTATCTAATTCCCTGATCTAGACTATCTGTTTCACGGACTACTTGATACCTGTCCCCAAACATTGTAACATGTTCTCTGTCCCTAGTTCTGGTAGGGGCTCTCTTTCTTTGTGTTTTTTCGTTTTACCAACAGACTCCTCCGGAATGTTTATCGGCACTTTTCTTCTCTTCGCTTTTCGTTTCCTCTTTTCCTTTCTATATGGGTAAACTTACGTCTCAAGGTTTCTTATCGTTCCTCTCTATTCTTTCGGAAGGAGATCTTTCGACACCATGTATATGTGATACCTCATAATGAGACGGTAACTTTTCTTATGTAAACTTAGTCAAGATTACTCCACCTACTTTGACTTCGGCTAATATGTCTCACTTCATTCGGTCTTTCTTTTTGTGGTTATGTCATATGATTGTGTATATATCCCTTAAATCTTTCTACCATTACTATTGGGATATACGCTCTGTCGTTTTCTCTGTGTCGACATTTCTTGTCTGAAAACCTGAGACACCCTCTCCCTCTCCCACCCTCCTAAACCCTCTTACCGTAACTTTGTACATATGATAGTACATTTTTTACTTAGCGGTCAGATCCAAGATATGTCCTATGTCCTACGAACCCCGATCACGTGACCCTACTGGGTCTCTCTGTTATACCCCTCCCACCACCCTCCCCCCAAGTCCCAACCCTTGAGTACATGTGGACACCACCTAAGTACAGTTACATACCGTTTTGGTTATGTCATAACATTTCATTTTTTTATTTTAAATTTATTTTTGTTTTGTTTTTTATTTATTTATTTTCTTTCGGAAGGAGTCACTAGTTACGTTTCTTAATCTCCTTTTGTTATCTTATCCTTTCTGATCTGTAGAGAAGTTCTTTTAATCTCTATGGTTCCCTTGTAAAGTACGTTTCTACCCGAGCTATTTCCTGTCTTTACCATACCTGGATTGTCTTCGTCTTCTATAATTCTTCTCCACCGTTCTTATGTGTCTTCTTAACATGTTTTTTCTAGAAGTACTGGGTTTATTAGTACTACCACACTAGTGAGTGGATCTCGGNCCTTGTAAAGTACGTTTCTACCCGAGCTATTTCCTGTCTTTACCATACCTGGATTGTCTTCGTCTTCTATAATTCTTCTCCACCGTTCTTATGTGTCTTCTTAATATGTTTTTTCTAGAAGTACTGGGTTTATTAGTACTACCACACTAGTGAGTGGATCTCGGTCTGTAAGACTTTACACTTTAGTTCACCCGGAATCCTTCATAGTGATACTTGTTTCGATCACTACCTTAAGGTCAACTCGATAAAGTTTAGGATTTTCCACTACGACACTTTCACGACGTGAGTTATACGGTTGTTTATACCTTTTGAGTCGTCACCGATGTCCTGACCTTTTCCAGTTAAAGGTAAGGTCATGGGTTCTTTCCGTTACGGTTTTTTACGAGTTTAATGACGTATTAACGTGAGTAGAGTGTGCGATCATTTCATTAGGAGTTTTAAGGGGTTCGGTCCGAAGTCGTGATGCATTTGACACTTGAAGGTCTACAAGTTCGACCAAAATCTTTTGCTCCTTGGTCTCTAGTTTAACGGTTGTAGACGACCTAGTACCTTTTTCCTTGTCTCAAGGTCTTTTTTAGATAAAGACGAAATAACTGATACGGTTTCGGAAACTGACACACCTAGTGTTACTTGACACCTTTTAAGACTTTCTCTATTTGTATGGTCTGGTGGACTGGACGGAGAACTCTTTGGAGATACGTCCAGTCCTTCGTTGTCAATCTTGACCAGTACTTTGTTGTTTGACCAAAGTTTATCCTTTTCCTCATACAGTTTCGACATGTAACAGCGGGACGAATAAATTGAACATACGTGACACGTAGCACTCTTTACGAACCGAACTTTTTCGTGTTTGACCTTTGTTCTAACGAGTCTCTTCATAGTTATTGGAGTCCATACGTCTACTGTAGTGGGAATACCGTCTTTCACTTCTTCATTTCTCGGAGAACTACTTTCACTTTCTCCTCTCGCTTTTTCAACGAGTTGTAAATCTTTTGCTTCTAGTATCGTAGACCAGGGTAGTGAAGTACCGTTTATCTACCCCTTTGTCACCTGTGTCACCGTCTGAAATAAAACCCCCCGAGGTTTTAGTGACGTCTAACACTAACGACAGTACTTTAATTTTCTGTGAAGGAGGAACCTTCTTTTCAATACTTTTTGGACCTCTCTATAAATTTTCGTCTCTGTTATGAAACGGTTGTTTCTAGACAGATCAGTTCCGATACGAAAAAGGTAATCAGTACATATCTACACTCTCAACCTCATATTTCTTTCGACTCACGCCTTCTTAACTACGAAAACTTGACACCACAACCTCTTCTGAGAACTCTCAGGGAACCTGACGTTCCTCCAGGTTGGTCAGGTAGGATTTCTAGTCAGGACTTATAAGTAACCTTCCCGATTACAATTTGACTTTGAGGTTATGAGACCGGTGGACTACGCTTCTCGACTGAGTAAACTTTTCTACGACTACGACCCTTTCTAACTCCTGTCCTCCTCTTCCCCTGTTGTCTCCCGTTCTACCAATCTACCGTAGTGAACTGAGTTACCTGTACTAAAACCCATTTGAGGTCCTCAACCATTACCTGTCCCTCCGGACCACACGACGTCAAGTACCCCAGCGTTACTAAGTCTGTGTTGACTCCCTGACTTGACTTGACTTTATATGTATGACCAGTAAAGAGTTTTCGAACTTGTGTCCGTTCAGACTGAGTTCTCGAGAATGAGAAGTGGTTTAAAAGAACAGTGAAACTCCCATATTTTGGGATTTGTTAGTGTTTGAACATTAAAAATACCTGTTTTGAAGACGCATAACACACTTGATGTCAAGACTTTGAATTTTTGGTGTCAAATTTTCGTAGAAAAAGAGAACAGTAAAATAAGAACGAATGAACAAGAAATTCATAAATAAATTACCTGTATTTCAAAGACTTGTGATATGTAATATAAGAAAGATCCCAATTTGTCTGTCGGTAAAGTCACTCTTAATCCATGTTATTATAAACTATAGGAGAACTTTACTGAATGAATCAAAATGGACATGGTTCGAAGAATCGTTTCAAGTTTAACCTTAAAAAATAAACTATAACAGAAAATGAGTTATTCGGTAAGAAAGGTCTATCACACTGATGGTGAACTTGCGTGTTATAATTTTGTACTTAATTTTCCCATGAATGTCAATGTTTCGGTTGGACTGATAAAATCCTTCGTAGTCTCTAAAACATCCATAGAAGATTTAAGGATTAAAATGGTTTAAAGATTATCATAGTATTCGAGAAGTAATCAAGTTAGACTGTTGTAATGTCACAGTTTTTACAGTTGTACTAATTCCACATGTCTATTGATGTATTGTACTCTGACGCTCGATGATCTTCTGTCTCTATCGTTCACGAAAATAAAGGTATAGAGGTCATCAACCGTATTATAATCCGTGTCTCGTATATTGTGTGATCATCAAGAAACTCTAAAAAAGGAAAACTAAATCGTTCGGTTATAGATATACTTAAAAGTGTTATTGTGTGTCTTTCGTTAGAAATTTTTGTACTTTCAATTTTATCTTTACACAATTGGTAACTTAAGAATTTACTCTATTTGAGTATTGAATAACCTACACTTTTCACTTTCAGCGAGTCAACACAGAAACACTGGGGTACCTGATATGTCAGGTACTTTAAAAGATCCAGTCTTATGACCTCACCCATCGTAAAGGGAAGAGATTCCCTAGAAGGGTTGGGTCCCTAACTTTGGTCCGCAGGGTGCAACGCCCGCCTAAGAAAGGGTCGACTCGGCGTTCCCTTCGGGTTCTTGTGACCTCACCCATCGGATAGGGAAGAGGTCCCCTAGAAGGGCCGGGTCGTCAGGTTGACCCCATTTTTAGAGAAGTATTCTCTTTTTTATTTATTTAGGTGACTGAGTTATTCTTAATATTTAATAACCCCTTTAATTATAAGTGTCGTCGCGAGTATAATAGAGACGGATTTAATGTAACATAAACTCGAGGTAACCGTAGAAACGTCAAAGAATAAATATTTGGATTGTTGGAGGCCTGAAAGTTATGTATTTATAAAAAGAAAAAGAAGAAAAGTTTCGATCTGGTAAAGAAATTTTATTTGACGTTTTACTTTGTCCAGTAAATCAACTTCGTATATAAGATAAGGACTGCATTTTGTTTAACTCGAAAATTATGTCTGTATCGTTCTATTGATTATTAGAATTATACGTCGTATTTATTAACTTCCCACAACTCACCTTACTTTGTTTTACGAATTAAGTGTGGTGTAATGTATTACGTAACGACTCCATTGGAAACCGAGTGTCTACACGAAAGACCTGATATCTTATTTCTTGCGATCGCGGTAGAGGACCGTTCTTATCACTAGGACTTCTCTTCCACATTGAAACTTCTTTCGGGAAGTGAATGATAAGTAATTTATAATTTATCATCAAGTATAAATGACTTTCTGTCTACTTCCCTCTCCTCTTCGGGTATATAAAGAGGAGGTCACTATTATTAGTAATAAAGAATTTATGTGTTTAGACTCTTAATTTTAAAAAGACATATATTTCGATAAAAAAAATTAAAAAAATTTAAAATGGAGTTGAATTGTAATACATTGTAACGTTTAATTACAATATTATTTTTATATATGATTTAAATGTACCGGTACACACTTACCCGAGTACGATGGTATGATTGAGAAATGATTTCGTTCATTTTTACGTACGGAGTAATTTCGGAAATTCATTAAACATATTTATAAATTTATGTTGACCTCCCTTTCCGTAATCTTAGAACATGACTCCCAGACTATAAGGATATGTATTCAAAAGACATAAGAAAAAAAAAAATTCAAAGGTTACCCTTTTAAAACTCCTTAAGTACGAAGGACAGACAAAAGAGAATCCAGTTGAAAATACTTAAGACGGTAGTGAGTACCAGTTTAAATCAGGTAAATGGTATAAAATTAAGTCCTCTTGAAGTAAAATAGAAAGGTAAAATTCAACACCTACTAAAGATGACGAGAGGGTAATTTACTAATTATAAAATGATGAAAAGTTCTTTCATAAATAATAATTAATAGTCACATATAAATAACTGAAAGAATCCCCTTTTCAATTAACCCGTATTCTTAAGTAAATATATTTTATTTTTAGTTATATTTTAATCTAGAAGTTCAAAATAAACTTGGAAATCAGCAAAGAATACAGAGTCTTATAAAGTTTACCTTACCTGTGTTTGAATGTGTGTTATGTATTCGATATAGTTAAATGTATATTTGAGAATCATAATCCAAGACGTAAACTGGGAGAAGAAAAGAGATAGACGTGTGAAGGATAATCGTTAAAATGAATAGGAGTTCTAAAGTTGAGGAGAGATACCTGCTACAGTTTTAGAGATATCGGATGTAGAAGGGGAGATACGAGATTTCGGTTGGGTGTAAAGTTTAAAGGACGATTTATATGGACGTATGTATGAACTATATAGAGGATTTACTTGAACAAGATATTTGTGGAACTAGATTATTATATGTTTAGACTTGTAGTTGGGGGTATTTATATAAAGAAGAAAATAAGGTATAAAGAAAAAAAATTATAGTCTGGTAGGAAGGTCCGTTAGTTTGAACTTAAAGATCATTTGAAGTAGTTACAAAGGCTATGGTCTATACGTGTGTCCGAACGGACGGGTGCTCGTATGTGTGAGTGTCTGGGTAAAGGTGAAAGGAAGAGTAACGGGTCTACTTTGGGACTACTTAAGAGTGGATGGGGACAACTCATTAGGTGAATACCGATTCTTCGGAGATCAGAGAGGAGTAAATTATCGAAGGATTGAGAATGTCAGTAAAAATAGTAGGTTCTCTTGTAATGGAGTCCCTTAGAATTCGTTTTGTGATCGAATTACATAATCCATTTATTTTCAGAGACCGGTTTATCCAATCCCTTTTTTTGTCTAAAAATTTTTTTAAATTTGTCAAAATCAAAATTAGGTTATCTGTCTTTTTCTCAAGTGGGTAAAGAAAGTGTGAGGTGGGAAGTGGGGGGCGGTTGGAGACGGAGACCGTCGGAGTTTAGAAAAGAGACATAAATACTCAAAGAAGTAAATGCTAAGACGTATATCTACTATAGTATAAACAGAAACATACTGAATAAGGTGAATCACACTACGGGATTTCCAGGTGGGTACAACGTCGTTTATCGTTCTACAGGATGAAAAACTATTCACCTATTATAAGATTATATCTATCTATCAACCTTTACGTCTAGTGTGAATGAAATAGGTTAGTAGGTGGTTACATGTGAATCTAACAAAGATACAAAATTGACAACATTTATTACGAGGTTACTTGTACGTCCATGTCCACAGAAGAAGTCAATCACAAAAATAAAGGAAGTCTTGATCTAACGACATAGTATACCATCAAGATAAAAATTAAAAAACTTCTTGGAGTTATTGTAAAAGGTATCACCGACGTGGTTAAATATAAGGGTTGTTCTCATGTATTCCCAAGGGAAAGAGGTAAGAGAACGGTTGTGAATAGCGCATAGAAAACGTATTACCGGGAAGACTGTCTACACTTTATGGAGTAATACTAAAACTAAACATAGAGGAACTACTAATCACTACAACTTATAAAAAATTACATGGAAAACCGGTAAACACAAAAACGAAACCCCTTTACAGATAAGTCTAGAGGATGGGTAAAAACATAAACAAGTAAAAAACTATAACTCAACATACTCAAATATATATATAACCTATAATCGAGGATTAGTCTATATACTAACCTTTATAAAAGAGGGTAAGTTATCCGACGGAAAAGTAAAACAACTACCAAAAGAAACGTCACGTCGAAAAATCATGTTACATCAGGGCACACAAATAAAAACGAACACAACGAAAATGAAAACCACGATTAAGTTTTTTAATAACGGTTCTGGATACAGTTCCTCGAATGATACAAAAGAAGATCCTGAAGACACCAAAGTCCAGAATACAAATTCAGAAATTAGGTAAAACTCAATAGAAATATGTTCTACACACTATAGTCCTTTCAGAATAAGTAAACGTGTCACGACAGGTTAAAAGAGTTGTAGTAAATAATTTACTCTGATAGGACAGGGGTAATATGTGTACCCAAATAAAGACCCGAAAGTTAAGACAAAGTAACTAGACACACAGACAAGATTAATGAATACGAAAGGTCATATCAAACTTTGGTCCCTCATACTACGGAGGTCGAAACAAGAAGAAAGAGGTCTAACGAAACCGATAAGACCCAGAAAACAACAAGGTATATTTAAAATCCTAATAAACAACATAAAGAAACTTTTTGCAGTAAACTTGAAACTATTCTTAACGGGACTTAAAAGATATAACAAGAAACACCATCTCTGTAAAATCGTTATAACTAAGAAGGTTAGATATTCCTACCATATATAAAGGTTAAATAAACACAGAAGAAGTCAAAGAAAAATAATTATAGAGTATCAAAAGTTATGTGTCCAGTGGAGGAACAGATTTAAATAAGGATCCGTAAAATAAGAAAACTATGTCAACCTTTACCTTATCAAAATAAAGAAAGACTTTCCAATAATAATCATATACCTTTGTGTTACTTAAAAACACATAACTAAAATACAGGATGTTGAAATGACTTAGACAAATAACAAGATTGTTACAAAACTACCTTAGAAATCCGAAAAAACATTCATTACAATGGTCGTGTACCACTGTCAAAATAAGAAGGAAGGGTTGAACTTACAGAAAATAAAGAAAAAGAATTGACTAACGAGAATATGTTTCTGAAGGTTATGATACAACTGATCTTTACCGTTTAACCTGTAACAAGAACTAGAATTTCCTTTCCGAAAGTTGTAAAGTGACAACTCATACTACAATCGACACCCGAACAGTATGGACCAGAAATAATACAACTCTATACAAGGAAGATATAGGTGAAACTCTTAAAAAAATTATTTGTATAATTTAAAACAGTTTACGGATTACTCTACTAGTACACTAAATAGAAAGTAAAACAATTACATTATATAGTGTAACTGACTAAAATCCTACGAATTGGTAGAAATGTCGAGATCTTATTTAATGTGAACTAGTACCACATACTCCTCTTCTGTTACCGTTGGGTGAGGTCATGAGAACGGACCTTTTAGGGCACCTGCGTCCTCGGACCATCCGACGTCAGGTACCCCAGTGTTTCTCGGTCTGTACTGACTCGCTGAAGGGAAAGTGAAAAGTGAAGGTACGTAACCTCTTCCTTTACCGTTGGGTGAAGACACAAGAACGGACCTCTTAGGGTCCCTGCCCCCTCGGACCACCCGACGGCAGATACCTCAGTGTGTCTCAGTCTGTGCTGACTTCGCTGAATCGTCGTCGTCGTACCACATGCTAGAGAAAGAATGGGACTTAAGTCAAACGATTATAAAACAATTCCTAAAAACTTAAATACAGGTAGACCCTGTAACCGAACACTAAAAGAAAACAATAACGTAGAAACCAAGCCGATAGTCCCATTACAACCGAAGTATTTTACTCAAACCTTCTCAAGAGAGGACAAGATAGAATGCCTTCCCCAACTTCTCTTAACCATGATTAAGAAACTTACAGACTATCTTAAATGGTCACTTCGACAGACCCGACCTGAAAACAAACAATTCTTCAAAAATAATAATCTAAAAAAAATTCATTTACCATATAAATACTATATCAGAATTTATATAATTACACTCACACTCAAACGTTACCCCTCTTTATGATACATTAAAAAAGGATAGAACGAACCTGAAGTTTAAACAATTACAAATAGGAGGATAAGGTGTCTCCTATGAAAGTTTTCATGACGATATCTCGTGGTAGCACTTTTGAGAGGAAACGAGTTTTTACCTTACTACTTCTCTCAAGTGGGGTCTCTTTACGACAGATGATATGATCGGTGATCAGTTCACACGGACAAATTCAATTTAAAATAGTTATAATTTACTTTAAAATTTTAAGTCAAAGAGTCAGTGTGATCAGTAGAGAGTTCTAAGTCGTCGATGTGTCCCGATGGTATAACTTATCGTTACGAGGTCTCATTCTGGCTGACCTAAGAGTCATTCTGGACTCTATTTAATGATTTGATGTGTCTTTGAGATACAAGAGTAAATGTTTGACTCCCTTTTATATCTTAGTTGAGTGTCTCAACAACACTCTTAATTTACTCGATTATACACCGTTCACAAGTCTTTTCCTTGACCGTATAATATTATTAAGTCAGTCATTATTCATAATAATAGGTAATCTTAATAATTTTAACAAGAAGTAGTAGATGACTAATTTTTAGTTCGAAGAATTAGACAATAAGTTTAGGAAAAACTAGACAGGGGGAACGGTAAATCGGAAAGAAAGACGATAATATACGTCTAACCAAAGACTAGTTAGAGTGTCCAGGGTTATGTATAGGGTGTCAAAAGTCCGAGACGTGGAAACGATTTAGAGAAGGAAACGACCTTTACGGGAGAGGTTGAGGATAGTAATGTAGTATATTTAGGATAAGTAAGAAATTTCTGTTCTCGTTTAAGGTGGAAGTGGTGTTTCGTATTTTATTTGCAAGTACAGGGACTAAGAGTACCGAACGAGAAACTTAGACCAAAACCTTTTCGGTTAGAACAAATTATCGACACACACATAGACGGAATAAAGAAGATGTATTTAAAAGGACAACTAGTACTATATAAAATTTGGGACACTTCCACTATTTGAAAAGGATTATTTACTTATACAGTATGAAATTATATTCGTGAAGTTAAAAAGCACCCAATCGGAGATGGGGATGATTTACCGTATGATTCGTTGGATGATCACGACAAACGTTAATATGGAAGATACTATAACTCATAAAATATACCAGACGACCAGTGACAAAGGTATCTGTCTACTTACGATCTCTCCTTTAAAAGGATTATTCTAGGTCATTACTAAAGGATTATATAATAACCTAGTTACCTTATAATTTTAAGTTGCTTTGGTATCCACAATTATATTTGTCTACAAAATGAACCCCTTTAATAAAAATTTGGGAATAAAAGTTAACTAATTAAAGATTGATTAATACAGAACTTTATCTTTGTTTTAATTTTTCGTTATAAGAAAAACCTATATTTAGTAACGACTTTACAATAGTAACTTGTAGGAAAGACGGACGAAACTTACGATAGTTGACCGTCTCCCTTTTCCTGTTCTTACATAGATGGGATTTACTCGTCCATTACCCTAAAACACTTACATTTTGTGAAAGATTTTATAATTACATTATTCATTTTCACGAAACCCCGTACTTATTGAGTCGTTATAAATATCTATGTGAGAAATGTAGCCTGTTCAGTTTATCATATAAGTTATCTGGTCGTTGAAAAGAAGGTACTAATCTGTATTCCTTATCCTTAAAAGTTGGAGAAGATCTTACGGACTTTGAAGACAGTTATCTCTCTTTAGAAGTGAGAGGTTCTTCCAAAATTTCTAGAAAACTCCTGTTGTGGGGATGATATTCAGGTAATACTGTCACTGTGTATCATCCTCGAGTCAGTAGTCAATCTTTTTACAATTATTATTATCTCGAAGAGTCCAACATGATCACAATTTCTTGATCAGCAAGAAATTGATCAACAATTTCTTGGGTGGACTGTTAGACTCTCTGTGCCCAAAGTAGGGACCTTACCCTTCTAGGGGACCTCCTCTCATACCGTTGGGTAAGGTCCTAAGAACGGACCTGTTAGGGTACCCGTCTCCTCGGACTACCCAACGTCAGTTATTCCCACGTACCTTAACCTGTGTAAACTTCACTGATTTGTCTGTACGTACATTTTTACCATTATTAAAGATCATACATATATAAGGGTGATAAATATCGTCGAAAGTAATATGTTAATACTTTTCGACTTGTAAAATTTTGGTAAATCTATAAAGAAGTTGTACATATAATTTAAGTCACCCCTTTACCTATTTGTTTTGTATGGGAACTGTACTATAATAGTTTTTTCCTTTCTTTTTTTTTTCTATCCTCTTTGTAAATAGACTCAATGATTTCACTTATTAAAGGTTTTGTTTAAATAAACTGTCCTGGAGTTAACTTCAAGTCTATGCGTAATTCACTATTTTCATTCCCTAGTCCTAACCGAATTAAGTCGTCCCTGAACACCCCTGGAATCCCTTGATTCCTCGTATAACGACTCTGATTTCCGTAAGTTTTATCAAAAAATTATGGTAGATCTAACATTGGAGTATGAATATAACATTGCGTTATATAAATCAGTACCATTGTATTGTCTTTACATTGTTAAGTATTACCTTCTTTTTTCCCTCCCCACGATACACTAGTATACATCCACGGACCAGTACCGTCTTCTCATTCCCCCTGTATATGGTTCACAGACTGGACCGAAAAGTATAGTGTGTGCATGAGAAAGGGAGTAGGGTTATGGTAAGGAATTTGTGACTAACGGTATTCTCTACGATACCTACCCTCTCAAGATGATAATAGGAACATTTGACTAACCTTTATCGGTTATAGTTCTCTTTCTTACATAGGTATTATTGACTTATTTCTATTATCGTCTTGTACCCTTTTCTCTATGAATCTCCATGTACAACCGGTACAGTTGGGTATCTTTTAACACAGGACGGGACAGTTCATAGGACGTCTGATAGTCCTGTAGAATAACACCGATAATTTACTATGGTAATTGGTGAACTTAGAATATCTATTATGGGAACAAGACTAAGGGAACTAAGATTCTCATAATTTCCCTGAGTACATCCTACGAATGACACTCACTTACGTGAACACGTTAATTGTGTTTATACATTATCTGAAGGTGTCAGAATAAGATTGATTCGATTTAACTTTAGAACTAAAAGGTGTAATCCTGGAAGACCGTAAATCATTATGTAGTGGAAAGAGTTTGTGTTAATGAAGACTCTTGTGAATACTCTTAATCATAGACTGGGAATTATGGACTCTCAACATAGGTCTTCACTTGTGAAGTGTTCCATTTACGTCGGTATGCCTGATTCCATTACTTCTCGATCCGAAGAGGTCTGTGGTGTACGGAGTCGCAGTAGTATCCATAAGAAGGATACGGACGTACAAGAAAAGTTAAGTCTTATAGGAAGTAAGTTGGTCGACGTTTGGATCGTACAGGTAGTTCTATGTCAAATTTGTAATAAGTAATTTTCTCGTGAGGAGTAACAGTTTAAGTCTTAATTAGTACACTGAATCAGATCGGAACTAAGAAATACATATGTAGTTAGAGAGATAAAATGAAAATTGAACGAATTCAATTCTTGATATAGTGTAAACTAAAGAAATCAGGATATCTGAGAATTTCGTACTGAAGATCTATTGTCACTAAAGTATTTATGTACAACTTCGTTAATCTTTATAAGTTTTAGAAGATGACTCGGAACTGAGCGTCCAATATCTCATTGGACTCTAGTTCCAAACAAATATTATGTGTTTTTGGAATTTCAGGATATTTTATATCTGTAATCCAATTTGACCACTTCGTGACAAAAAGAATGGTTGTGTAACTAATCCTAAAATTTCTCTGAATTATGGAATATAAATCCATTCTCTCCCTGTGTTCATGAGTATACTCTACCATAAGTTACATGACGACTATTCTCAAATTGACTACGTTAGAAGAACTTTCCTTTAAACCGTTATGTATACTTTTAGAAATTTTATATATATGGATTATTAAGGTAAATAACCTTAAATATATCATTGTATTCGTCTCTGTACACTTTTTCATTTATCATATACAAGTACCTATAAGTCGTCTCGTTAGACATAAGGGAAGAAATAAAATTGTAATATCATACTTGTAAAAGATAGGGATATTTTTAGGGAGTTTATATAAAATTACCGAGAGATTATCAGGTAATATATCAGGTTTCTTCCGTCTACTGGTTTCTTAACTACGAAAACTTGACGCCATGACCTCTTTTAAGAACTCTCAGGGAACCTGTCGTTTTAGTTTGGTCACTTAGAATTTCCTTTAGTTGGGACTTATAAATGACCTTCCTGACTACGACTACGACTTCGAGGTTATGAAACCTGTGGACTACCCTTCTCGGTCGAATAACCTTTTCTGGGACTACGACCGTTCTTAACTTCCGTCTTCTTCTTCCCCTGTCGTCTCCTACTCTACCAACCTAGTTACCTGTACTTGAACCCGTTTGAAGTCCTCTACCACTCCTTATCCCTACGGACCGTACGACGTCGGGTACCTCAGTGTTTCTCAAACTTTGTTGAACCTCTGATTTGTTGTTGTTGTTATTACCAGGTAATACAGCCACACGATATTAAATGAATTATAGTAAAATTATAATTTATCAGTTCAATAGAGGTGTAAAAGTAATAGTATTTATTACGACGTTACTTATAGAAAGAGACGGGTAAAGAAGTGTTAATCTAGGTAAACCTGTTTCCCCATTATTATAAATCCGTTAATTATTTGTAACTGTTTAACGAAAGATTAATGTAAACTAACAAGGTCGAATTTGAAAATGGTCGTCATGTATCCTTAGGTGGAGACGTACTGGAAGAGTCATCGCTTATAATTTCAAAAATTAGTAAACAAATTGTTAAGTCATAATGACGATATTACAAAATAAAAACACAACGTACATTCCAATTTGAAAAATATATAAACAAAGTTTAAAATACTAAACAGAAATGAAAATTAATAGGAAGAAAAAACAGTCATCCCCAAAACAGTACTAAATATACTTGAAAATATATAGTTCTTATGATGGAAAAAGTACGTGTATCCGAATTATTAAAATACAAATCTCTATATGAAAAGAGAAACTCCAGGTATTATTAATAATATATAAACCTTTTCTAAATAGATCTCTGATTTATTTATGAGTAGATGTATCTGAACGATGTCACAAATATAAATACGAAATCAAGTGAATCTTAAAGGAACCTCATATGAAAGAACACCTTCATCTCAATCTCAAACGATTAAAAAAGTCATAGTAAACCAATTGTCTTTTGACGTTTTATAGAAAAGTGAGAATAAATTATATACTCAGAAGGAGGTAAGTCTTAATTAAAGGATATGTTTAAGTTCAGTCAAAGACCTAATAGATAAAACAAGATAACAAAATTGATAGAAATTTGGTAAAGTTGTGAAGTATTAAAACAGAAACAATAAATAAAACATGATAGACAATTTCGTTTAAGGGACAGTAATGTGAAATTTCTGATATATATTTCTAACCGATATGTGTACTTGCTTCCGGTCTGGTATATACTGTTCTTTTAAGATTAACTGTTGGAGGTGTCGTTGGTGGGACCCCTTTCTTGAGTGTTGTCTCTTTCAGTTTATTTTGACAGTCAGTGTATTCTTCCGTGAGAAGATTAATAGGGTGGAGACCGAAGGGGGACGGTTGTCAGAGGTCTTTCTCATACGGACTTTGGAAGAGAAAGAAAGATTTCAAAAGGGTGAGAGGACGAAAGGAGATCCAGAGACGGTCTGTGTTCACTAACGCTGACTGAGGTAAAGACATCGTTCACGACTTATTTAACGGAGACACGAGTAAACCCAAAAGACGTATATAAAGGTGTGTAGAGAAAATGTTTTAAAGATATCGCAATTATAGAGAATTTTTCTTTTCCCTAGTGAAATGGTTGTTTCCAGGTAGATTAGTTTGAATACCAGAAAGGTCATCAGTACACACCTACACTCTCAATCTGGTATTTCATTCGACTTCCGACTTCTTAACTACGAAAGTTTTACACCACGACTTTTTCTGAGAACTCTCAGGGAACCTGTCGTTCCTCTAGTTCGGTCAGTTAGGATTTCCGTTAGTTGGTACTTATGAGTAGCCTTCCTAACTACGACTTCGACTTCGAGGTTATGAAACCGATAGACTACGTTTCTCGGTTAAGTAACCCTTTCTGGGACTTCGACCATTTCTGACTTCCGTTTTCCTCTTCTCCCTCAGACTCCTACTCTACCAACCTATCGTAGTGACTAAGTTACCTGTACTTGAACCCGTTTGAGGTCCTCTATCACTCCCTGTCCCTCCGGATCACACGACATTAGGTGTCTTAGTGTTTCTCAACATCGGTCGAATCGTTGACTTGTTGTTTTTGTTGTTGTAAGTATTTTCTTAGTGAAAACTTGGACGGGAATAAAAAGAAAAGTCTAGTCAAGTCAAGTAAACGGGTCAGCACAGGTTGAGACGTTGGGGCACTTAGCGTCGTGCGGTCCGGAGGGACAGGTAGTGGTTGAGGATCTCTGGTGGGTCTGGGTACAGGTAACTCAGTCACTACACTAGGTTGGTAGAGTAGGTGACAGCAGGGGAAGAGTAGGACAGGAATTAGAAAGGGTCGTAGTCCCAGAAAAAGTTACTCAGTCGAGAAGCGTAGTCCACCGGTTTCATAACCTCAAAGTCGAAGTTGTAGTCAGGAAGATTAATTGTGGGTCCTGACTAGAGGAAATCCTACCTGACCAACCTAGAGGACGTCAGGTTTCCTGAGAGTTCTCAGAAGAGGTTGTGGTGTCTAGTTTTCATAGGTAAGAAGACACGAGTCGAAAGAAATATCAGGTTGAGAGTGTAGGTATGTACTGGTGACCTGTTTGGTATAGGAACTGGTTTACCTGGAAACAACCTTTTCATTACAGAGACGAAAAATTATACCTTACTCATAATGGTAATTTGTGGTTTCTTAAGGGACCACTACAAAAATTCATACTTTCATATTAAAAAGGGGTTCCTAGTTGGAAATTCAACTCTTCGGTGAACATGAACTTTCTGGACAAATCTCTACAATATTACTTACCACAGACAGACATTACTCATATTCAATAATCTGTGTCTTCCTCGAAGATAATATTGTCACAACAAAAGGTAAATTTTATATATTTTAACATTCTAATTTCTCATTAAAAGATCATGTCTTTTACAACTTCCGGTTCTTTCTGGGTTACACATGTCATTTAATATAATGATTGATATGTGAAATAATCAGAAACCACTTTGGGAACTTGTCAACTAGAAAGACCTCCAGACCCTTCTACACCTTAGAAGTATTTGTCTATGTAGTTTCTGAATCTGATTATGATCTAAGACGAGGGACCTTATCTCTACGAGACAGAACCCTCGTTTCCACCCCATTCCTCTCTATATACTTCTACGACGTCCTACCCCTATTACTCCCTTCCATTTGAGGGACGGGATTGTATTCGTGTTTTTTCTTTTTCCTGAGTCTATGGTTCCTATTTCCATGCGGTTGGATTCCGGGTCCTCTACTTCGTGATTCAACATATTATTAGTACAAAACAAAACACAAAAAATTTTTAAATAGACTTCAATTGTGATTTTTATGTGAGTTTACTAGACTTACTATCAAGGAATCTTCTGTAGAACCCGATTGAACGTCTTAGCTAAAAAGGGGGACTGAAATTACGAATCTTACTCAGTATATTTTGAATTTCATTTTTCATACACATTATACCAAGACAACCTTGTATTTTATTTAGTTTAGGAAAAATAATAATAAATAGTTCCGTTTGATAATAATCTAGTTTTTTTTGAATAATTAAAGGAGAAACTGTTTCCATAATACTTAGAACTCTAAAATGATTTAACATTTCTAATGCTTCATGAAGAAACTCGTTTTATTGACGTATAAATAAAGGAAACGTCTTAGATTAAAAATCTTTTTCAGTGAATTGTCCTTCGTTACGATCTCTAATCTGTTGGTCGTTTTACTACCATTTACAGTCTAGGGTGTCCCAAGCCTCTCCGTCTCCATCGACTTTCCGTGTGCCGTCTCAAGGTGTCTTTCTTCTCGGGACACCTTCTAGTGGTCGGAAGATGTATCGCTAGGGGACTCACAATCGGTATAGCCAACGTGTCTCAACCTGTGTTGACTTCATTATTTGTCCGTCCGTGTATTATTACCATTATTAAAGATTAATGAAAACAATCAAAATAAGTAAACGTACCACGACAGGTTAAAAGAACTGTAGTAAATAATTTCCTCTGATAGGGTACTACTTCGTCCCGTTCGTGTCTCACTTTGGGTCTCGACTCGTTTTGTCCGTCCCCTGAAGATTTGACTTGTTAAGGGATTTGACTTGTTAAAGGTCTACAAGATTGAGATCGGTGGGTCTTACCTCTCAGAAGTAAATAAGAGGCCCTGTATGTTTGTAGGTAGTTTTAGGGACATTATCCTTTCTTGTTTAGACTGAGGTCTATTTTAGACAATGAAAATGGAATTGGAAACATAAGACAACGAAAACGAAACTCAATTCTTACAACGGATATCGGACTTTATGTCCCACCGGGTAAGAGTTCTGAGACTGGAAATGTACATATTGTGAAAAGGTAAGTATATCTCTATTTCAGCGTCTTGTAAACAGAACAACCTTCAAATATCCTTGTAGTAATGGACTAGATCCATCTATCGACGTTCTTGTCTTCTAATCATGGGGTTCTTCAAACGTTGTTGGTTGGTACTGGGAGTGAGTAGAAGGGGAGGGATTGGAGACAGATGTTTACGAAACGACTTTATAAAACTTCGTAAACCAAAAACCGCGTAACCGGGACACAGAGGAACGTACCGGGACGTCATTTGGAAAGAGACGAGGTTTGAGGTTTCAAAACCATAGCAAACCGAAGAGACGCTCAGCTCGTGTACTTGGACACAAGTCATTGTGGGGATCTTCCTGGTCCTTTTATATGTATATGTGTGTGTATATATACACACAGATTTAAATGTACACTTTGGAGTGTATATATGTATACACATACATAAGTATAAACTTCTCCCTTTCTCTCTTTCGTCGATAGATGAACTATTAGATTGTAGGTTTTGTTTTAACAAAGAGATCTCACGATTTTAAGAGGGACTTAACGACGATAAGTATGGTGAGAACACAAATATCTAAAGAAGAAAGTTTGTTGTGAGAACCCTTCATGACAGTTTGGTAATTGTGGAACAGAACTTACTCGAAGATTCTAGTGACTTCTTCTTGAGAGAACTCGTCGATTTATCTCGAACTATAAATTGGGACTGGTAGTCCTTCATGACTAAGAGGACGGAAGTCCGGTAGGGAGGTAGAGTTCCGTATCAAAGTCGAAACGTTCACACTAATCTAATGTGAGTCATGATTACTTCTCCGAATTCTTAACGTTTCACGGTGTGTTGGTTAAAGATCAAAGATTTTCCTCAAAATTGTTGTACACCAGTAATTCGAAAATATTAAGAATTTAATTAACTTTTCACTTGTCTGTTCTAGTACTGGTAAAAAATACAGACGTACGGTTAGTCGCTTTGACTATCTAAGACTTTGCCTTGATTGGTAAAAGAACTAAAGGAGAATTAGTTCTGTAAATGAAAGAGTGACGTAGAACAAAATAGATTAGATTAGTTGGACGAAACGGACGGACATAGACTCGGAGAATTGTGAAAGACACTTAGTCACAAAAATATATAACGTTTACAGGGGAGTTTATATGAAGACTTTTAGATTTTCCGTAATATTTTCCTTCGTAAACGTGAGACAACGTAATTTTTATATCTTAATAAATTTTAATTTATCGAAGGTTAAATTTATTTAAATATAATTTTTATTAAATAATTATTGTTATAATAAATAACTCACACACGATTCACGGACCGTATTAAGATTGAACTAAGAGTAAGGTCTAGATATCTCTCCCGTAATAATAAGATTATGGTTAAACGTTTATTCTTTTGACTGTCTTCCTTTAAAATTCATTACCACTGATTCCAATAAAATTTTCGATTGATCTATGTAAGTAACGTAAAAATAAAGATTCATAAACTTCATAAATAAGACTACCTTTTTAAGAGAGTCTGACCTTTAACTACTCAATTAAGACATTCTTCTATTCTATCATCAATAGGACGTCGATTAGTTTACATTTTCACAACCGGGGGTCGTACCATAAAAAAATAGACAAAAGATTTTTAATTGGTGTCTGACAAAAATAGGGATCCTTTGGACGTTTACGTACTTGGATGGTAGTGAGAGGGTAACTCGAAAAGGTTGTCTCATTTCGTCGAGACCGACTAAAATTGACGAGAGTCTATAAGTCATTCATGACAAAAAGTGTCCAATTAGACTAAAACTGGACTGTCAATTCTTTTAGTCTGATTTAAAACACAGTTTAAAAATTTTTATTAAAACTACTTTTTGTAAACGTGGCGTTTTCAGACCAACAATTAGAAACCGGTCAAAGGAGTATCCATTTATAGTTGTATCATCAATTTTTTTTTTTTTTGTGTATATATACCTTAAATCTTTCTACCGTTACTGTTGGGACATACGTTCTGTCGTTTTTTCTGTGTCTACACATATTGCCTGAAAACCTGAGTCTCCCTCTCCCTCTCCCACCCTACTAAACCCTCTTATCGTAACATTGTACATATGATAGTACATTCTTAGCTTAACGGTCAGATACAGTCTGCGTCCTATGTCGTACGAACCCCGACCACGTGCCACTACTGGGTCTCTCTACAATACCCCTCCCTCCACCCTCCCCCCAAGTACAAACCCTTGCATACATGTGGGTACCACCTAAGTACAGTTACATACCGTTTTGGTTATGTCATAACATTTCATTTTATTTCAAATTTTTTTGGGTGATTTAAACAGTAAAAAATCATTAAAAACGAGTAACTTTTAAGATTAGATGAACTTTTTAATAGGGATCTAATATCCTGTTTCCTACGATATAAATACCTGTGATATCTATAAATAAACAAAAACAAAACGAAAATACAATGAACTCGACATGTTAGTACAAAGAGAGTCATAACGTCTTGTTACTCGACTAAGTTTTATCCGGGTTTAATCTTCATAATGGTATGTTTTTAACGACAAAGTCTAAACCTGATTAAATTTGACTCTAGTCTAACGGTCGTAAGTGACCTAGTACCTCTTTCGTTCCCTCAAGGTCTTCTTGTAAATGAAGACGAAGTAACTGATATGATTTCGTAAACTGACACACCTAATATTATTTAACACCTTTCAATAATTTCTCTACCCTTATGGTCTGGTGGAATGGACGGAGGACTCTTTGGACATATACCTAGTTTTTCGTTATCAATCTTGTACCGTTCTGACTGACCGAGTTTTAACCCTTTCCTCATACAGTCCCGACATATAACAGTGGGACGAATAAATTGAATGTACGTCTCATGTAGTACTCTTTACGACCCGAGTTACTTAGTGTTCGATCATAGCTAACGACCCTCGTTATAGTTATTGGAGTCTATACGTCTAATATGGTCATATTACCGTCTTTCACTTATTGATTTGTCGGAGAACTACTTCCACTTTTTCTCGATTTTTAGACCGAACTTTGAGTTATAATTTCTTTGATTCTAGTACCGTAGGTCAGGGTAGTAAAGTACCGTTTATCTTCCCTTCTTTCATCTTCGTCACAGTCTAAAATAAAAGAACCCAAGGTTTTAGTGACTTCAACCACTGACGTAGGTACTTTAAGTTTCTGTGAATGAGGAACCTTCCTTTCGATACTGCTTTGATCTGTCGTATAATTTTTCATCTCTGTAGTGAAACGGTTGTTTCCAGGTGTATCAGTCAATACCAAAAGGACGTCAGCACATACCTACACTCTCTTGACTTCTTGACTACGAAAGGTTGGCACCACGACCTCTTCTGAGAACCCTCAGGGACCCTGTCGTTCCTCTAACTTGGTCAGTTGGAATTTCGTTTAGTCAGAACTTATAAGTAACCTTCCTGACTACGATTAGGACTTCGAGGTTATGAAACCGGGGGACTACGTTTCTCGGTCAAGTAACCCTTTTACGACTACGACCCTTCCTAACTTTTCTTCTCCCCCGCGACGTCTCTCCTACTCTACCAATCTTTCCTGTACTTAAACTCGTTTGAGACCATCTATCGTGTCTTGTCTCCTCGGACCACACCACGTCAGGTACCCCAGTGTCTCACGACCTGTGTTGAATCACTACTTGTTGTTGTTTTCTACAACTCGTTGTTGATTCACCGTTCAAGTCAAGATTCACCAAAAAGTATGAAGCGGAACCAAAACAAAAACGAAAGATTATTGAGTCTCGAGGTCAACCGTCCGACAAACAAAATTCGTTGTGAGTCATGTTAGATTTCATGTCATTTCGAATGGATATTTGTTTAAGAGACCTGTAACGGTACAAAATATTACATTAAAACCGACGGTAAATTTTATAAATCGTATTTGACGAGAATATGATCTTACTTGTAATCTGTCACTAATAGACATTAAGAGTTAGTGAGTCTGAGGTCCCAAGTCCAACCAAATCTCCTTGTTATTAACACAGGAGTACTGTTTGTGACGAGTTCAGGGCTTTTTTTAAAGGTGTAGTGAACTAGACATGGAAGTTTTGTTTACGTCGACTCAAGTTAGTTGTATTTTCGAATCCCTAACACGATAATGACTGTGTCCATAGTCTTTGATGAACGTATTACCCTTTCTAGACTCACCATTTTGTGAATATTTTCTCGTTTTTGTTTAATCAATTGAAAAGTTTAGGAAGGAGTGTCTTTCGAACTTACTCATTGATTATAAAGGTTAATTTCATAGGTTAAAGAACGTAGACAACCCCATCTTATAGGAAATGGGAAGATTTAAGAAGTCCGACCAGATTCTTAATTTAACTGTACTCCGTCTAATTGTCCTGTTTTATTTTGTTTTCAAATTTTGACGTACCCCTTCTGGGTTCTTTTGATTTACCGGTTTCGGGAGTGGAAGTCCTGATAGGAGTCGATTTCTCATACGACTCCCATGACCGAACTCTGAAGTTTTCCCCAGTCTGAATCTCTACCTTTTCGTCTACAAACGACCCGGGACGTCTCTGTTATCCTGTGTCACCTGAGTCTAGAGATACGGGACGATTCAAAGGGGGTAGTGTTGTCCGTGTTTTTAATCGGGTATGAAACGTCTATAGTTACCACTATCAAGATAAGACCGTTCTCTTTTAGATAAATTTAATAAAATCCGTCAATCTATTTTCAAGTTTCAAAGAAGGACTCGAATAACCTGGAACTAACAAAAGTCGAACTTTAAAAATACGGTTTGTCTGTGTAAAACCACCGTCTAAACTGGGGACATGTCCAGAGTAAAAAAAGATTTTACTCAAAAGTCTCTATAAGTGTTTAATCCCGTCATTTACGTTATGAAAGTGTACCTTTGACCTTTTAAAAACGTTTTATTTGTTATACTGATAAAATTCAACATATTTACATTCAGATCTCCTTGTATGTACTTACATTGTGACTGAGAAACAAAAAGTCTGATCTACCTATGACTTTCGTTTACTCGGAAAGCTAATAAGGTGTGGGAACACTTGCTAATCATAACACTCAGGAGAATTAAAATCGGTGAACCTATTACCGAATCAAAATGACCATCTCCTTTTCCATATTTTTGTACTCAAAAGGGGTCCCTCCGAAAATTAAACTTAAAAATGGTCCACTTTAACAGAATTACAATCGAAGTCGAGACTGTAAGTAGTCTTGTTAATTTTCTATTGGGTATTATAAAATACCTAGACGAGTTTCTACTTTTTAGAACTCATTTGTATATAATTTAAACTGGAATACTGTCACAAGTCTGAACACTATCCTTACAACCGATTTACGACTATTTCCCTAATTTCGATTAAATCTGTATCACGTTCTACTTATCATTCTTAATTCACTTTATTATTTTTCAGAGGTCCATCGTTTCACATAAGAAAGTGTACATCGTTTTAATTAAAACTTACACGTTATAGGTTTCAATAAACTATACTTTAAAATATGTGATAATTACAATCACTTTGTATAATTTTAAGTTCGTCTAGGTTTAAGTCGTTAAAGAGAAAATTTTTATTTGTATATGTAAAAAATTCGATGTCTTTGACAAAAATTTTAGTTTTTTTTAAAATGTACTTTATACGTTCTCACCATCGGTCAATTTATATTCTTGTTATAATACTCTTATATAATTTCGTTACTTTGTTTACATAAAACGTACTAGTACTGGTACCTATCTCTAAAATCGTTTAACTCGTCGTGATTCAACAAAAGACCTCTTCCGTTACCGTGGGGTTTGACCATGAGAACGGACTTTTTAGGGTGCCTGTCTCCTCGGACCATCCGACGTCAGGTACCCCAGCGGTTCTCCGCCTGTGCTGACTCGTTGAAGTGAAAGTGAAAAGTGAAAGTATGTAACCTCTTTCTTTACCGTCGGGTGAGGTCACAAGAACGAACCTCTTAGGGTCCCTGCCGCCTCGGACCACTCGACGGCAGATACCCCAGCGTGTCTCAGCCTGTGCTGACTTCACTGAATCGTTCAACAAGCGGTCTAGGTCGAAGGGTAAGTCCAATTTTTGGTTGGCACCAAGTTCACCTTTGTTTGGTGTCCGACCGGTAACTGTCCTCCCAATAAGGGGTTTTTCTTTTTTCTCTCCACTTAACTTAGGTAAGAGAAAGTCAAATAATTTTTACAGTCGACTTTTAGTGTTTCTCTGTGGTGTCTACCCCCTTTCGACAACACGACTCTCCACTATTACTTCTTGAATACGTTTCACTTGTACAGTCTTATTCAATTACTCTCTTCTCCTTCCTTGTCTGAGCGTCTTTATCTCTACTTTCTGGTCCGTCGGAGTACCTCCTTCCACCTACCCGTCAGATCTCCAAGTTTCCGTAAGGTCGAGGGATAACGTCTCCCTACACTCACTTGGAGACACTCTTAAGAGTCTCTAAAGGGATATTTCTTTGGAACCAGTGTGTGGCTCGAGATATGGTGAAGGCAGAAATATTGAGAATCAATTGTGAAGACACAGAGATGGTCTGTCGAACATCGAGACTCTCGTCTTAAACTTGGATTAAAAGTAAGTATAATAGTTACGGATCGTGTATAATTTGTGAGTGTTTATCAGATTGTTCAGTTATTTTTGTCTAAGTTAAATTTGTAGTCTAGGGAATCAAGAAGGGGAAAGTTAAAGTGGTCACTCTCATCTTCTGGTCTTAATTATTGTGGTATTCAAATTAGTACGTCTTCCTTTGTCTCCCCTTTTCTCACCCCCTCTTAACTTAGCTTCCTTTTCTTAAAATTGACTTATCTCCAAAATCGTTCCCAGGATTGAATTGCACACACACGAATCAACGAGTCAGTACACGTGGAGAAACACTGGGATACCTGACATCGGGTGGTCCGAGGAGACAGGTACCCTAAGAGGTCCGTTCTTGTAACCTCACCCATCGGTAAGGGAAGGGGTCCCTTCGAAGGACTGGGTCTCTAGTTTGGGTCCAGGGGACGTGACATCCGTCTAAGAAATAGTAGACTCATTGGTCCCTTCACGAAGAGATAATATTGTCATTATTTGAATTGTCTTCTGAAAACTAATTCCATACTAAGAGTTTGAAATCACTCGTAGTCTTAGTAAACCTCCGGAACAATAATAACTAATGACCGGAGTTGGGGGTTCAAGACTTAGTCATTCTAGTCTCCACACCGGTTCTTACAAGTTGATTAAGAGTTTAGGACGACTAAGAAGACCAGTTCCTGAAATACATGTTTTGGTGTCTGAATTCTCTCACCTTCCATCCCTTTTCTAACTCCTTCTTTATCTCCTGTGATCCTCTTAATATTAATCGGAGTATCTGATTCTCCGTAATTCAATATTAAGACAGTCTTTTTTTTTAACTAAATTTTTCGATATTAACCATTGAATTTTAACTAACCATTTCAAATTAACGATAATTACAAAATTCGTTCATCTCAATTCTACTCGTAAACGATCAAACAGACCTTCTCAGAACTAAAAGAGGATAGTGAGTCGCAATATTAACTATCACGAGGGAAAGAGAGAGTCCTCCCGGAGTTAACCCTGTTATTTAATATACCGGTACAAAGAATAAACATTCTTACTTTACGTTTTACATACGTTCGACACTCCGTATGACGAATGGTCAGAAAGACCCGTTCTCTTACTTACTCGACCACTTTTCCTCTTTGTTTCTAGAAATAGATACATTACGGGAAATGTTTCCTAGAAACTTTTTTATGACTCATCGTCTGTGAAGAGTTCTGTCACTCTGTCATGAGACTTTTGGTCCGTTTCTTTATTCACGATCTAGATCTTAGTCCTACTAATTACTGATCCAAAAAGAATCGGGTCTTCCTTCCATGAGGAAAACTACCGAAGGGAAAAGTCCTATGCGAATTTCCTTCTCTTTTTATAATTGTGAGTCTAAAAGACTGAGACATGTCGACTCTCTTTCAGGTCCTTCTTTGAACAACGAAGGTGTTTATAGGGTCCCTTAATTTTACGGTACGGCAAGGAACTGGTATGAATTTTTTTGTAAAGTCATTTTTGCCTGTCTCAACTTACACGAAGAGAAGGACCACGTCACTACATTTTAGGATTAGGTTTACTTATGCAAATGTTATCTTCTTTAGGTCTTGAGTCGAATCACATGTGTCTACGGTGTGAAAAGGTGGATGACTTCTGGAGTCATCAAGTTTCTGGAGTTAAGATAACAAGGCTATGATTTTGTAAAGGACATAAATAATAACGTTCGATGTTCCTTCTTTCAGTAGTGTTGTCATCTGGAACCTTAATCTCGTACAATTGATAGGGAAAGTGTTTTAATCGTCAAAGGATTATGATGGTCTTCTAGTACCACCCTCTTAAACACTTAATGAAGGTATAGTTGGAAAGGGTGAGGTTCAAGTTCCTGTTCTCCGTAACAGTAACCCCATTCCTTTAAGGGAATTTAACAGTGTCTTTTATACTATCGTGGTATATTAAACTTCCGTGGAACTGATGGTACCGAACTTTAATGGATATAAGTCATCTTAAATGTATTTGAATTGGTTCAAAAGACCGAAATAAAGAAAAAAGAGTCGTTATATTGTAAACGTACTGAGTTAAAACTGTAGAATTCTTCCAGACGTAGTTATACGTAAAAGGTAACTTAAATACTATATCGGCACGTCTCGTATAGGAACTGTAGTGTAGTGGAAGAACGAATACGTAACTGTAATATTACAATAAATGATATTTCAATACGACTGTCGTAGAATCCGTGTGACACTGTCGTAAAATCAACGGGAGTTTCACCGATAATTTTCGCGCAAATCTGTTTTTAGTGAACCTCTTTGGTTTAAACCGGAGTCATATTAGTAATATCAAAAGTTTTTTGTTAAATTGATAACTTACGATCAATCGTCAAAAAAGATCTAGTTACCGTCTACTCCTTGACTTGAAGTGACCTTTCCTGAAAGAGTTTTTCATATCCTTTCTTTAAACAGACAGAGTCCTTCGTCTTGTCTTGGGTATTGGAGGACGAAAATAAAAGTTCATGTTCCGTTATAATATCGAGGGAGGAGTGACCAAGACGGTCTACTAACATAGTTTTTACTATTAGGGATAGTATTGTCTATAAAGTTTTCAACGTAAAATTTTATACGTAAAGGTGTATCTCAATTCGTCGTATCTGATGGAGTTTTCATTTTAGAGAAGTAAAAGAATTAAAATCTCATCTAGTCAGTGCAGAAGTTAAGATCAATGAATAAAACCTGTGTCAAAAGTCCGAATCTAACGGACATAAGGGAGAACTGAATAAATAGTCAACAGGAGTATAGTGTACGATGATGCATAAAATCCGTCGTCTCTCCTTCTTCTCCATTTTACTTAGTAATCGTAAGTACCTCACAGTCGACACATCCCTCGTATGATTGGTTCGTGTGACGTACGTTTTACAGTAAATAAGTATCGTTCTTAGTATACCTCTTTCGTTAATAATACATGTGAGATATCTACTCCTTTGACTTTGAACCTTTCTTCTTTGGAGATTTCCGTGTACACGTAAATTTCTGTGTACCGTTCATTCATCACCTAAACCCTGAACTTTTTTAGACCGAGGTTGTGAGTACGATAATAAGAAAAACTTTTTTTCACTTTCTCATTTACACCCCGGTCTCCATACACACACTAACACTCACCAGTCCGTGTAAGTGTTTACGAAGATGGGTCCGTGTTACAACGGTAAAAGGAAGGGTGAACCTTCCGACCACCTTCCCTTTCCAGAAACTGGGTGTTTTTACTACGTACTTCGGTCCTACCCTAAATCGTCTGGTAAAGGCTCTTCCTAATGACTCCCAGTTGTGTGACTCCATATACAGTTCTTGTCTAGTAGTCTTATTCTTTTAATGTCTCGAGGATGGACTTCGGATCATTTACCAGTCTCGGTCCTATTATACCTGTCGACCCGTTCTCCGGGAGACTTATTTACAGTCTCCGTCGTCGTCGACCCGGAGTCTAACCTGGTCTCAGTATTTTAGTACGTCTAGGTAAATTACGAGTTAATACCCGTCGGTAATTCTTCTGACCCGTGACTTCTTAGCTACGAAAGGTTGACACCACGACCTCTTCTGAGAACTCTCAGGAAACCTTAAGTTGCTCTAGTTTGGTCAGTTAGGATTTCCTTTAGTTGTGACTTATAAATAGCCTTTCTGACTACGACCTCCATTTCCAGGTCAAGAAACCGGTGGACTACACTTGTCGGTTGAGTAACCTTTTATAGGACTAAGACCTTTTCTAACTCCCGTCTTCTTCCCCCGTTATCTCCTTCTTTACCAATCTATTACAGTGGCTGAGTTACCTGTACTCACACTCGTTTGAGGTCCTTTATCATCTCCTGTCTCTTCGGACCGTACGACATCAGGTACCCCAGTGTTTCTCGGCCTGCGTTGAATCATTGACTTGTTGTTTTCGTACCCGACGGTATGAAGGGATTCCTCAATGTACTCTACATCAAAATCACGGCTTGAGAAGAATGACAATCGATTTTATAAACAGTCTTAGAAGACAGGTGTCACTTTAGGACAGTTCGTCGTAGGTCCAATTCAAGACTTTTAGTTACTGAAGAAAGGTTTCTTATAGTAAACGACTCGGTGGTTGTATAATCTACACACGTTTCCGTAAACTGGACTTGGATAAATTCTTTCGTCAATACATTTGAATAAAAAATAAGTCAATATGTTATGACACTATATTTGATTGAAGAAGTTTCGTAAGTTAGGTGAGTTATAAAAGAATTCTGTCAACTATACGTAAATGTTACATGGATCTCTTAATATGACCCGAAAGGACCACCGAGTCTATCATTTTTTAGACGGAAGGTATGTCCTCTGGGTCAAGGCTAGAGACCTAGTCCTTCTAGAAGTTCTCTTCTCTTACCGATGGGTGAGGTCATGAGGACGGACCTCTTAAGGTACTTGTCCCCTCACACCTGTCGATATCAGGTACCCCAGTGTTTCTCAACCTGTGCTGACTCACTGATTGTGTGTGTTTCTCTTAATATGTTAGTTGAAAGTCCAGCCTAATAGGGTTTATAGATAGTGATTGATAGATGAGGATTTTATTAGTGAGGAAACCTAATGAAAAGTTAATATTTAAATACCAAAAAGTTATTTTGTTCACTGAGAGTTCCATGAAAATTTATTTATTTGGACAATTAATACAAGTTCATTCGAGATCTGTAGTCTGGACCCACTAAAAGTCAAATTCTTTTTCACAATGGTTAAACAACGGAGATATCAAATCTTTTTTTACCGTGGCGAAATTATTAATTGAACTTCTGTCGGTCGTGCACTTAAAGACTTAGATAATCTTTATATCTTTGATAATATGTTAATATCTATTAATATCTTTAATAGATATCTTTAATACTAATCATTAACTCGAAATGGCAACCAGTAAATATTATACCTTACTTATTCTAAGAGAAAGTATATACACATATAAATGTATTTGTATATTTTCTTTTTTATTATGTGTATAAATAAAACCAGTATCAAAACACCGACCTTGTATAACAACTGATATAACTATTCAGTCAGGTTTCTTTTCGTTTTATACGTTTATACACTAATTTCCATTATTTTTCCAAATGTTACTTCTTGAGATTCGGGGACAGAGTTTGAAAGGGACATGAACTATTAGGTACGTCAGATAGTTTAAAAAAGTGTGAAAAGAAAAAGACAAAGTCAAGAAACCTACTGATTTAAGAGAAGAGGTTTATTACAACGACGTAGAAGTAAAGTAATACGTTAGGTGAAACGTAACATCGATGACTGAAGGATTACACTAGTTATTCTTATTCGAGGGAATGTGGAGGAGTAGGTGAGGAAGACGATTATCACAAATTAGTGACGAGACTAACCAGTTGATAACTTTCTCAAATAAATTTGGATGAACAGAATCAAGTGTTAGGTATCGGTTATAGAGAACTGAAGAACAATACATTCGACTCCTGTGGATATTCCCAGCCATCTCCAACTATTACTATTACTGGATTCAAGAGGGTGATAGGTTCTTAGGATCTTACTGTAAAGGATGAGAGATTCAGGTTTCAATAGTAACTGGACGTTTCCCTTTCAAAAGCATTACTTTAAATTCACATAATAACTAAAAATACCGAGGTAAAATGGATCCTATAAAAAGATTTGAGAGTTAGTAAGATATAAGATTACTTAGAAGAAAAGTAGAGACATGGTGAGAAAGGTTTTTAAAAGGCTAGAAGGTGGTGAAAAGAACCATAAATAGAGTAATAGAGGATCTAAGGAATCTCAGGAAAAGTTTAAGATTGAAAAAACTGGTAAACCCCCATATTAACTGTATGTTAATCGAAGATTAAAACTTTATGAAGATATATAATTTATCCATAAATTTTAAATCTTAAATTTCTCAAAATTTTTATCATCACTCAAGGAAATATAGGAAGTACATCTTAGAGGATGGGTTCCGATACCAAAAAGGTCACCAGTACATACCCACAATCTCAACCTGACACTTCTTTCGACTCGTGCCTTCTTAACTACGAAAACTTGGCACCACAACCTCTTCTGAGAACTCTCAGGGAACCTGACGTTCCTCTAGGTTGGTCAGGTCCTTACTACGATTTCGACTTTGAGGTCATGAAACCGGTGGAGTACACTTCTCAACTGAGTAACCTTTTCTAAGACTACGACCCTCCCTAACCCGCGTCCTCCTCTTCCCCAGCTGTCTCCTACTCTACCGACCTACCGTAGTGGTTGAGGTGTCTGCACTCAGACTCACTTGAGGCCCTCAACCACTACCTGTCCCTCCGGACCGCACGACGGTAAGTACCCCAGCGTTTCTCAGCCTGTGCTGACTTGCTGACTTGACTTGACTGTTAATTATAATTCTTTAATTGTGACCAGTTATAATAAATGGTTCGACCTTTGTAATTCAAAGTGGTCAAAATGGTTTTCACAGGAAAAAGACAAGGTCCTAGGTTAGATCCTAGGTCGCATCGGAAATTAACAGGAATTCACTTTCACTTCAGTGAGTCAGGACAGCCTGAGAAACGCTAAGGCATCTGACATCGGGCGGTCCGAGGAGGTCGGACGGTCCGAGGAGGTCTTAGGGTGGTACCCTAAGAGGTCCGTTCTTATGACCTCATCCAACGGTAAAGGAAGAGGTCCCCTAGAAGGGTTGGGTCCCTAGCTTGGACCCAGAGGACGTAACGTCCGTCTGCGAAATAGGAGACTCGGTGGTCCCTTCGGGAAATTAACAGTATTAAGAGGAGATTAAATATTAAGACTCTAAAAGGAACAGAAAGTCCAGAAACTGTGTAAAACCTAAGTCTTCTGGGGCCAAGTTAAGGACCCAACCCTTCTAGGCGACCTTTTCCCTATCCGATGCGTAGGGTCATAAGAACCCGAAGGGAACACCGAGTCAACCATTTCTTAGGTGGTCGTTACGTCCTCCGGAACCAAGTTAGGGACTCAACCCTTCTAGGGGACCTCTTCCCTTTTCGATGGGTGTGGTCTTATGACCGGACCTCTTAAGGTACCTGATATGTACCCCAGTGTTTCTCAGCCCGTACTGACTCGCTGAAAGTGAAAGTGAAAGATTCTCATTAACAGTCTATAAAACATCTGTTAAAGAGTTAAAATTCAAACAGACTGTATAGAAACATTAATCTTACTCCAATACCTAAAAACTCTATTGTCCACTATAAGAGAATCACGTGTTAAAGTCCCTCATGTACTACATCTATGTATAATAATGATTGTTACAGTTAAAACCAGTAAACCAAATCCGTTACAAAAGGAAAAAAAAAAAGAAAAGTAATATTTCGATGAAAAATTAGGAACTCTTTATTCTAAATCACCTCTATGAAACTCTATTACGTTTATAAGACGATGAGGACTTTAAAAACCGGGTAACTAAAAAAAATTTAGATTAACTACAGGGTTATGGAGTGTAAACTGGGAGAACTATTAGGTTCATGAAGGGACGGGGAGTTGATCTATATCTAAAAAGACCAAGAAAAGAGGTCGAAGTTAAACGAGTGATCACAAGATTCTCGTTCACACAGACAAAGGGGAGAGGCGTGTTTAATTCCAAGGACAAGGTTTCTCTTCTATCTCTTTTTCACAGGACTACCTCAAATGACAAGGAAGGAGTCACCGTGAGTAGGGATGGGTCCAAAAGTGGGACTCTCTCTAAAGAGTCCTAAGACGTCTAGAAACGACACTGACGGAACGTCCCAAGTACCTCCTTTTTGTACATTATCTTACGTCTAAAGTGCATAGGACACTAAACAAGAGACCAAGATTGTAAAGAAGAGTGATAAAAATCCGAGTGAGTATAAGTAAGATATAAGGTTGTACATATGTAAATTCTTACTTATTCACCTTTATAAATGACGTATGGACTCACACCCTTCCCCCGAACATCTACCGTCAGGGGTGAACTCGTACTCTCACTCTCCGTGGTCGATATGGAATACGAATATCTTAGGTTATACCTGTTTTGCTTATACTAAACGGACAACAAATGATCTTTCTCTCGACCCTCCTACTTATAAGAAGTATATCTGTAATTAGAAGGACAAAAGGTGGAGGTGTCGTAGCGAAGAGGTGATTCGTCTAATCGTCTATGTATGGACTTGTATAAGATTCCACACCGAAAGAATCATGACAAAGTAGCTGTCTAGGGTACATGTAGAAAACATCCAAATATACAGAAGATTTTATAAAAAATAATGAAAACATTAAAGAACTCTTTCTTTTCACAATTTATGTACGTTAGTTGGTAGAACTTAGTTTCGATTTTCAAAAAATACTAATTTAAATTTTTGAACATAAAAGTCCCTACTTAAAATTATACTTTATATCATTTATACAAATAATACAAATAATTAGTAGTTTAGTCTCTAAAATCAAGAAACAGAAAAAAAGGAAAACTGGAATGGTATTTACCTCAGGAGTTCTTTATCTATATATTATACTTTCTGAAACTTTATACTTCGTTCCGTATTGTAAAGGAAACTTTTGAAATACAACGTTTATGAAAGAAGAAAAGCACAAATGTATTCATCCGTCACCTTGTCTCACTTTTCTCGTTACCCGAGACCCAGTCATCTGAATGGAAGATTATAGGAGGGGTTAGACATAGAGTAAGAAGAACATAACCCATCGAACGGTACTATTAATAATTCTAGGAAAAGTGAAACTTTTAAATAATAAGATTCAGTGACTAGAGAAATAAAACAACAGAAGTTACTCCAAGACCTAGGAACTCGGTAACAAAGTCAAAGTAACCAGTTTAAAAAATATAAAACAGTGGATTGAATGTGTCGTTTGTGTTAATAATAATACGTAAAGGAGGATATGATCTGTCAAATTGGTATTACAGAAGGTGAAAGTGTCAACAAAAGATTCTTTTAAAAGGTACACGTATTTGTAAATTTCGTCCTATTCCCTCGTTGAAGTTCGTTAAGTAATCGAACTTCTCCGGTGTGAGACATAATGTCCCAGAATGGTAAATCCTACACCTAGTCCCGTATCGTTGTCTGGTTTTTTTCTCGTTTAGATATCCAACCGGTCGTGATTTGGAGATTGGTTTATACGTATTGTCATTAATATCTTGAATAAGTTTAAGGAAAGAATTCTTAGATTTGTACTCGACATCCTCTACTCAACCATCGTCTCGTCTTCGTCTTTTATATGTGTCATCCCCGCCAGTACTTCGCAGTGCCCAGTCTTACCCGACAGTCTTTTGTATACTAATACAAATACACATACAATTTCA
Organism: Capra ibex; assembly: GCA_006410555.1. Taxonomy (NCBI): domain Eukaryota; kingdom Metazoa; phylum Chordata; class Mammalia; order Artiodactyla; family Bovidae; genus Capra; species Capra ibex. The sequence goes on from SJYO01052474.1 coordinate 30,044,887, forward strand.
TTCAACTTTGATTTCATCTATTTTCTACGAGTATTATCTTTCACTTCATTTACAAATAACAATTTCACCTTTGTTCCTTTACACATAAAAAGTCATCGTCCCCTACCTTCCAGAGGTCGACTACTCTCGATTTCGAATTGACCTAAAAGGATCTCGAATTTGATAAAAGATCGAAGATACTAGAGATCGGGTAAGGACCCAAGGGTAAGCTGATAAGAGTAGGAGTACAAGTACATGTCATCGGTGTTACAATGACAAAGTCCGTTCTCAGTACTTAGATAAAGATCGGTGGTTTTATTGGATCGTGCAAAGGGGTTCGTCTACTATTCGGGGAGGTCACAAGTCACAGAAGAAACATGGGTGGGATTGTACACCCCATCTTTGTGTTCCCGAAAATTTTTAAAAATATATTCTCATATGAACTAATTGTTGCAACACAATCCACAATCAAAGTCCATATGTCGATACACTTAGTCAATACGTACATGTACCTAGATCAGAAAAGTTCAAGAAAAGGGTAAATACAATAATGTCTTATAACTCGTCTCAAGGGACACGATATGTCAGCCAGGAACAACCAATAGACAAAATCTGTATCGTCACATATTTACAGGTAGGGTTTGAGGGTTAGGGAAGAGGGATGTTAAGGAGGGGTCATTGGTAATCAAGTTTACAGTATACTGCAACCAATATACACCTTATATTTTTTTATTTACAAAATTATTTCACTTAAATAAATGTTTTGTTCTTATCTGAGCCTCTGAATCTCTTACTTGAATACCAGTGGCCCCGACGACTGTACAAAAAAGTTCCCGAGGTCTCTGACCTTTTTTCACTACTAGGGTAGATCTCCGATCTCTCCTTCACGTACCAGGACACACCAAAACGATGATGATAGTTCATAGTTTTGTAAACGAGAACGATGTGTATGATGTACTCATTAACCTTAAATGAATTTCATCCTTAACACTGTCCGGTATTGAAGAAGGTGCCCAATAGTGTTTTAGTGACATGAGACTCTGTAAGATTTTGTAGGGACATCACTTAGTTGTCTTTGGATATTTAGATCAATTCTACGAACCTAAATAGGAGGGAATCTCCTGTCATTGTGTTCTGTCAGAAGTCGGACTCCAGTAGTACGAAAAGTAAATACTGTAAAAAGAACAATCCATTATAGAGGATTCTTACTTATCAGAATTTGAAATAATGTACTTTCATTACTTTTTATCCTTTTCTTCATAAGTCTGATCCTTTCCTTCTTTTTACTCTTTGTCTTTTTCTTGAAGATCGTATTAACAAACTCCGGTTTTATAAACATCATTTTTTATTGAAAATGCTGCAAAATAATACAAACCGAATTTGTATTTTCAAAACAGATATTATTATGAAGTTGTACATAATAATTACGGTCACTGTGACTTAATAGACGTATAGATTCAGATAAAATGAATTTATGTACTTATAAGATGTATAATTTTGTCAAAATAATAATTATTGTTAACTTTAGAGTAATTATATCAGTACAAAACGAGCGAAAGAGTTATAAGACATATATATTGTTCTTTCAATTTATCTAAGACATATCAAAGTTTCATTTTCATTTAGAATTATTTATAGTACAAATTAATTATAAAAGTAAATATTAAGTCCTGACTAAAGATCAAAGGTTTGTTAACTCACCACTATAAAGAAAAATGTTAGGTGATTATTTATTTAGGGTGTCGAAGAAGTTGTTCCGGTACATCATACGTTTGCTAGAAATGGAGGTCATAATAATTCTATTTTTATATCACGAAATTATATATAAATATTTAATTATATTTAAAAGTCGATAAATTAATTTAGTAGAACTATCACTATCGAACTGATATTATACTAAATGAGAGATTCTTTTACCCGAAAAGGAATCTGGAACTTTGACTCTCGTTAAGCCATACTTACTTCTTTTAAGGGGTCCTCCTTTCATACATACTGTAACTAAATTGACGATGTGTCGTTTGTAAACCATCCGAAAAAGTGTTAGACAAACCCCTTAAAGGTTTTATATATCACTGTAGAAAGGAACCTTTTTTTCTTTAACTCTTAGTATGACAAAAATTCAAATCTATAATGTAAAACCATACTGAACGTCAATCATGTGAGTCATGATCTCTATTTAGATAGGACCAGGAATTCTGGATCGATGTTTCTTTTTTCACAGTCAAGTCCTATCAGGATTCAAACCAGACGTATTTACTCTGAATTTTCGACTCGGTTATTACATAAGAAATTTCTTTTTTTTTAGGTTACTTTCAAGGTAAAGATTGTATCAAAACTGAGAGAAAGTTTATTTGGTCTACTTTCCTATTCCTTATTACGTCCTTGGACCAGTCCTTGACTCCGACGTTGGTAATCGAGTGGAAGGACAAATCCACTCTAGGACTCTGGTATGTTCGTTCGGTTCGTTAATCACAAGTCCGAAAATCTCTTCGTCGTCTGCGTCATTTCAGTACTAGGGTTCTTCCCTACTATTATATGGTTAGTAAGGAGAGAACTTCTGTAGTCTGGCACTCCGACAGGACGACGTTTTTCCCTCTCTTTGACAACGTTGAGAGGAAGACATCGTTGGTCCTTTCGGGGGAGGGTGGAAAAGTTTAATTAGAGACATTTACTCTATCCCAACCAATTTTACTTTAGAAACGCTTTTGAGAATTTAGAACTTACTTTAAAGTTCCGGGTGTATCTCGTTGTTGAAGACTTCGTAATGAGTGTTGGTAGGTTACACCATCCACTTTCACTTTCACTTCTAATGAGTCAGCACAGTCTGAGACGCTAGGGTATCCGACATGTCAGGTACCTTATGAGGTCCAGTCTTATGACCTCACCCATCAGCCAGGGAAGAGGTCCTCTAGAAGGGTTGGGTCCCTAGTTTGGGTCCAGAGGACGTAACGTCCGTCTAAGAAATGTCCGACTCGGTGGTCTCTTCGGGTTCTTATGACCTCACCCATCGGATAGGGAAGAGGTCCCCTAGAAAGGTCGGGTCCTTACCTTGGTTCTAGAAGACGTAGTGTCCGCCTAACTTAGCCTGTACTGACTCGTTGATTCTGAAAGGGAAAGTAAATATGTGTGTGGGTATGTGCGTACGTGTCTAATATATAGTCAAGTCAAGTCAGCGAGTCAGCACAGACTGAGAAACGCTGGGGTACTTAGTGTCGTACGGTCCGGAGGGACAGGTAGTGGTTTAGGGCCTCAAGTGAGTCTTAGTGCAAGTAGTTCAGTCAGTACGGTAGGTCGGTAGAGCAGGAGACAGCTGGGGAAGAGGAGGTCGGGGGTTAGGGAGGGTCGTAGTCAGAAAAGATTACTCAGTTGAGAAGCATACTCCACCGGTTTCATGACCTCAAAGTCGAAGTCGTAGTAAGGAAGGTTTCTATGGGGTCCCGACTAGAAGAAGTCTTACCTGACCAACCTAGAGGAACTTCAGGTTCCCTGAGAGTTCTCAGAAGAGGTTGTGGTGTCAAGTTTTCGTAGTTAAGAAACCACGAGTCGGAAGAAGTGTCAGGTTGACAGTGTAGGTATGTACTGGTGTCCTTTTTGGTATCGGAACTGATCTGCCTGGAATCAGCCGTTTCATTACAGAGACGAAAACTAATACGATAGATCCAACCAGTATTGAAAAGAAGGTTCCTCATTCGTAGAAAATTAAAGTACCGACGTAGTGGTAGACGTCACTAAAACCTCGAGGTTTTTTATTTCAGACTGTGACAAAGGGGGAGATAAAGGGTTTAGAGTCTTAACGACGACGACGAGTCAATGAGCCAACACGGACTGAGAAATGTGGGGCATCTGACATCGGGTGGTCCGAGGAGACAGGTACGTTAAAAGGTCTATTCTTATAACCGTACCCAACGGTAAAGGAGGAGGTTCCCTAGAAGGACTTTGTCCCTAGTTTTGGTGTAGAAGACACGGAGGATGTAACTGTCCGTCTAAGAAATGGTGACGTGGCGGACCTTTCGACTATTAGAGTCCCACCCGGTAGGGTTTTATACTGTGTTACCGTGTAATTAATATAAATTAATTTCAGTAAACTCTTTATTGGTTACGTTCTCCCTGTGAGACTAGGAGGAATGACAGAGGGACTTTCGTCCTTTATTTAGAGAGTACACTTTCCACATGAAGACGTAGACCTCCGTCTTCCTGTGTGAATAGAGGTCTCTGTCCTAAAACTCATGTCTTCGGAAATATTTGTTTGGAGCAATGAAAACATAAAACGGCGGGGTTCGGGTCTGAGAAGAATCTAAGAAGTGATTCATTTGTGGGTTTCGGATCCTAAGAAACAAGACAGTTGAGGAGTGTTTAAATAATAAAGAAATAGATTTTTCATATTTTTGACGGACGAAACCGACAAAGAATCTATGGTAAAAATACTATGGAGGTACGTGTACTTAATTTTAAACAAAGAAAAAGAAGACAATTAGATTGAGCACAGTTAAAATAATGATCAGATCGGGGTTCTTGAACTCTCTCCATCTCTTCCTTTAAAGGGGGAGGGACTCTCAAGGGTTTATACACGGTAAATAACTCTGATCACACCTCTTCCTTTACCGTTGGGTGAGGTCATGAGAACGGACCTCTTAGGGTACCTGCCTCCTCGGACCACCCGATGTCAAGTACTCCAGAGTTTCTCAGTCTGTACTGACTCGCTGAAGTGAAAGTGAAAAGTGAAAGTACGTAACCTCTTCCTTTACCGTAGGGTGAGGTGACAAGAACGGACCTCTTTGGGTCCCTATCCCCTCGGACCATCCGACGGTAGATACCCCAGCGTGTCTCAGGTTGTACTGACTTTGCTAAATCGTCGTCGTCGTCGTCGTCGTAACTCTGGTCATCATACTTATTTAAGAGGTTCCGTCGTTGAAGGCTATACAGGTGTGAAAATTTCAGGGACACTCAGACCTTCTTTTTTTGCCCCCTCCCCCTCGAGTATACGTACTTGATACGATCTCTTTTGCAATCTTATTCTTATTTTTTCTCATTCTAGAAAGTAAACGTTTACTTGTAAGGGAGATTTATTGAAGTTTCATATACAGATATATAGATATACATTTATATCTATACACAATCCATGACGTTATTTTGTTTTTTCCACTTGGGAAATATTAATTAGTGAGGATGCTTTTTACTCCGTATTTATACGTAGTATCCAACATGTAAGGTTATAATATATTACTTATAAGGAGTTCTCTTTCCCCTCTTGTTATTTCGTAATTCTTTACTTCTTCTCACTTCTGATATTTTCTTTGTCCCCTCATACTTATTGTTGGTTTTTAAAGTAGAGGATCTTCAGAATCTATTATGTTAAGATATCAGTTAGAGGAAGGTGTAGATCATTTATTAGAACCAAAAATTTAAATTTTAGAACATAAATACGGTTGTTTTGACTGTTCAGAATTGTTCTGGTTTTTTTTTGGTTTAATAAACGGTGAGTTCTGGTGAAAATTGAACTGATGTCTTTTATACCATTATAACTTCTGTTCGATGACTTTCAAAATAAATTTATTTAAGTAAATGAGATTTTTATAACATAAACTTATTCATTTTACGTGTTTAAAACTTTAGGAATTTTTACTTTTAAAACCCCCTTTTTTAGTGAAGATAATTGTAAACTTTAATTCTTCAATAGTATTTTCTCGAGTGTCCAGTTGTTAGACGGTAGACCGTAAGATAAAAGTCTCAAATTTGTCCCTGTATTTTTTTTAGTCGAGACGTGTGTTATCTTATTAGTATAATTAATAGGATTTGAATTTTTCGTCGTCAATTTACAACCTAGTGAAAGATTTACGTCTTCTTGTATTTCTTGGGTTCTACGACCACAACAGGGACGTCTTTTTCGTCTCTTACCGAAACTCTTTGGGTCCTTACGAGTATCACCGATGTGGTTTCTTTGACCTTTCCATGAACTTGTATAAGAGAACGGAAGGTCGAATACTTGTTATCGGGAGATCGGTAAGATATTTCAGATCCGACACTACAAATTATAATTAAATCTGAAATTTGAATCTTAGACCATTTGTAGATTATAAATCACTGAAGGATAATTATAATACTTGGTTACGTGTCGGGACTCTACAGCCTCTACTAATGCCTTACTGTCGACGGAACATCCTCGTCCATTAGATCGTCTCTTCATCTGTGAGTCCTCTTTATTACAGTTTCGTTGCGTCTTCTAAGATATCGTTACTATTAATGACTATTACCATTTATCATATTTTTATAGTAGTATTAACATTGTCAGTAATGTATGAATCATACATGTTTTGTGATACGATTTCACTAAATATAGTAGAGTGACTTAAAGGACACTCTCTTCATGATAATAATAATAATATTTATAGAGTAAAACGACTACTCCCTACTCATCAAACCCTTTCACTCAAATGGGTCTATCATTGTCCCTCTAACATTCCAGTTTGAGTCAGACTCCGGTCCTGGTAGTCAGTACGACAGTAGGACGGTTAGTCTTCCTGTGATACCTTTACACTTCGTCCTCGCGACTGGGAGTGTCCCCAAGTCCTTTCCAAAAGACCATTCTCCCGTAAGGACTTTCATCCTTTTCTCTCGTTCTCACACCTCCATAGAGTAAGGGTAATGAGTAATACACTTGACACTTCACTGATCACTCCGATCTCCGGGGTCAACCAATGTCCATAAAACCTATGAACTGGAGGAAGAATACCTGGTGTTTGTCGGAAAGTTTCTAAAAATTGTCCCATATTTGTTGTCTTAATTCTCTATAGACGAATTGTCGACCATACAACCTTACACCCCTTACTAAACTCACCCACTTTGACTTTTCCATCCACGCTCACCTCAACCCGGTCGTAATCTTCTGTCGTGGGAATTGTAAGTACAAACAAAGGATTGTGTATTCACGATTCATATACAATTTCACAATATGAAGAGGGAATTCATCGGGTCGGAAATTATTTATTGGGGTGATAGATTCATAGTACATAAAGATGGGTGACGAGGGTCAGCAACCCGGTCGTAATCTTCTGTCGTGAGAATTGAAAGTACAAACAGAGGATTGTGTATTCACGATTCATATACAATTTCACAATATGAAGAGGGAATTCATTGGGTCGGAAATTATTTATTGGGGTGATAGATTCATAGTACATAAAGATGGGGGACGAGGGTCAGCCGTACAGGATTTAGGTCGTATCTCTAATCCTCTAAGAAAGTTTATTCGTTTTATAAACTTTATATACCCAAACGAATATAATCCAAACAGAAAATAGTATAAAGTTCTAGTTCCTCTTTTCTTCTTTCAGGTGTACGGGTTACGGGGTTAGAGAGTAGAGTCACTATCAGGGACGGAGGAGATGTTCTTTGTTTCGAGTACTCGAACGTACGTGTTCTTATCACCTACTTATTGATTGTTATACTTTCACTCAACCTTTGTTTCACGATCTATTTATGTTTACTAATGTATTTTCATACGGATAATTTATAAATATAAATGATAGAGGTAAACTAGTAAGTTCAACACCGAATCTTCTAATCGTCTTTTTACTTTTTTGATTACAGAAATCAGTCAGACACTTACGGTAATGTCTCCGGAACTTTAATTTTTGTGTCTTTACGACGTTGTTGTCTCGTGGAGAAACGACAACTTTAAGATTTGGACGAATCTGTAATTATCGCAGAGTCCTGAGATAATTCCCGGAGGGACCACCGAGGTTGCCGTTTCTTAGGCGGACGTTACGCCCTCCGGACCCAAGTTAGGGACCCAACGCTTCTAAGGGGACCTCCTCCCGTACCGTTGGGTGAAGTCATAAGAACGGACCTCTTAGGGGTACCTGTCTCCTCGGACCACCCGATGTCAGGATCATCAGCGTTTGTTAGTCTGTACTGACTCGTAGATTCGTGTCGTGTCTGAGATAATCTCAATTTTATTTCGAACACCTCTTTTTCATATAAATTGAGTAAATAAAGACACGGTAAAATGAATACTATCGGTTTAAAGGTAATTGTTACATTCTTGAGAACTCACTTAAGAAGGATTTCTTAAACCAAAAATTTTTGTAGTCAAAACGGATCTCATTGATTCATATTAAAAAAGTAAAGATAAATACTGTCTTATTTTTAATAAACTTCAATAAGTAAAAATATTTATATTAAGATGGATTCGTATATACCTAAAAAGTACTGAAATTTTTATAATGATTGTCTTTTTCCATTGATGTGTCAATAAAGTAAAACCTATTTAACTACAAAATTACGTATATAAATAACGAACAGAATTTAATAACAAAGATAAAGGGTATATATTGAGGAAGATGATTCTAAGAAATTATAAAATACAGTGACCTCTTATTAGTACGGTTTATCTTATAGATGATCAAATTACAAAGGTACACCAATTGTTATACCTGATATTATTATCTAAAAAACGAAGACTCTATTTTACAGGTCAACCACCTGACTCAAAAAGTAAGAGATCAATCTTATAATAATAAACGACACACATGATATATGAGTGATTGAGGTTTAGTCCCTGTCCCTACCAGGGTCATGTATTAATAGTTATTTATTAATACTAATAGTCACTTCGTGACTTATTTTAGAGGGACAGAAAACACACACACACACAAATAATGATTAATGTATTTATGTTGGACAGTGTGAGATCTTCGTCATCATCCTTTAACCATACTTAGTTCCTGGACTTCACAGTCCTTTAGTTTAGATGTTGACAAATAGTTTGAGGGTGATACACCTCAGGGACCATTATGGTATTTCTTGTACCCTAAGATCATGTACTGTAAAATCTTAGATTGACACTATAGTCTCACTTATACTTAGTCTTTACTTCGTTGGTCTAGGAATGTCGTCGTTCATTTTCATACCTCTTTCTTAACCTAATAAATGGTCTTTCTTCTCGTCCTTCCTTAGTCCCTTTCACTAGTTTGTAGACCTTTTAAGGGGTCCTTGTTCCCATGTGTCTCGTTGACCTTTTCAGTGTGTCTATCCTTCCAACTTTTTTTGTAGTCTATACGATTGTTCCTGGTACATATAAATATGAATAAATCTGTGTTTATGAATTTGGTCAACCGTTGTGGACCCTGTTTTGTAAAACTCCAAACCCTAAATTATCTATTAAAATCGTAGATCCCGAAGGGACCACCGAGTCGACCATTTCTTAGGAGGACATTACGTCCTCTGGACCCAAGTCAGGGACCCAACCCTTTTAGAGGACCTCTTCCCTTTCCGACGGGTGAGGTCATAAGACCGGTCCTCTTAAGACGTCTGACATATCAGGTACCCCATCGTTTCTCAGTCTGTGTTGACTCGTTGAAAGTGAAATCGTAAATTGTAAAATGGATATAGTCACAGATTTTCCACTTTTTATAACTGAGTTCTCTATTGAATAAGTCTCAGTGCAGTCAACTTATTATATTTATTCCCAGAAGGGACCACCGAGTCTTCCATTTCGCAGACGGACGTTATGTCCTCTGGACCCAAGTTAGGGACCCAGTCCTTCTAGGGGACCTCTTCCTTTACCGTTGGGTGAGGTCATGAGAACGGACCTTTTAAGGTACCTGTCTCTTCGGATCATCCGATGTCAGGTACCCCAGAGTTTCTCAGTCTGTACTGACTCGCTGAAGTGGAATCAACTTATTATATTTATCGTGTCATTTTGGTTAATTAAATAGTTTCGTAAGAGGAATTTTTCCGACTTATATAGGACTTTAAAACGAGTTTCAAAAGTCTCCGTAATAATAAAAAGGTGTTAGGAGTACTTTTCAAAATAATGGATAAATTTTTGGAGTATTCCTTATCATTTCCTTTTAAGTTCCAAAAAAACGAGGAAATATACGGTCCTTGTCAAGGTCCACAAAATGTATACAATAGAGTAAATTCTCGAGAGTGTAACATTGATACAACTCTGATATAGAGAGTTGAGGTGATTTCGACCCTCTTCTATAAAAAGGCATCAAATACCATGTTCTTCTGAGCTCCGGTATTAATGGTATCTGTGAAAATAAACCACTATCTGTCGAGTATGAATAATAAGAAAAAGTCAGTGTCAAATAAGAGAACGAGACAAATTGACACAATGAGGGATGCCAAAACCGTTCTACTACGTTTTGATTCATTATATTAATTAGAGTTAGGTGCTGGTCAAGGAAGTTGAATTTGATTAAATAATACATGTAAAAGGACTGATAAACTGACTATTCTTTACTATCGGATCTGTCAAGTTTTTGTTCTCACCCTTCAACCAATTGTTACATGTCAAACGTTCTGAAGTCTGTTAGTCAAGTTAATTCAAGTCAAGTCAAGTCAAGTCAGCGAGCCAGTACAGGCTGAGAAACGTTGGGGTACTTAGCGTCGTACGGTTCGGAGGGACCGGTAGTGGTAGAGGGTCTCAAGTGAGTCTGAGTGTAGGTAACTCAGGTACTACGGTAGGTCGGTAGAGTGGGACCCAACAGGGGAAGAGGAGGACGGGGGTTAGAGAGGGACGTAGTCTCAGAAAAGATTACTCAGTTGAGAAGCGTACTCCACCGGTTTCATGACCTCAAAGTCGAAATCGTTATCTCCTATATATTTGTCTCTTTAAAGTGAGTAGTAACTTGACTGGGTCTCATGTACGGACAAAAAATTCTGTAGAATCGGGAATTCGACTTACTCAACCGATGTTTGTAAAAGGGAAATGGTGTATTTAAAGAAACGTCACTATTTCTTTTTTTATCGAATTCAAAGGACGTATGAACTCTCTTACTCGAGATGGGTTCTACTTTTGTCACTTAGTCTTTAGTCCCAAGTAACTGGAATAGACAGTTGACACGGTTAGCACTTTACACTCACCTCTCAGTAAAGTAATAAGACGTAAGAACAAATAAATTAACATTTTACACTTGTTACTGTTGAGTGTCAATACTACTTTTTGTTTAAGTGACATACAAAAAATGACGTCTTTTTAAGACATATTTAACAAGGAGTTCATGGTCCTTTCCTTTTGGCAATACCTTCGGTGGATTAATTTTTTTTCGACGAGGGTTCATTATCTTAAGTATTTCAAGTTTTCGTAAAGAGACATTCAGTGTACCATGATCTTTATCGAGTGGAGATGGGGGGTTCAAGAAACACAATGATAATCTCAAACTAAAACAAGGACAACAGATATTATATTTAAAGGAAGTTAGTGTGTCTAGTATTTCATATCTGTAGAACCTTGTGAGGGAATCCAAGTAACAAGACCTCTCTTGAATAGGAAAGAATCCAATAGTTTATCCGTAACAACAAAAATATCTCAGACCCTTATTCAAATTCCAAGTGACTCACGTCTCTGAAACCAAAATTCCCTTTACAGTTATAATTAGACTCTTCCACAAAAGAGAACAGAAAAAAAAAAAAAAAAAACCAGATCTTTTCGTGGAACCATACGGAGACTCGTACTTTCTATCGACGGTATAAATATGGAGTTGATAACGTGTTCCACACTAAACCTTTCTCTTCGATTCTGTTTTTCATTTTGAATTTTATAAGATGTATTGGCTTTCCTTTTCACTTCAAAAAGTCTGATCTGGTTCTCTTTACTTTATCACCCTTTTGTTTTCATTCAGGTCGTTTATACCACCAGCAACTCCCCGTAGGTGTACCATGTACTTTGTCTGGTCCACAATTATTTATTCCCGTCCTTCAAAGATCTTGTCACCACTAACAATCCGAAAAAGGATCCGAGAGACGTAACTACTTTTGTAGTCACTTCCTGATGGTCCGCACTGACAGTACCCTAATATGTCACCCTTTCACTCCCTTCTCCTTACGACAGGTCGTTATCTACTTTCGTCGGTCCCTTTTCCGTCGTCAACGTTCACGAGTCGTTGTCGAATTCTCTTTTCCTGTCAGTGATTGACTCTCTCTGCTTTCCATCAGAGATGAAGGGTACTGTTTCCTTAGTAGTTTCTATGACCCATTCCGTGGTTACCTGAACAGATTCGTTCGTCATGCCTGCAGTAAAAAAAAAAAAAAAAAAAAAACGAGAATTTTATCTCTGTCAGACACCTATGATCTCATGTCCCTTTATCTTGAGGTACACTATAGAAATTCGGTACCGAATAAAAGAGATCGTTGGTACTGATAACGTTTATAGGTGTACCTACGTTATTTTGTAGGACCATCTTTTGAAATAATATCGTTGTATATAACCATACTTTTTATTTAATGTAAGTACTCGACAAATTCTCTTAGAGAAACCTATAATATGAAAGTAACGTAAAGAGTCAAAAACGGTATAATAATAGGAGGGGATGGGGTTTTAAAACCAGTAATCCATCAACTGCTGATATGATTACTTAGTATTCATATTAACATTGGTATTTTCGCAAACAAGATTAAATTATTTAAACTTTACACACCATTAATTTTCTCCCTTACTCGATTTTAAATATAAGTAGTATAGTTATAACTCAGTGTTCTTTAATCAATATTTTATATATTTATGTCGTTTAAAGTAAAGAATTCTTTGTTAAATTTTGTACGTCCACGAAAGAAACGTATACGTTTGTTGGGTGGTCGTACTCCTGAACTTCGACTACCAAATTGTACGACTAATATGACACAACTAGCACATGTGGGTTCTAAGCACAGGTGAACCTAGGAATCTTTCACTGGAGTGTACCTTTATCACAGTAACGTGTACATTATTTAATTCGATACTTGTATGAACAACTAACACCTGGAGTTAGGTAACTGATCACGAGAATATTCTACTTTCTGTGTTTAAACCTACGTCTCTCTGTGTTTCTCTTTTTTCGTACTTTTTTTCCCGTCTCTAGCTCCATTACGTAGACGTTCTGTTCCTTACGATTCCTATCGGTCGTTGATGGTCTTACGAAGGGACCACCGAGTCTGCCATTTCGCAGACGAATGTTACTCCCTCTGGACCCAAGCTAGGGACCCATCCCTTCTAGGGGACCTCTTCCCTTACCGTTGGGTGAGGTCATAAGTACGGACCTTTTAGGGTACCTGGTTCCTAGGACCACTCGATGTCAGGTACTCCAGCGTTTCTCAGTCTGTGCTGACTCACTGAAGTGAAGTGGTCTTACGTTCCCTCTTTGTACCTTGTCCAAGTGGTAGTCTTGGAGGTTTTCCTTGGGTGGGACGGTTGTGGATCTCAAGTCTGAAGATCGGTGATCTTGATGGTCCCTTATTTACAGATACCGAAATTCGTTGTCAAACGTCATGAAACAATGGTCTCTGGATCCTTTATGAAACTAGTGTATAGTACAGGTAGACTATTATTTATTCTCGTAAATTATTCTTGTACAAAATAGTTCGAATAAACTTATTAACACACTTAACCTTTGCTCGATTGAAAGGAAATAAGTTTATCTAATACGTTAAGTCCGAAAGGTTAGTAAGTCTAGGTAGAAGATAATTAATAGGGACAACAACGAATCGACGATTCAACACAACCTTAGAAAACACTGGGTCACCTGAAATTGGGTAGTCTGAGGAGACAGGTACCCTAAATGTCCGTTCTTAGGACCTCATCGGACAACAAAGGAAGAGGTCTCTTAGAAGGTCTGGGTCCCTAGTTCCGGCACAGAGGACACAACCGTACGTCTAAGAAATGTTGACTCGGTGGACCCTTCGGTCAGGGACAATCATACTCCAGTGTTTCTCAGTCTGTGTTTAATCGTTGATTTGTTGTTGTTAACTGTAACAATTAACAATAATTAATAGAGAGATCAGGATTCTGTAGTGAAAAAGATCACTTTATTAAAGATAGTAAAATTGAGAAGGGAGGACAGACTGCTTGAGGATACATTGTCTCTAAATCTTTAGTTCTTTCATCTTCAGATAGTGACTAGAAAGATTCTGGTAAAGATCAAATCAGTAGGACTTTCAGTAGGAAATCGAGGGACGAAGTCCTTGGTTTATTCAGGAAGTCTTCTAGTCGAAAACGTGGACCACAAGTCTAGCAGGTGAGTGAAGTAGATTGATCTACCGTACCTTCGTCTGTCTAACAAGGGACCGTCACAAGTGAGTGAAAGGGACACTTCAACTGACTTAAAATTTTTACAAAGATTCTTCGAGGAAAAGTCACTTGCGAAATTCTTCCGTTTCCTCCTTTTAAGTGACTGAAAACCAGTAAAAAGGGGGGCACCACATAGTCATTTCCTCCGTCAGCGTGATAAGATGTCATCCTTTTTTTTTTTTTCCTTTTTTAATACTTTTGATCGCAATAGATGGATCATAACAGATGGAAAGAATGTAGTACCGTACGTATCTCTTGTTAAGTCGAAGATATCGTGAAACCAAAGTAATTTTCTCCGACGATGACTAGGTAAGTGTATGCCACCACGTGTTGTTTAGTACAGTACCCACACGTCGAGACTCATCCGGTAAAATTCATAACCCCTTGTGTAAAAAACACACATACGTAAATGACATCCAAATAGATTTAAAGAGTTTCTTTTTTAATTTGATTTGCTTTTAAGGAAGTAAGGAATTTAAATTGTAAGTAAATAAATTATTATAATAGACCTACAGATAATTACCGTAAATAGTTTATATTTATAGAACTGTATTAAAAAATGGGGGAAAAGAGAAAATCGTATCACGTAAGGGAACATGAGTCTTTTTTTTTTAGTTTGTATATGTGTATAAGATTTTCTCGTATTATACGTTCTAGACCCAAAAAAAAAAGAAAACTTCATACCAATTAAATATTACACAATCAAAGTTGACATGTCGTTTGACTAAGTCAATATGTATATCTTTGTATTAATATATAAATAGATAGAAAAAGTCTAAGAAAAAGACGTGTAGATTGCGTCCCACTTCACCGTCTAGGTAACGTCCTAATGTTTAGAACGTATAATCGTTACATCCAAGATTAGTTAGAACGTTGTTTTAGTAATTAGAACTATTGTGGTTCCGGAAGTATTTAATAAGTCAATAAGGTAGTAGACTAGGGATCGAGGTGGGGATCTCATTCTGGTGTCATTCCCTTCTTGAACTCCAGTTATGGTTAGTTCAGATACTCAATTCTGTCAATCAAAAGGAGACTTCCCCGTAAAAACATAGTCCGGACTCAATACACGTCTCGTTTTTGACTCACATTTTCAATCTTCTCCATCGGAAGTTAAAAGGAAAGGTTTAAATAAACGAAAATCAAAAGATTCTTGATATTCGAGACCGATAAAAGGTACAAGTGTCCCGGGGACTCATCTGTGTGTTTTGAACTGTCAAATTCTCGTTTGTATTCGGTTCTTTAGGTTCGTGCCTCATACGACTCAGGTCTGTTTATTATAAATATATGTGGTCGTTTAAACTTTTCTTTTACATGAATAAACCCAAAGTTTGTTATATTATCTATGTTTAGTTTTTATATTTGGACAATATTTCAAAATTTTTTAGTATTTAGAACTGTTACTACATCGGTCATATCCTTACTGGGTTGTATCGACATTTTACGTGTAAGATTCGTGAACACGATTTTTAGTTTACTATATTGAATGAGACGAGTATAATATACGTTTTAAGGATTGTATAAAGATAAAGGAAATCCTTTATTATATTTAAGAAAGTTGTTTAAACGGAGGGGTGTCTTCAGTTAGTCGAATGATTATGTGGATTAAATGAATAAAGGAGATACAACCGACCAAGAATAAAAAGGTAGTACTGTGGTAAGATTCCTCAACATTTAACTCCCCTTCTCTCTCCTCTTTGTTCTCATACTCTTTTTCCCCCACCTCTCTCTAACTTAAATTATTTTACTTTTAATTTGTATTCTTTGAGGACCACAAGACTTTATAAAAAAATTTTTTGTCAACATATAAGGATAAGGATTCTTTTTATATAACTGTTGTCAAGTCAACGAGTCAGTACAGACTGAGAAACACTGGGGTACCTGACGTCGTACGGGACGGGTAGTGGTTGAGGGTCTCGATCGAGTTTAAGTACAGATAGTTCAGACACTACGGTAGGTCGGTAGAGTAGAAGACGGTAGGGGAAGAGGAGGACGAAAGTCAGAAAGGGTCGTAGTCCCAGAAAAGGTTACTCCGTCAAGGAGCGTAGTCCATCGGTTTTATAACCTCAAAGACGAAGTCGTAGTCAGGAAGGTCACTTACAAGTCCTGATTAAAGGAAATCCTAACTGACCAAACTAGAACATCAGGTTCCTTGAGAGTTCTCAGAAGAGGTTGTGGTGTCGAGTTTTGGTAGTTAAGAAGTCGTGAGTAGAAAGAAATATCACGTTGAGAGTATAGGTAAATACTGATGACCTTTTTGGTATCGAAACAGTTCTGTCTGGAAACAGTTGTTTCATTACAAAGACGAAAAATTATTCGACAGATTCAACCATTATCGAAAAGAAGGTTCCTTGTTCACAGAAAATTAAAGTACTGACGTCGGTGGAAGACGTTACTAAAACCTCGGGGGGTTTTATTTCGGACAGTGACAAAGGTAACAAAGGGGTAGATAAAGGGTACTTTACTACCCTGGTCTACGGTACTAGAATCAAAAATACTTACAACTCAAAATTCGGTTGAAAAAGTGAGAGAAAGTGATACTACTGTTGTTAGATGAGGATTTATATTTAAAATGAATATTATGTTTAAATTTAGTGATATATATATATAGGTATTTCTTTTTCTTATATAAGTACTTCTTACATATCTATTCTTAAGAAATATAAATTTTGTACAGGAACACAAATGGACAGAAGGGGGAGAGACCGGGAACCAGAGTCGAGGTCATCTTTGTTTTCTAATAATGAATCTTATAATCTCTTCTTTGTTTAACTAGTAATGAATTTTTCGATAATATTTCTTTTTTAATTTTGGTGATATTATATTGATTTTTTTTTTCAAGTAAACCACTTATAATAAAACCGGTTAACTGGAGGTCTAGTAAAGATATACTCGGACCGAGAAGTTTTTACTACAATCGGTTTTAAAATTATCTTCGAACGACTTAGATCCAATACGAAGTATCTATTGTCAGGAGAGTAGACCAGAGATAATGTTACACAAAACTATATTAGAAGTGACCTCTAGTCAAACCGAAAAAAGTAGAAAAAGAAAGAAGGGAGAAAATAGAATAACGGGTATAAAGGGACGAGTAACTCGTATCTCTCTGAATACCCCTCTTAGTGTTACTTATTAGAAGACAGGTGTACCGGACTAATAGAGGTTTCAAGGGTCCTTTTAATAGGATGTGAGCAAGATAAAAGAAACTTCCTCGTCCAGGGTTGGTGATCCGTATATCTAAAAATAAATATTTTAATTTTAGAACAAAACGTAATTTTTCAAAGAACATTAGTAAAAGATAAGACAAAAGACTTTTAAACGAACGATTATCGGATAAATTAACAAGTCGTCCTTTTCGACGACTGAATAATAACATGTGTTATAAAGTTGTATTAATAAACTTGTAAATCTGTCGTATAATTTTTCGTCTCTGTAATGAAACAGTTGTATCTAGACAGATCAGTTTCGATACAAAAAAGGTCATCAGTACATACCTACACTCTCAACCTGGTGTTTCTATCGACTCGTGACTTCTTAACTACGAAAACTTGACACCATAACTTCTTCTGACAACTCTCAGGGAACCTGACGTTCCTGTAGTTTAGTCAGTTAGGATTTCCTTTAGTCAGGACTTATACGTAACCTTCCTGACTACGATTTCGACTTCGAGGTTATAAAAGTCGTGGACTGGAACTTCGACCCTTTACAACTTTCGCCCTCTTCCCCTACTGTCTCCCACTTTACCAACCTACCGTAGTGACTTAACTACCTGAACTCAAACTCGTTCGAGGTCCTCAACCACTACCTGGTCCTTTGAGCCGTACGACGTCAGGTACCCCAGCGTTTCTCAACCTGTGTTAACTCACTGACTTGACTAGAAGTAGGAGAGTAGAGACGGTAATACTCTCTACATTATCAGGGTCATCCTTAGAAACATCCTGGGGGAGGGGGTTTATCCAGGAATATTCGAATTCATAGTTTACTATTGTATAAACTCCCCAAGAGGTTGATTAAAGTATTATTATCAGTGAAAAGAGATTCTAAGGTCCATGGTATAAAGTTTTCGTTTAAAGTTTTAATATAATTGATAGGTAATAGAAATTTTTTTTCACAGTGTTAAAAAGTATAGTGTAGAATTAAAATTTTAGTTCCACTATCGTAATATTTTGTACTAAAAGTGTCGTCGTCTTTTTTACATTATCATAGAGATGTAAAATTTTTACTTAATGGATAGACGTGGATTTTATTTATTGGTTGTCGTTATTTTTACATTTAATTCATCTATCATACGAGAATTCATGAAGATTTAAGATTATTTATTGTAAAGTTTCATGTTAAACTACACATCGTCAAAATTGTAATTGTAACACTCCACAAACGTTCCAAAAGTAACGTTCGACGAACGTTATAAACTTTATAACCGTTCTATCTTATTTATCGAAGAAATAGATTAGTCTTCTCAGTCTCGTCGACAAACACTTTTTCGTAAGGTTTTATGAAAACCCGTCTCGATAAAGAGTCTTTAAAAACTTGACTTAATCGTAATTAAAAAATTGCTTGTTTTTACCCTCATAAATTTTAAAATTACATTTAAAATTTTAAATTGCAAGTTTCTTTTGTGTTATGTTATCAGTGTATGTAAAGTTGAGGATTTATATTCTATGACTAAAAAAAATTATGAATTGACGGTAGGGGAAGAGGAACTAAATTATACGAGTCAAATCTTCTATGTTGATCTTATTGGTCTTAACATTTTGTTCTTCCGTTCATATCTATATCGATTCAACAACCATCACTACCAAATCAGTGATTTAGTACAGGTTGAGAACCCTCGGGTATCTTACATTTAGTGGTCCGAGGAGACAGGAATCCTAAAGGGTCCATTCTTAGGACCTCAACCAACGGTAAAAGAAGAGGTTATCGATTAAATTTATTAAAATATAACTTAAGAAGAACCCAGAGTTCACCCTTCTGAACAAAGGTTGACACCTTGACAATGACTCAGTGGATAAAAAAATAATAGGGAGTTTTTATAACTTGAACATTTATAATCTCCCATAGTAAGGAGACAGGTGTTATTGTCTTTCTTTGTTACTGTTCTTGTAACAAACTCACTCCACGTACAACTCCTGTCTAGACGTGGATTTCAACACTTTAAAACCTGTCCGATCAGAGGTCTATTTATCAGAAGTTTTTATGTAAGTCAGAAACAGTTATCCTCGTTGAAGTCAATTACTGCCTCTTCCGTTACCGTTTGGTGAGGTCATGAGAACGGACCTTTTAGGGTACCTGCCTCCTCGGACCATCCGACGTCAGGTACCCAAACACTTCTCAGTCTGTGCTGACTCGCTGAAGTGAAAGTGAAAAGTGAAAGTACGTAACCTCTACCGTTGGGTGAGGTCATAAGAACGGACCTTTTAGGGTCCCTACCCCCTCGGACTACCCGACGGCAGATACCTCAGCGTGTCCCAGTCTGTGCTGACTTCGCTGAATCGTCGTCGTCGTCATCAATTACTTCGCGACACGATCAAGTAACTGTGTTTCCTTTTTTATTTCCATCTACTCTATCACCTCAGTCACGCATTTTTAACGGAGAATTTTCTTTGATTCGATAATTTCTCTCCTCTCCTTTCCTGGTCATTGATCACCCCATACATACGGGATTCAGGACCAATACGGGTACTCTTATCACCTTATGAGGACCTACTATTTGACTTGTGTCTCGAGAAGGGTTGGGTGGAAACTTATATTTAAACTTTATGTCTTCGAATTTTATTACCCTTTTTTTTCCTTAACTCCAGATACACTTCTTTTCTCTAATATTCTCTCTAGATCTAAAAGATTTACTGTATTTCAAGTGCCCATTAACATGTCGTATAAAATCTTATGACCTTCTTAAGTGGTCATTGTACGGTATAAGGATTGTAGTTAAGAGTTCTTGTCATATCTACGGGTTTTCTCTTAGACTTGTTTTTCGAAAAGTTGACTGGTCTATCTAAGATATCTGTTCGTCCGAGTCAGAGTTACTACACGTTTTAAACAGTAGGGAATTTTGTTTAATACATGTGCGATGAAATTAAGGAAGAAACTCTTTTGAGACATGATCTTTCAGTTTCTTGACCCTACTTACGTCTCTTCTCCAGTGTTTGACGGGGTGTCCTCTTTATATCGACCAATTAAAAAATTACTTCATAATAACCTTGCTTCGACTCGAGTAATCGGCATAAATAAATTCTGGTACTTCGAAGACAAAAGAGAGGGGTGTGTGTGGAGGGGGTGAAAGAGAACCCCTTCGATCAATAGTTTGACAATCTTCTCCAGGGACACCGTCTTTAATTCCGGAAGTCAGTTGTCAGTTACTCCTTGACTCAGGTAGTTGGTTTCTACATACCCATTTGGAAGAATCTTTAACTAAGAGGTCTGAGTCCGTTCGGAATTCTACTGACTTCAGGACCGGTTGTAAAACGACCGTCGTATTACTCTCTGGGACTCCGTCTGGTGAGGTCCATTCGGAGAGAGGGTACGGAGATTGTGGGTCCTCGACACATTCTACTATCGAAAAGAAAAATAAAGCCTACTGAGTACAAGTAGTTAGACTGTTCGCTATGGTCTTGACTGAGTAAATGTACGCAGAAAAGGGTTTTAGTGACAATTCAAAGTAAACAACTCTTATTTTTCTAAATTCTGTTTTAGTTTTACGGAGGTCTGGGAAAAGGAGATGAAATAGAAGGTACTACAGTCGTTGACAAAAATATTATGTTAACAACGGGGTAAGGTAGGGATGAATTTTGGAAGACTATCTAGAATATCTCTGTCATAACGCACAAGGGACGTATTAAAAACATCGCAAATATAGTGTAATATGATTATACAAGTGTAAATTCAGAAGAGATGACGGAGTTCACATCCCTGATACTAAGGAGAAAGTACTGGAATTATTTATTTAGTTTAGTTTATTTAGTTTAACTTTATGAATCGGGGTATGAGATTCTGAAACCTAGACTTCTGGTTTCAACGAAACATAGGACTCCGAAGAATATCGTCGGGGATGGTGGAGTGAAACCCCGTTGAGAGGTGAAATAGAAGGGGGAAACGAAGACTCAACTCGGTCCGATGTTGTAACATCGGACACATATTCTTCTTTGTGAATCTAAATTTAGGAAACTAAATTAGCCACTGGAGACACGTAGTGAGATTTGTGGTTAGATCTCTTGTGTTCGGGGAGAATATAAGAGTGAGTATGATAGGAAAGAGGATCCAATCCTTCGGGCTATCTTTTAATCTCACGGGAGACGGGTGAGGAGACTGAGAGTCTTTGACTGGTGAACCCAAAGTAGAGACAGTACCACGAGGTAAGTGGACTAAATTATAACTTATGGTCGATATTGATGTTATTTCGACTCGCCTATCAGAAAATCTGTTGGTCGGACAGTCCGGAACAAGGAAAGTCCTCAGTCACTGATATGAGTCTAATCAAATACAAGTGGAGAACTCTGTTCCTTGTTTTGGTGAAGGAGGAAAGAATAGGAGAACTGGGTGGTCGAGACTCGACGTTGTTTATGTCTCGTAATACAAAGTGTTACTACAACAGAGTTTTAAACTTTTACTTCCGAACTTGTTCCGTAATCCTTTCGGAAAAGTCTGTAGTAGTGAGTGTGTGTGTTTCCGTCGTTACAATCTACATCCATGTTCGTTCACCTGTTTACGTCTCAATTAAAAAGTATGGGTTTCACATGACTCCCGAAGGGTCCACCGTGTCACCATTTCTTAACCGGACGGTTACGTTCTCTGTGTCTCTACGTCCAAACTAGGAACCCACCTCTTCTAGGGGACCTCTTCCCGTACCGTTGGGTGAGGTCATAAGGACGGACTTTGTAAGGTTCCTGTCTCCTCGGAAGGACCGATGTCTGGTCCCCCAGTGTCTCTCAGTCTGTACTGTCGTGTGTCCGTGATTTCTAATGACTGATTGGAAAGTACGTAGTAGGGTCAAAACGTCAGTCACGGTGTATCGAGATAAAAGTCGTAGAAGGGAAAGTTATAAAAATAAGTACTACACTGTTGTCTATGGCTAAAATAGTAAAAATGAGTGTGTCGGTTCAATAAATTTTCGTAAGTTATTACCTTAGTTTTAAGGTATTTTTAGAGTCTTAGAATTTTATTATATGATATATAAAGTTCTACTTCGAATTAAATTTCTTTACGTCATAATATGAGTATATTTACTATTAATATTATAAAGTTCTACTTCTGAGACCAAGTCATTGTTTTAAATATCTTTTCTCACTCCAAAAAGTAATTTATATGAAGATATTACATATAAAAACAAACCAAACAAGTGACAAAGTACACGAATCTTCTCTGAGATAATTTATCACCCGTAAGGTATTATATTATCTATATTAGATTCGATTAAGAAATGTCTTCAAGAGGTTTCGTAATAGATCTGAGACTAAATTGCGGTTATCACAACTCTTTAAGTAATGGAGTTAGGTAAAACTCCAGATCAGATTATCAATCTTTAATAAAATACATTTCAGTTTCCAAGGGAAGGTATTAAAGATGGATAAGTCGAACCAGAACGGCAGGGTCTCGAAATATTTTAATCAGGTTTAGAGAGATGTGTACTGGTAGGGTGTCGATTAGTTTCTGTCGATAGTACAAGGATTAAGAAAGTAAGAGATTCGTTTTATAGAAGTGAAGAAATTATAGGTGAGGGTCTTTCACTAGGTTTTGGTTACTCAGAAACTCGTTTGACTTTTTGCATGTACCGATCCGTTACTCGTACCTTGTTTTACGGGACCAGTCCAGACAGGTCACACCTCAACTCTACGATATTCGGACGGAAGCGACACCTGTAACTTGAGGACAATAAAAGTTGATATTTTTTTTTACCTTTCTATGGAAAATAATGAGTTGTATTTAGTGACGTAATGGATTGTCACCAGAGTTAGTTCTGTTTCTCGATACATTTATCACGGTACTCCAAGGATGTATACTAAAAGTCTTATACACCCTATATTGAGTTAGTGGGCTATTACACACCCTCCGTTTATAATAGGGGTGAGTGTCTTTCTTTACACTTTGTTTCTCTGACTTATTGAGTCAGTTCAAACGTGTTAATTCTTTGTCTTCATTTGGATCTTTATGACTTACATCACGTACATGAAAAGTGACATATTCGATATTATGGAAGGACTTATAAAATGTACTAGGGATATCGTGTTAAATATTGTTTTAACAGGTATGTCATTGTATCTTAATCTCATGTTTTGTCAAATTTACATTGAGATAAAAAGTTAGGAGAGTACATACAAAATTTTCAAAGACTTGTTTTTCAAACACCGAAGAAATCGTGAATGTTTGTTATTCCAAAAAGAATTTTATAAAAAGTTTTTCGATGGAAATTAAATTCGACTGTCCATTAAAAAGATTTCCTAGATCTTACTACTTTTATCGTAAAATACGGTTCTGAGAACTCTGATATTTGTTTTATTCTTCTTAATACATAAACTTGGTTTTTAATACTTGGTACCTGAGTTTTAAATAATCGTACCTGGATTTTTGGTAAATTTTCTAACTTTTATTATGTCAAAAGTGATCGAAAAGTCAAGGAAAAGTCGTTCTCAGGTAATCTCGACGTTTGGATACAGACGTCTCTCCCAAGTCCCTCCTAAGTACTTGAGTCTCTGTACATGGATGGTACTAAATAAAAAAATTAACGACACGATATAACACCCTACTACAGTGTTTCAAATAAACCGTTTCTTCGGTGTAAGGGAGACTTAAGTGACTCTAAAGATATTGACCAAGACCCCATCGAAACCCCTTTTAATCCACTTTTAGAAAAGACGTATAATTAATAGAGAGTTCTAACTCCCATAATACAGTCAAATTCGGCCCCACTGGGAGTTCCAAAATCGTTTTCTACGAACAAAACATGTAAACCGATGTTACAGAGTTAGAATGGAAGGATCTGTCACTATGAGGGGTACCAGTACCGTAAAATGGAACAGTATAAAATGGTGTAAGAGTACGGAGAACGAGAGTCCTCGTAGTAAACGGGGATGAACGGAACTAAGTGTGAGGTGTTGGTCCTTTTCAAAAGAGGATATTTTACAAGTAATTCAACACCTTCTTTTATAAGGGAATACCAAATCAGAGAGTTTTTGTTAACTTTCTTTTAAGAGGGACCTCTTAAATTAGAGGAAAGAAGATTTTCACATACCGAACTCTGTTGGTGTTTGAAGGTCAGATCTTGTAACCTGAACTTTAGTCGTATACACTGGAACTTAGGTCAGAGACAGTGAATCGAACGAATTCAGTGTGATAGAGAACTGAGACCCAAAACGAGTGACAATGCATACTTTTGTTATGGATGAAGTCTGGATGACAACACTTTTTTTTTTAACCTTTCAGTACATTTTTGTTCATAATTATCCATAGGTTTTACACACTTAAAAGATCGATCTCTATTAAAAGGACTGATTCCGTTGACTGAAAAATTCAGGAGTCTCAAGGTTGATTTACGTCTACAAGTAGTTTGTTTTTAATAATAGGTCTCTTCATTCTCGGTTGTATCATTGTCTTCCACTATTTGGAAATGTCTCATTTTAATTACACAAGATTGACGTGAAATGTATAACTTTTGTAGTCTTTTTGCAGTGTCTCATATAATGGATAGTCTGAAAAAATTCAGTCCTTCTAAATAAAAGTTTCGAAATATAAAATATAAGACAGTCTTTATTTTAGAGTTTTAAGTGTTATTAGTTTCTGAATTCGTGTCAATGTAGACATTCAGTGTCCCTTGACTTGAAACTAATCTCTTTTAAGAAAGGATCGAGAACGAGGGAGGGGATACGGCGTAGTAAAGGAATGCTTATTGGGAATGGAATTAATCAAGAACAACCCATATCCTGCCGTACTTAGTCTAGAGTCAGACTGTTCCTTGACCGATACATAAAATTTATGTCCTTATGTTACCAGAACTATGGTTGTACAACCGAAATAGAAAAAGTTTTCTTTATCAAAGGACTTTAATGCAGTGATTCCTCTTGACCACCTTTTTCTCAACCTACGTACGATTCAGTGAAGTTAACACAACCTGAGAAATACTGGGATACCTGACATCGGACGGTCCGAGGAGACAGACACCCTAAGAGGTGTTCTTATGACGTCACCTAACGGTACGGTAGGAGGTCCCCTAGAAAGTCTGGGTCCCTAAGTTGGTTACAGAGAATACAGAGGACGTAACTGTCCACCCAAGAAATGGTGATAACGGTGGACCTTTCGGGTCCTTTTCTCAACCCGCCGAGATTAAATAAATGGGATTTAAAATTTTCAAGGACAATGTTGTTTACCAGTTGTAAATACCCCTTACATCGGTGTCCCAATATTTACAATGTATATCTCTCTAAATAAAAAAATACCGGTATTGTAACATTCCTTTCTTTCAGAAAAAGGATACCTTTTTTTAGATCTAACCCGTTAATATTCAGGTGAAGATAGTTAAGAGTCTATTCAGTACTAACCAGTCTCACCCCGATTCTTCCCGTGATTTCTAGAAATACATATTTAAAATTTATTACCTTCTGAGTCTTTAGTTTCAGTTAACACAAATGTTTTACTAATATGTCCGTTATTTTCACCTATAAAGGAGTAGTAATTACGTCCGACAAAAAGAGAACTCTTTATTCGTTATTTCGATAACTTTTAAAGGTCCATAGATTTTTCCTTTATTTGTTATTTGACCTACAGACAACACAAATCAGTGATTCCGTGAGAAGACTGGGGTACCTGACATCGGGTGGTCCTTGGAGACAGGTACCCTAAAGGGTCCGTTGTGACCTCACCCAACGGTAAAGGAAGAGGTTCCCTAGAAGGGCTGGGTCCCTAGCTTGGGTGTAGAGGATACAGAGGACGTAACGTTCATCTAAGAAATGGGTAACTCGGTAATCCCTTCGGGACTTTAGGATTCCATTACACTTTATTCCTATCGACTCTCTGTACGTAAGTCATGTCTGAAACAAAACAGTGGTGAAGTCGGGAAGACGATGGTCCGATAGGGAACTTTCGGAGGCATATAGTTCGTGTGTCTTACTTCGATTTAACCCTAGTTGATTGGACTTGACGTAAAAAGGAAGTTTAAACATTTACTGACGAAAGAAGGGATTTCTTTGAACCAAGACGAAAATAAATAACGATACTCATCTTGACCCCTGACTCACCATTGCTTAGACGGACGGTTCACCCTTTACACCCAAGTTAGGAACCCAGTCCTTATAGGGGACCTCTTCCCTTACCGTTGAGTGAGGTCATAAGAACGGACCCTTTAGGGTACCTGTCTCCTCGGACCTCC
The DNA here is from genome assembly GCA_006410555.1 of Capra ibex. Classification (NCBI taxonomy): domain Eukaryota; kingdom Metazoa; phylum Chordata; class Mammalia; order Artiodactyla; family Bovidae; genus Capra; species Capra ibex. The sequence continues at coordinate 30,071,265 of SJYO01052474.1, forward strand.
CGATTTCAGGTACCCCAGCGTTTCTAAGTCTGTGATGATTACCTGCTGTTACTCTTAATATAGTGAGTGGATAGAATACCATGTCCCTCTTGAGATATTTGACAATTGTGAACTGAAACTGTCAATTAGAGTTACATATAAGTAAAATGAAAAATGTAGTCATTTTTTTGGTTTCAGACACGTTTGAAGTCAACCTAAGTCGACGTACTTATTTACTACATACACACATACGTACGACCCGATACAACTTGACTGACATACCATCTTTATTTCATCGTTAAGATACTATGTGTAGTATGTCATTACTCTACGAAGTATCTCTTTCCCAGAAACTAGTCGATAGACTTCTACTCTATTTTGTACCTCTCTACCTTCCTTCCCGAACTAAAGATCCACTTGAGTTGTCCCTCTGTGAATAATACGGAGTCTCCTTATTTACCATCCAAGTATCTTGTGATTGCAGTAAGAGACTCAAGGTTTAGAAGGCACAGTACTTTACTCACTAAAAGTTACCCCACCCTCACCTTCCGAAAAACCCCCGAGAAGGAGACTTTCTCACCGGGTATTAAAAACTTCCTAACCATCAAACTTCTTCATGTAGACGGTTTCTGTGGTTAAATTTAAATATTAATACCCAAGTTCACTAAATATTCTAATAAGTCACTTACCTTTATATTTCAATATTGTAAACCAAAGAATCCAGTTCTTCCTTACGTTGTCAACCATGATGGTTAGGTCCCTTCTTCTTGTCGTGGACGTCAAAAGGTTCTTTGATAAACACACTCCGCTAATATGACGACACAGTAAATCACGAAGTCTTGTTTAATTTTTCATCCATAAAAGTGGGATTAAAATGTCTAATCTTTTATCAGAGAAACTCTAACATAGTGATATTGACTAAGTTTTTTCTAGTCGGACTACGAGAAAATTTGTCGATTACGAAAAAAGTGGTCAGGATAAAAAACATTATCAGGAAGTCAGTTCCAGAAAAGGAGAACAAAACGAAATTTTATATATGTGTACATGTTTGTGTATATACATACACATACGACGACGACGACGATTCAGCGAAGTCAGCACAGGTTGAGACACGTTGGGGTATCTGCCGTCGGGTGGTCCGAGGGGGTAGGGACCCTAAGAGGTCCGTTCTTGGGACCTCACCCAACGATAAAGGAAGAGGTTACATACTTTCACTTTTCACTTTCACTTCAGTGAGTCAGTACAGACTGAGAAGTGCTGGGGTACCTGACGTCGGATGGCCAGAGGAGGTAGGTACCCTAAAAGGTCCGTTCTTATGACCTCACCCCACGGTAGCGGAAGAGGCCATACACATATATGTATACATACATATATATGTACATATTAACTTTCCATTTCTACATAGTTATTTCTATTTAACAACAACAAGTCAGCGATTCAGCACAGGCTGAGAGATACTGGGGTACCTGACGTCGTGTGGTCCGAAGGGACAGGAAGTGACAGAGGGTCTCAAACGAGTTTAAGTACAGGTAAATCAACCACTACGATAGCTTAGTAGAGTAGGAGAGATGACGGGGGAAGAGGGACACGGAAGTTATAAAGGGTCGTAATTCCAGAAAAGGTTACTCAGTCGTGAAACGGAGTCCACCGGTTTTATAACCTCGAAGTCGAAGTCGTAGTTAGGAAGGTTACTTATAAGTCCCAAATAAAGGAAATCATAACTGATCAAACTAGAGGAACGTCAGGGTCCCTGAGAGTCCGCAGAATAGTCGTGGTGTCATTTTAATTAAAAGATAAGTATAAAAATCTTCAATTCACTAGACATTGGATTTCACGTCTCTTAACGTCTAATGGAGAAGGAAGATGATATTGGAGATGACCCTGTACAAAATGATAAAATTTATTATTGACCTCAAATGTTTCGCGAATCTAGGTATTGTCGTACATTGTCAACTAATACTTTAGAGTAACAGACAGTGAAGGATAATAAAACAAAAATGATGTATAACAAACAGTACGTGCTCAATAAACTTTAGTAATTAATATTGTATAGGAGTCCCTCTTTACGATAAGAAAAGTCTTCAGAGAAGAAGTGAAACACTAAAGGTCCTCATATAGTCTTATTTTAGTTTGTTTGTTTTTTGGTCTCTGACTTGTATCAAATTAAAGTCTTTTGTAGGCCATTTCTTTACACTATTGGTCGTAAGTTAAAGGGGTTCTGTCACGGAAGACAGAAAAATAAAGATATACGTGTCACCGACGATAGATACAGCATATATAGAAACAGGAATCCACTCGTCAGTCTTTGTCTTGACGGTAGAGATCTTGTGGGTGTCGGTGTTCGACGGTGAACATGTAAAAAGAAAAAAATGGTGGATGGACAGGAAAGAAGGGTGGAGGAATTATTTACGGAAGAGTAAGTGTCAAGAGGGTCGTCTAGGAAAATACGAACAAAGGATCTCGGAAATTGTAGTGGACGGGAATATGCGAGGTCCACTAAATACTAAATCAGGACGAGTTTAAAGGTAAGGTAGGAGACCAAAGGTAATTATACAAGTCGGAATTCTGTTGGTCTTCTAGTGCACAGGGAAGGAGGGTGAATAAAACACTTTTTACCGTAAAACCAACTAGTGAAGACACTGGACTGAAAGGTGTAGACTTTGAGAGCTTTACGGTGCCGAGCACGTATACACGATGTCAGGATATTTGCGTTACTGGAGAAAGAAGGGGACAATTTTAAAACACGATATATAGAATAAAGAAAAAATCAAAAAGTTTCTATGTGTAGATATTATGGTTTCGGATCGGAATGACGTAAATCCGTAGAACGGTCAAAGGTATATTAAAATGTGATGACAGTATCGGTATGACATTACGAGGATAATAAGAAAGTAAAGTCTTGTTTTACATTAGGAACGACTGTTGTTGTAATGGTAAGTCAAAGAGATTGTAATAGAAGAACAAAGTCCCGTTTTCGAAAGATTATATTAAGTCCTAAGTTGAAAGATACAAGACCTATGTTACACTAAAAAGTTTATAAAAGAGGAACAGACACCGAACAGGAAAGTAAGAGAGTGGACAAGCAAAGTGTCTTTTGTAAAATTTAAGGTTGTACGTGTACTTACAAATGTAGTCGTATAAAATGTTAAAGGAGTTTAACTATATTGGGTTATATGAATTTACTTACTACTTGTTTGTTTGATACCATGTAGATATGTCTCGTTAAGATAAGTAACTACTTTTAATGACTTCATGATGAGATGTGATGAACTTGGAGTTTCCCAAACGATCCATTTTTTTTATTCAGAGTTTACAATGTATAGTATACTAAGGTAATTATACTGTTGGACTTCTTTATAACCTTATCCCTTGTTTAGTAACAAATAATTCCCATTGCAATCCCTTCTACCAGACTAATTTTCTCAGTTGTTATTCCTTAATGGATTGTACAACGTTAACACCGTATTGACCATCTCTACCATAAATGTTTTTAGATACGTACACAATTTTAAATATCTTGAGTTACGAGTTTAATCACTTGTTATTCCATACATTAAAAATTTCTCATGAAACCGGTGGAGTGCGCTTCTTAACTGAGTAACCTTTTCTGAGACTACGACCCTCCCTGAGCCCTGTCCTCCTCCTCTGTTGTCTCCTACTCTACCGACCTACCGTAGTGACTGAGCTACCTGTACTCAAACTCACTTGAGGTCCTCAACCACTACCTGTCCCTCCGGACCGCACGACGTTAAGTACCCCAGCGTTTCAGCCTGTGCTGACTCGCTGACTTGACTTGACTTGACTTCTATGATTTTCGACTTTTCTTTAGTCGAAACTGAGATGAGAATACGTAGGTAGTTAGTATGGAGTATAGAAGGAGATGAATCATTATTTGGGGTGTTTTACTATATGACGGGATATGTGGTCAATTAAATACGGTCTTTAGTGTAAAGACGAACACAATTAATAGACTTCAGTAAGATTGACTTTTTGTTTACGAATATTAGTAATATTGTTATATTAGTAGTAGTATATTATAAGTCTAATCTTTGTTACACTGATTAAGTCCTACCACTAGTGTGTTTAGTAGGATAAAAAGGATTTCAGAGACCGGTAGGTGGAAATGTCGACACGTAGAAAATGACTGAAGAGAATGAGTCAGTAGACCTAAATAATAATAAAGGGTACACGTATAAGGTTTTAAGTTAGTAAAAATGGATAAATAAAGGTGATTTAACACTTAGGTAAATCTCCTATTTACTGTAGAACTTAAGGAGAACAAAGATGATGTTATGGATTAAATTACTACCCGTGTTTCTTTTTCGAGTCATTTATGAACGGTAAACTAGAAAATAACATATAAAGAAGTCAGTGGTCTCCTGGTTCCCGTGAGCACCTGGGACGGGTAGGGGTCTGACCTAGGACCAAGAGGAGTTTTTGTCAAACCTCCCAAGAAAATAAAAATCGAAACAATAAAAACGTGTGGAGTTTATAAAGTGTAGAAAATTACGAAATAAAAAAGAACAAACTCTCCTTCTTTCTTGTGTAGTTTAATTACTTGTCTCACCACCAGTCAGGAGTAAATATTTGTTACTAAAAACAGTTTACAAATACCTTCGTAAATTCTTGGATCGTTAACTACTTTTTGATTGTTACCAATCCTTTAATCATCTGACAAAACACACCGAGTAGTCAAAGATCGGGTCAATAAGTAAATTGTTTATCATCACAGTATTACACCTCTTAGGTTTGTCAACCCGTACTGTTCACTGAATCGTGTGTGTTTATGTGTCACAGTATTACTTCCTTACGACGACAACGACGACGATTCAGCGAAGTCAGCACAGGATGAGACACGTTGAGGTATCTGCCTTCGGGTGGTCCGAGGGGGTAGGGACCCTAAGAGGTTCGTTCTTGGGACCTCACCCAACGGTAAAGGAAGAGGTTACGAACTTTCACTTTTCACTTTCACTTCAACGAGTCACAGGTTGAGTCGCTAGGGTACCTGACGTCGGATGGTCCGAGGAGGTAGGTACCCTAAAAGGTCCGTTCTCATGACCTCACCCCACGGTAACGGAAGAGGTTTACTTCCTTATAACCTTACATTTTTATCAACGACTTTGAATTATGGACCCTTCAGCTTTGAACCTGTTATCGATATATAGTCGACTTGAAGTACTGGTTTTTTTACGTCAAAAGTAGGTCCTTGTACTTTCAGACCTTATCCACGATTTTCTCATCAGTAATTATTATACATTAATAAATTTAAAATTAATCCCGAAGAGACGACCGAGTCTTCCATTACTTAGAAGGACGTCACGTCCTCTGGTTCCCAAACTAGGGACCCAGTCCTTCTAAGGGGACCTCTTCCCTTACCGTTGTGTGAGGTCATAAGAACACTTAAGGTACCTTTCTCCATCTTAGGTACCTTAGTGTTTTTCAGTCTATACTGACTGATAGCGAAAGTGAAAGACTAATTGATTTTAATTTGTATTAAATACTTAAGTAAAGGGGTAAGTGTGATTGGTATATCGTTCGTAAGGTATCGGTGTACACCGAACACCGATAGTATAATCTCTTGTTTCTATATCTTATAAAGATAGTGACTTCTTTCAAGATAACCTTGTCGTTATCTACCATCCGTATTCTTACGTATCTACTTCTCCTCTACAAGAAATCTCATTTATACATTGAATTATTTAATTCAAATTTTAATAATTTAAACCTTAAGACAATTTATTTAAAACCAATTGACTTATTATTAATATGATTTTAATATGTCTTAATGATTTTATATTTAATAAGTATAATACCAAGGATTCATATACTCATAGAACACTAATTTTATATAAAAGTTCCTTTTTGTAATTTTTGAGTTCAAAGGTTCTGAGGACTTTGGAAAATGATTACATTTTTTATCTTCAGAAAAATTAATACATTTTTACGGTAAAAGTGGTATTTATACCCATGAATTTACAACGTCCTTCTTGGTATCTTGTAAAAATAAAACCGATTTTAGTTATGAAACAATGATACTTTAATAGAAATTGACATTCAATTTAAGGAGGAACAACTATAGGACTTAAAAGATACAGTTCTTAATTTGTCTTAGTATATAAACGATATTAACTTAGAACTCATCGTGTCGTATTAGAACCTATAAAGTAGTAAGTTTACCTCAACCCGACTTTTTATGGTAACGTGAGAGAATATTTCTTACCCAAACGATTCATTTAATTTATTAAAGGGATTGACTATTTTATAGACGTCAGTAAAAATCGTAATTTTAAGATTTTATTTAAAAACACACAACTGGAAATCTGCTGTTATGAATTTTGTTTTATCTACGTTGATAAATGTTTACATCAAGTAGTGAGACAAATAATCTCGTTTAGGTGACTCAAAAGTTAGATCTTAATAGAAGCGTTAATTCAATGACGTACACGAATTTTAATTTTTACAAGAGAAAACATACTAAGGAATTAAATGTGTAAATTGAAGTAAGATTTTGTACTTAGAAAGGTCGGTGTGGGGTTTTATTACTCAAAAATGACACTATCATATATTTCCGTCCGATCCATAATTCCGTTAACCGGAATTGACCCTCATAGATTAGACAATAGAATTGTTTTTGATGTTAAAAAAAGACCTATACCGTTCGACGTCTAAAGAATCTTTTAACCATCGATGAAATTAAATAAATAAATAAAAAAACCACCTTTTTAATAAAAGAAAAGGTTTAAACCCAGAACTGTATGGATATGAAAAGGATAGTTCTTACTACTAATATCTCTGAAGGGACCACCAGGTTACCAATTCTGACGTACGACGACTACGTCCCTCGTACCCAAGCTGGGGACTAGTCTGTTGATTCTAATGGTGTACGACGAACTGTACGGGGGGTGGGGGCTTTTTTCTTTTTACTTCTATCGGTTTCTTTTGTTGTCAAATCCTATATTAAAAAAGAGAAAAAAAAAGGAAAAGGTTTAAGAAAAAAAAAAAAAAAATGAAATAAAATGAAATGTTATGACATAACCAAAACGGTATGTAACTGTACCTAGGTGGTGCCCACATGTACGCAAGGGTTTGTACTTGGGGGGAGGGTGGAGGGAGGGGTATTGTAGAGAGACCCAGTAGTGGTACGTGGTCGGGGTTCGTACGACATAGGACGCAGCCTGTATCTGACCACTAAGCTAAGAATCCTATACTAAAATTATCACTCCCGACCTACAACTACAATGTTTGAAATCTTTTTTATTACTTACACGAAAGTTTCAGTCCTTTACCTACGACTATTATTGAAATATATTAGTAAATAGAAGAGACATAATCTAATAAAGAGTTCATCGTAGTAAAGTTTTTCCGAATAAAAGACAATAAATAAACTATAGGTAATGAAGACAGTTGAGACTTCTTAATAGAAGTATTGTTTTTTCAAAGTGTGAATCAAAACCAAGAAGGAATCCTGAAGGTAGAAAGACGAATGTAACAGTGAAAAGAACGTACGATGAAATAAATCTCGGAAATCGTATAAATAAATGAAGGGACCATCGAGTCTACCATTTCGTGGACGGTTGTTACGCCCTCTGGACCCAAGTTAGGGACCCAGCCCTTCTAGGGGACCTCTTCCTTTACTGTTGGGTGAGGTCATAAGTACGGACCTTTTAGGTTACCTGGCTCCCCGGACCACCCGATGTCAGATACCCCAGCGTTTCTCAGCCTGTGCTGACTCGCTGAAGTGAAAGTGAATCGTATGAATAGTATCAATAAGATTTAAAGGTCAAACTATTAAGGTTGTTGGTTATACAACAAGACTACAAAGAGACAAAAGAGACAAAGAAGCTTAACACAGGAAAACGAAAAAAAGTACGGAACATTAAAAAAGAAATACCGACCTGTCCTATACGGTTCATTTTCCAACACGACATATGTCGGGAAACCATCACACCGTTCTACCCCTCCGTCTTCCCTCACAAGATGTCGGGATACTAGTCTAGAGTCGGAAAATCACTCGGAACGGGGACCTGACACCTGAAGTGTTCACAATGAATCAAAAGAAGAGGAACGAATCCACGCTGTCCTACTAATCTCACCCGACCTCAACCCATAAGGGGAAGGAGGTTCAGTCAATCCGAGACTATATTATGGGATTGTCCTAGTCAAGTCAAGTCAACGAGTCAGTACAGGTTGAGAAACACTGGGGTACTTAGTGTCGTGAGGTCCGGAGGGACAGGTAGTGGTTGAGGGTCTCAAGTGAGTCTGAGTACAGGTAGCTCAGTCACTACGGTAGGTCGGTAGAGTAGGAGCCAGCAGGGGAAGAGGAGGACGGGGATTAGGGAGGGTCGTAGTCTCAGAAAAGGTTACTCAGTTGAGAAACGTACTCCACCGGTTTCATGACCTCAAAGTCGAAGTCGTAGTAAGGGAGGTTTCTTTAGGGTTCCGACTAGAGGAAATCTTACTTGACCAATCTAGAGGAACGTCAGGTTCCCTGAGAGTTCTCAGAAGAGGTTGTGGTGTCAAGTTTTCGTAGTTAAGAAGCCGTGAGTCGGAAGAAGTGTCAGGTTGAGAGTATAGGTATGTACTGGTGACCTTTTTGGTATCGGAACTAATCTACCTGGAAACAATCGCTTCATTATAGAGACGAAAAGTTATACGACAGATCCAACCAGTATTGAAAGGAAGGTTCCTCATTCGCAGGAAATTAAAGTACCGACGTCAGTGGTAGACGTCCGAGTCCAATTAGTCAAATGGGACTTCCGTCCGGAACAATTCTTGGTTCAAGAGACCATCCAAAGTTTTACCTAGTAAAGGGAAGGGAGAGAGTCTTCGTACTCTCCCCAAGAGACCAACTCAAGAACCTCTATTTAAAGTGTCATAACGTCCCCTAGGGGATAGTGACCCAGGGAAACATCAAAAATTGAGAGTCCGAACCGGTACGACGACGACGACGACGACGATGATTCAGTGAAGTCAGCACAGACTGAGACACGCTGGGGTATCTGCCGTCGGGTGGTCCGAAGGGGGAGGGACCCTAAGAGGTCCGTTCTTGTAACCTCAGCCAACGGTAAAGGAGGAGGTTACGTACTTTCACTTTTCACTTTCACTTCAGCGAGTCACCACAGACTGAGAAGTGTTTGGGTACGTCGGAGAGTCAGAGGAGGTAGGTACCCTAAAAGGTCCGTTCTCCTGACCTCACCCCACCGGTACGACTCGGTGGTCGTTAAGTAGCTAAGGTCAAGTCCAATAGGGTCGGCCCGTGACAAAGGGTACCGAAGACGAACACTCAGAGACGAGACCATTCAGTACTGAAAGACTTAAGCAGACAGAGACGTCAGAAAAATGAACAATCCTGTCTAACTACTGAAGATTCGAGGTACGTACGGTTTGGTTTGTGATCTTCAGTCGTCAACTAAGAACTATGGATTTTTTGACCTTTGACAAGTCAACAGTTAATTATCTTGTTACCTAAAATTTTGAAATCGTATAAGATATTACCTTATGATAAGTTATTCCTTTCCTTTTTTCATCATTATGTAGGTTATTGTGACTACTTAGAGTTTTGTTATATGACTTATTTTCTTAAAAAATAAAGGGGTTTTAAAAATATAATTAAAAATTATATTTAGTGGTATAAATTTCAAGATCTTGTTCGTTTTGATTAGATCCCATCTTTTTTTAGTTTTATTAAAACTATCTCTCCTTCCCCTAAATGACCCTTCTCTGGTACTCCCTTAGAAGAATTCATTACAAGATATAGAACTATTCCTAAACCCAACGTGTCTATAAACGTAAACACCCATGTTTAGGGTTATACAAGAACTCTAAACTCGTACAGTAACATATACTTACAATAGAACTTTATATTTGTTGATGACTTCAAACTATTATACATACGACTTCATAAACTCCTCTTTACGTGACTATAGATGCAGAATTAAACTTTACGTCGTTAATTTTCTACTTGACTACCTACCTATCTCCTAACCTACGTATCTATTACACTATTATGTTTGTGTCTTGTATTCTTGAATCTTCCATATGTATTTAAAAAAGTTTAAAAGAGTCCCAAATTTTAAAAGAGAGTTTATACAATCTCATTTTTACCCATGAATGTCTTTACACTAATCCGTCTATTTCGAAATCGGAATTTAAGTCTTCTTTGACTTCAAGTTTACTGTTGAGTTGATGAAGGTAGACACTTGAGGACTCGTTTGACGGGAGAAGTCGATTCTAAAGTATAAGACGTCTTACTTTTATGACTGTAAATCCAATGTCCCAACATTTCTACAATTTAGTCCTTTCCTATGGTCGAAAATCTGTCAAAATTTGAGGAGTAGTAAGGAACTTTAAAGAGTAGTTCATAGTAAGGTCTCTAGTGGGACGAAAACCTTTTCTAAAAACGTCACTCAAACTTATACACTTGAACCTCTGGAGACGACCAGAGAAATTTGAGGTTTTAAAGTACAAACCTGTTCAGTCACTAAGGATTAACTTTAAAAATATAAAAAAACATTTTTCGGAGATACAAATAAAAAGAAATAAATACACGTCTTGAATAAGTAGTCCTGTAATGACTTAAATTACGATATGGGAAAGAGGAGAGATTATTGCATTGTTCGATGTGTGTTGAAACTTTTAAGTGTCGTTTAGATATCGTGGGGAGTTTTCTTGTATCCTTCATATAAAAGATTAGAACATGAATTAACTGTTTAAAAGAAGAGTTATAGTATGTTTGAGAGTATTCGGGAAACTTCTTCTTTAGGAACTATCCTACTTCTTTTAAGTTCGAGACCTTTTATTAGGTGAAAATTTGGAGGTTTTTTTTCCTTTCTTGAAACTCTAAATACCCGGTCGTTTTCTGCTGCTGTTGTTTTTTAGGTTTTTTTTTTTAACAGTCCAAGTTTTATCTCCCGAAAAATTATATTAAAACAATTAAGTGATATTTTTGAATTTTCTGATACTATACCTACACTAAAGTCTTTTAAACTTACTCGAATGTATTCTTTACGAGAGAAGTACGAAACAGTAGTAGTAACGATGGTAATTAATATCGAGTAATGGGACTGAGACTTCTCTTTCTCGGACGGAACTTTACGGTTGTGTCGACCCTTTGTGACTTCTAAACCGTACGTCTTGTGTCTAAATTAAAAACGAGAAAGATAGTCTTCTCTAAAATATCGTTTTTCATGATATTATCTATATGAATTGTGATAGTATTTCTTACAAATTTAAACTAGATCGAATAGAAAACCTTACTTCGGAAACCCCTTTATTGTCGTAAAAAAAATTATCGTACTGAAAGTCCTTAAAGAATTCTTACGTCAAAAATAATTCACAAAAAAGAATCAAAATAATCAAAAAATAATTATCAAAAATAATTTACGATTAATTTAACAACTTATATTTCGAATAATAGAATTTTGTGTCCTTTTAAGACAAACCCATGTAGAAAATTTTATAATCGAAGGTCTTTTAGACTAAAGAGATATAAATTTTGTCGATGAAGTTTTACGACTGTAAAACTTAAAATAATGTTAAAAATTGGAGAGAGAGGGAAAAAACCACGACTTTTTGATTTTGTGGTAAAGAGGTCAAAACAAAAAATTCGATTCGAAGTGATAAGTAAACTTAAAGATAAGAGTCGATATTATCTTGTTATTTAAATATCTACTTGTATTAGTATATTTTTATATGTTCTTATTCGATGTAAACATACGTAAATATGAATTAGATTTCCAAAGGGAGAATTTTCTAGGAAGGGGGTTCCAAATATAGACATCTCGATTCTCTTTGACGTCATTATCTCTTGTGACAGTTACATGAAAAAGACTACGATTTACTGAGAAGTATATTTGTTTTCTTTCCTTTTTTCCCTTGTGTTTTGAAAGTCATATACAACACGTATAATTATTCTATAGGTTTTTCTGATAAATTGTTACTCAATAGTCTGTTCGGAGAAGATCTTGTGGTCAAGAGTTGATCTCCAATAAAACGTGAAGGTTCCCTGTAAACCGTTACCGATCTCTGTAAAAAGACAAAAATAACAGTACTACACCCCTCTCCGAATGACCGTACTTTACCTATCTCCGGTGCCTACGACGACCAGTAGGATGTTACAGGTCCCGTCAGAGGGTTTTACTTCTTAATAGGTAGGGTTCTACAGTTGTCACAGTGTCAACTCTTTGACAAGATATCCTTCTGTCATTGAGTTTAAGGTTTTAGATATACTAGGAAGTTTATATCTTTTAATTTTGTTAACTACTTCCATCGTTACATTTATTGTCATGTCTAATTTATCACAACTATCTCCGGACGTATTCGGAGGGATTAGAGTGAAGTCAAACATCCAAAGGAACTGACTATTTTGTTCCTCGACTCAACACAACGAATATTTTTGCAATCACGAGAAGGAACAGTATTTCTGTCCCGTAGTAGAATACTTTTGTTCTATGGTATTGTTTTTCCTGTTTGTCCCGACGATAACGAGGTAGGGTTTACTCTTTGATTGAAAAGAGTGGATTCTACGCCATCTCAAACCGTGTTTAAGTGGACTGACTCCCTCATATACAATCAGTAAGTCAACATAGACTGAGAAACGTTGGGGTACCTGACCCCGGGTGGTCCAAGAAGACAGGTACCCTAAGAGGTCCGTTCTTATGACCTCACCCAACGGTAAAGGAAGAGGTTTTGAGTGGGTCCGAGGTGAACGTCTTACCATAGGTCAGTCTCGTTTCCGGTATGAGACCTCTACATACGTAGGTCTGTCGTTCGAAAGAAATCGGTAGAGGAATCTCCAAGGTGACCTCTTCCGTCACCGTTGGGTGAGGTCATGAGAACGGACCTTTTAGGGTACCCGCCTCCTCGGACCACCCGACGTTGTGTACCCCAGCGATCCTCAGTCTGTGCTGACTCGCTGAAGTGAAAGTGAAAAATGAAAGTACGTAACCCCTTCCTTTACCGTTAGGTGAGGTCACAAGAAAGGACCTCTTAGGGTCCCTATCCCCTCGGACCACCCGACGGTAGACACCCCAGCGTGTCTCAACCTTCGTTGACTTCACTGAATCGTCGTCATCGTCATCTCCAAGGTGTATCTGATGATCACCAGTATTTTCAAGTGGGTGAGTGATGTCACTAGTTTCTTACGTTCAATTCCGTGAGAATTCTCCTCCTTGTAATCTGTTATCAGTCTTTATTTGAAAGAAACATAAGTGTTTAGAGAGACCTAATCCATTCCCCGTTTCTTTCCGTTACGGTTTCTTACGAGTTTGATGGTGTGTTAACGTGAGTAGAATGTGCGATCATTTCATTACGAGTTTTAAGAGGTTCAGTCCGAAGTCGTTATGTACTTGGCACTTGAAGGTCTACAAGTTCGACCAAAATCTTTACCGTTTCCTTGGTCTCTAGTTTAACGGTTGTAGGTGACCTAGTAGTTTTTTGGTTCTCTCCAGGTCTTTTCGTAGATAAAGACAAAATAACTGATACGGTTTCGGAAACTGACATACCTAGTGTTCTTTGACACCTTTTAAGACTTTCTCTACCCTTATGGTCTGGTAGACTGGACGGAGAACTCTTTGGATATACGTGCAGTCCTTCGTTTTCAATCTTGACCTGTACCTTGTTGCCTAACCAAGGTTTGTCCTTTTCCCTATACAGTTCCGACATATAACAGTGGGACGAAAAAATTGAATGTACGTCTTATGTAGTACTCTTTCCGACCCGACCTTCTTAGTGTTCGACCTTAGTTCTAACGGCCCTCTTTATAGTTATTGGAGTCTATGCGTCTACTGTGGTGGGAATACCGTCTTTCACTTCTCCTTGATTTTTCGGAGAACTACTTTCACTTTCTCCTCTCACTTTTTCAACCGAATTTCGAGTTGTAAGTCTTTTGCTTCTAGTACCGTAGACTAGGATAGTGAAGTACCCTTTAACTACCCCTTTGTCACCTTTGTCACAGTCTGAAAGAAAAACCCCCGAGGTTTTAGTGACGTCTACCACAAACGTCGGTACTTTAATTTTCTGCGAATGAGGAACCTTACTTTCAATACTGGTTGGATCTGTCGTATAACTTTTCGTCTCTGTAATGAAACGGTTGTTTACAGACAGATCAGTTCCTATACCAAAAAGGTCATCAGTACATACCTACACTCTCAACCTGACACTTCTTTCGACTCGTGGTTTCTTAACTACGAAAACTTGACACCACAACCACTTCTGAGAACTCTCAGGGAACCTGACGTTCCTCTAGGTTGGTCAGGTAAGACTTCCTTTAGTCAGGACCCACAAGAAACCTTCCTTACTACGATTTCGACTTTGAGGTTATGAGACCGGTGGAGTACGTTTCTCAACTGAGTAACCTTTTCAGAGACTACGACCCTCCCTAACTCCCGTCCTTTTCCCCTGCTGTCTCCTACTCTACCGACCTACCGTAGTGGCTGAGCTACCTGTACTCAAACTCACTTGAGGCCCTCAACCACTACCTGTCCCTCCGGACCGTATGACCTAAGTACCCCAGCGTTTCTCAGCCTGTGTTGACTCGTTACTTTACTTGACTTGACTTGACTTCACTCCATGATCTCCTCTTATCTGTCTACTATTACCATAGTTTCACGACACAACCTAGTTCACGAAACAATACTTCGGATTCTGTTAAGGTAGAAAAAAGGGGGTCGAAGTAACACCGTATTAATTGTTTATCTTAAAACTCATTAATGAATTTACATGATACACCAAATTACATATATATGTAACACTTTCCTAAGTTCAACTGTGTAGGTAGTGAATTAATGGAAAAAGCACCCCCTCTTACTCTTACGTATTTTAGATAAGAAGATCGTTTAAAGTTATTATGTCATGTTATACTAGTCGAAGTCAGTAGTACGATATGTAATATAGGAGTCTTTAATAAGTAGACTGTCTTTCAGACACAACATGAAAAACTGGTTGGTAATAGGTAAAAGTGGTACGTAATATGGGATGATAAGGGGTGAGTCATAAAGGGGTTGGCAGTAAGATGAGAGACAAAATTACTCGATTTAACATAAAAAAGAAAAATTATAAAGTGTGCATATTCACTGTGGTTCGTCATAAACAGAAAGAGATTGAATCAAGTGAATCCTTTTACAGTAGGTCCGAATAAGTACAACAACATTTGCTGTCCTAAAGAAAGGAACAATCCCAAATTTATCATAAGTTTTTACGTAAAATAGAGATTCAATATGGAGTGTGAAAGAAATAGGTAAATAGACAACTGTCTGTAAATCCAACAAAGGTATGGAACAGATAACACTTATTACGAAGTCACCTATATCCATATATGTCTGGAGAGAAACTCTGTTACTAAAGTAAAAGAACTCTATATACATACATAGATGTCTTCACCCTGAGGACCTAGTATACCACTCAAGATAAAAATTAAAGAGCTCCTTTGAGGTATGATAAAAAGTATTACTGAAAAGGTCAATTGTATAGGAACGATCGTAAAAAGAGAACAGAAAAACTATTATTGGTATGACTGTATTAAAAACTAGTAACACTTACACTAAATGTAAACGGACTACTAATCATTGCAATTCGTAGAAAGGTACATGGTAAAATAGTAGACCGGTAAACATACAGAAGAAACCTTTTTTTCAGGTAAGTTAAGGAAAAGGGTAAAAATTCAACCCACACCCCACAAAAAAAAAAAACCATAACTAAATATACTCAAGGAATATATAAAACCTAAAATTGGGGAATAGTTCGTGTACCAAACGTTTATAAAAGAGGTCAAGATTTCGAATGGAAAAACAACTACCAAAGGAAACGACACGACTTGTAAAAATCGGATTCCATTAAGACGAACAAAGAAAAACACACACACACACACGAAAACTACGGTTTAGGTTTTGTAGTAACGGTTCTGGT
The DNA here is from genome assembly GCA_006410555.1 of Capra ibex. Lineage (NCBI taxonomy): Eukaryota > Metazoa > Chordata > Mammalia > Artiodactyla > Bovidae > Capra > Capra ibex. The sequence continues at coordinate 30,087,147 of SJYO01052474.1, forward strand.
TACAGTCCTCGATTAGGTGTGACAAAAGAAGATCCTCAAAATATCGAAGTCGAGAATCTAAGTTTAGAAATAAGGGAAAACTCAACCAAAACACATACAACGTTCTATCTCCAGTTTAAAGTAAGAAACGTACACTTATAGGTCGAATGGGTTGTGATAAATAACTTCTATGATAGGAAATGGATGACATATAATAACCACGGAAATAACATTTACTGGAATATATGTACACAAATAACAAATAAACATTCGAGAGATAAGACAAGGTGACTAAAGACACAGATTACGGTTATGATACCTCTTCCGTTACCGTTGGGTGAGGTCATGAGAACGGACCTTTTAGGGTACCTGCCTCCTCGGACCATCCGACGTCACGTACCCCAGTGATCCTCAGTCTGTGCTGACTCTCTGAAGTGAAAGTGAAAAGTGAAAGTACGTAACCTCTTCCTTTACCATTGGGTGAGGTCAAAAGAACGGACCTCTTAGGGTCCCTACCGACTCGGACCACCCGACGGTAGATATCCCAACGTGTCTCAGCCTGTGCTAACTTCGTTGAATCGTCGTCGTCGTCGTACGGTTATGATATGACAAAGGAAATGATATGGAAACTTAACGTCACACTCTAACGTAGGTTAATACAGAACGTAGAGTCTTTTTGTTCAGATCTTAACATGAAGGTTTAAGTTTATTCACTTATTACTCTTTAAGTTTCTTCTACGTTTCGTTTGTATCAATTCTTAGTACCTTCCAACCCGATCGTTACCCTCCTCTCCACACCTCATGTCCCATCTTACTCCTAAGGTAACTCGGTTTCTTTTCCACCGACATCACTCAAAAGGGTACCAAGTCATCGGTGTCCTCCTCTATAAATAACTTTTGAGAGTCTATATCTGACCCTAACCTAGAGTTCATTTGTTCATCTCGTCTATGGGTCTTAAAAAGGTCTCATAAGATTCATCCGTTCCAAAGTATTCTTAGCGATCTATTTCCGAAACTAATCTCTGTATAAAAACATCCACTTATACACCTTTGACTCTCGTTTCCAGGATTTGTTACTGTACTTCTCAGGATAATGGACTCCATCTTTTTTTCTCCTTAGATTGAACCTGTTCTTGTTTCTTCTGACTGAGGGAACCGGTGTACCGATTTTGAAAATTGGTCTTAGATTAGTTTTTCTAAACACTCTTTGACGATCCTTTTTCGGGAACATTATCCTTAGTAACTATTCCAATTCCTTAGAGTCAGGTGTGTGAGTCGTGACGTTTTTGATAAAGTTGTAAAATACATTCGATTAAGTCGAGACCTTTGGACAACTGGAACGACTATTCTTTAAGTTGGGTTAATATCATCACGAGGAAGGAGCGACGTTCCAACATGTCTCCACGTGTAGTCGGTAACCAGTAAATAGTTAATCGGATATAACTATTAATAAGAAGGTCAATCGGATGAGGAGACCGGAGACGAAGTAGGTGTGGTGTAAACCCTAAACCCTTTGAAGTCCCTACTACCCTTAGGATCAGTATTCCTGGACTACGGAGAGACGTTAGGGGCGTTCCTTTTTACTTGGTAAGGGTTTGGGTGTCTGTAGACGGGGAGGGTTAGAGACTCTTTATAAGGGTAGAGAGATACAAGTCATCGGAAGAGGGAGATTTTCAAAGGAGAAGTTTGTCGAGTTCTACAACAGTTTCTCTCTTATCCGAAACGTAGGTCTGAGAAGACGAAAGGTTGAAGGCGTCAAAGATTCCGTCCTATACTAGTTGTAATCATTGGACGAATGTGACTCTTCTTTCCTTTTGATATCCCTCTTGTGTAAAATCATCTGAGAAAAAAATTATGTAACAAGACGTCAGGGTGATTCAACACAGACTGAGAAACACTCGGGTACCTGACGTCGTGCGGTCCGAGGAGACAGGAGGTGATGCAGACCCAAGGACAGTAACACAGTCACTACAATAGATACATTGGTCCATAGAAAAATATGTCAAATAGTTATTCTGATATTGAAGTCACATTTTCGCGGTGGTTCACCATTTACGTCTATATCAGTGTAGTTGTAAGTTTAGAAGTCACAATCTTAATTAGTGGACTCTCCGATAGCCTGCCAGTCAGAACCAGTTTCTTGAGGTTAGTACACACACGGTCACAATTGTTCAGTCTTGACTAAAGTGGCAGTGTGTTATCACTATTGGCTCGAGATCTCACCTTAGAGCTTAAGGTAGTAGGAAAAGAAATGACGACGTGAAGTCTTTGACAACGGATCACTTCGACCTTTAGGTGATATAGTTTCATATGTATATCGACTAAGTGAAACAACATATCGTTTTTGATTGTGTTGTGACATTTCGTTAATATGAGGTTAAAAATTTTTCACCTGTTTTCGTCGTGGTGCAAACGTTAGTGACCCTGACATCGGTGATGTCTTCCAATAAAATTGTAAAAACAGTCAAGAAGTGGAAAACAGGTAGTTGGAACGGGATCTCAGTAAGAAGCTGAAAGAAACACGGGACGAGACATAAGGCTCTACAGGTCGGGGCACCTGACGTGTAACGGTTGACCGAGGGTAAACATAAGTCGGTCAACCTCTGTACCCCTTTAATCCTCGACGTTCCTATTTCTCCAAGAGATTCTACACAAAGACTGTCCCAAAACTTAAGGAGGTGTTGAGGTCAAAGAAAAGACATGAGGAACAGATGTTTAAGGTCAAAGTAACGACATCGTCACCGTAAAGATATAACGATTAGGGATTTCAACAACTAAAGGAATTACGACGACTAAAAGAATTAGAAAGGAATTAGAACCTTAAATCATTAGGGAATTTAGGAAATAAGTAATTTCAGAGAATGTAGTAGACTCAAACTAGAAAGACCTTGGAACTAACATTGTTACTTACAAGATGTGTAATGTGTATAATGTACCCAAAAAAATTAGTGAGGTTTGTAAGAAAAGTTCAAGACTATCATCTACTTTGAGATGTATTTGTCACGAATAGTCTTCTCCTGGTTATTTCCTCTATTGAGTGACGGTGGGTAGAGTTTTTGTGATTTTGTCGATGTCAAATCGTCAATTTCCTAATGGAAGGTATAGTACTTCTAATTATCCTTTGTACTTATTGTTTTAGAGAAATTTTGAAAGACATTATATCTGGTAAGTGATTACGGTTGTCTTAATTTGATTAGAATCGTGATCTAGTAAAGTAAACTTGTCAGTAAAGGTGAGGACTACACAGACAGTATAGTGACACCATAAAAGTTATATATCGTCCCTACTTCTAAATAATCTGTCAAATGACGTTGGTGTCCAATACGACTAGAGTCGTCACAACCGTTCGTCTTTCTTTATAACATACTCTCGTCGTAAACAAAATGTCTTTTTTTAGATTCGTATAAAGAATGAATAAATTTAAACGAGTACATTTGTTAAAAGGTGTCTATTCACTTGTCATTTACGCAAACGTTGCACGATGAAGTAAGGATGTGTGACGTCTACTCTACCCTTGGTACAAAGATATTTATTTTTCACTGTCTGGTACTGTCACGGGAGGAGACACTGGGGAGAGGAGGACTCGTCGGCGTGTCACCTCTCTCCAAGACGAAGTGTGTACCGTCCCCTTAACTTATAAACATCTTAAACGACTGTCAACCACTTACTTGGAAAGTCGAGACTCGTGTTTCCAGTAGAAACGAGATTTAAGTCATCGAAATTAAACTAAACCAATTAATTTTTATATCACGAACGTTTTCATTCAGTTCTTTTTTCTTAGTATAATATTAGTTAGGTATATAAATTCAAAGTTGGTACAAAAGAGGTCACACCTCAAAACAGTGGTGGAATCCCGTTTTTTCTGAATATGTTGGGGAAACCATACTTTAGGTTTAAAATTTGTTCAATTACACCGAATGAAAAAATTTTCAGACGTATAATAAATAATAGTAAACATTCATAGATAACTATTATATCTGTGTATGAAAGTCTCATTTTAACTTTCAACAACTCTGTACTAAGGAATACCTTGAATTTCAAATAGAATGTATTCAGTTTAAGTAACATTTAAGACTCTCTGACGAGTTTTTACATTAACATAATGGAGGTGACGAAATTCCTAAAAAAAGTGAATATACGATTAATACACGTTCCAGAATCTGTTTTATAAGTGAAGTAATAGATCTAGACCGTAGATGTTTATATAAAAAATAAAAATAATTAAATAAATAAAATTAACCTTCGATTAATTAAATATAATAGTATCACGAAAAATGGTATATAACTATACTTAGTCGGTACCCACATGTACACAAGGGGTAGGACTTGGGGAGAGGACGGAGGGAGGGGTAGGGTAGGGAGACCCAGTAGGGTCACGTGGTCGGGACTCGAGGGACAGAGTACATAACTCGGACCTGACCGCTAGATAAAGTGAATACCATTATATGTACAAAGTTACGATAAGAGAGTTTAGTAGGGTGGGAGTGGAAGAGGGTGTCTCAGGTTTTCAGACGTAGAGAAAACGACAGAGTGTATATCCCAGTAGCAATGGTAGAAAGATTTAAGGTATATATACGTAATTATATGACATAACTACAAAAAGAAAGACCGAATGAAGTCAAGTCAAGTCAGCGAGTCAGCACAGACTGAGAAACGCTGGGGTACTTAGCGTCGTACGGTCCGGAGGGACAGGTAGTGGTTGAGGACCTCAAGTGAGTCTAGTGCAGGTAGCTCAGGCACTACGGTAGGTCGGTAGAGTAGGAGACAGTAGGGGAAGAGGAGGACGGGGGTTAGGGAGGGTCGTAGTCTCAGAAAAGGTTACTCAGTTGAGAAACGTACTCCACCGGTTTCCTGACCTCAAAGTCGAAATCGTAGTAAGGAAGGTTTCTCTAGGGTCCCGACTAGAGGAAGTCTTACCTGACCAACCTAAAGGAACGTCAGGTTCCCTGAGAGAAGTGAGACATATTATCCGAGGTCAAAGTAGGTGGAGTGATCTTGACTAAGTTTACTCAACAAAAATTATCGACTCATCATAAAGTGACATATATACATGGTGTCGAAAGAATGAGTAAGTAGACAACTACCTGTAGATCCAACGAAGGTACAGAATCGATAACATTTGTCACGACTCTACTTGTAACACCATGTACACAGAGTTAAGACCAAAGGAGCCACATATACGGGTCGTCACTCTAACGACCCAGTATACCGTCAAGATAAAGGTCAAAAAATTCCTTAGAGGTAGTGTGACAAGAGGTTCCACCGACATGATCAAACGTAAGGGTGGTTGTCATATTCTCCCAAGGGAAAAGAGGTGTGGAAGAGGTCGTAAATAACAAACATCTGAAAAAGTACCGTCGGTAAGATTGACCGTACTCTACCATGCAGTAACACCAAAACTAAACGTAAAGAGACTGTTACTCACTACGACTCGTAGAAAAGTACACAAACAATCGGTAGACATATAGAAGAAACCTCTTGACAGACAAATCAAGAAACCGGGGGAAAAAAAAATAACCCAGCAAATAAAAAGACCATAACTCGAAGTACTCGACGAACATATAAAAATTCTAATTAAGAAACAGTCAACGAAGTAAACGATAATAAAAGAGGGTAAGACTTCCGACATAAAAGTGGAACGAATATCAAAGGAAGTAACGTGTTTTCGAAAATTCAAATTAATCCAGGGTAAACAAATAAAAACGAAAATAAAGGTAATGAGACCCTCCACCCAGTATCTCCTAGGACGACACTAAATACAGTCTCTCACAAAACGGACAAAAGGAGACCCTCAAAATATCAAAGACCAGAATACAAATCTAGAAATTAGATAAAACTGAAATAAAAACACATACCACAATCTTTCACAAGATCAAAGTAAGAAAAGGGGCACCAACTGGTCAAAAGGGTCGTGGTGAACAATTTCTCTAAAAGAAAAGAGGTAATATATAATAACGAAGGAAACAGTTTCTATTCCACAGATAAGTTAAGTCAAGTCAGTGAGTCAGCACAGACTGAGAAACGCTGGGGTACTTAGCGTCGTACGGTCCGGAGGGATAGGTAGTGGTTGAGGGTCTCAAGTGAGTCTGAGTGCAGGTAGTTCAGGCACTACGGTAGGTCGGTAGAGTAGGATACAGAAGGGGAAGAGGAGGACGGGGGTTAGGGAGGGTCGTAGTCTCAGAAAAGGTTACTCAGTTGAGAAGTGTACTCCACCGGTTTCATGACCTCAAAGTCGAAATCGTAGTAAGGAAGGTTTCTCTAGGGTCCCGACTAGAGGAAGTCTTACCTGATCAACCTAGAGGAACGTCAGGTTCCCTGAGAGTTCTCAGAAGAGGTTGTGGTTCCCAGTTTGTGTAGTTAAGAAGCCGTGAGTCGGAAGAAGTGTCAGGTTGAGAGTGTAGGTATGTAATGATGACCTTTTTGGTATCGAAACTGATCTTCCTGGAATCAGTCGTTTCATTACAGAGACGAAAACTTATACGATAGATCCAACCAGTATTGAAAAGAAGGTTCCTCATTCGTTGAAAATTAAAGTACCGACGTTTGTGGTAGACGTCACTGGAACCTCGGGTTTTTTTATTTCAGACTGTGACAAAGGTGACAAAGAGGTAGATAAAGGGTATCTCACTACCCTGTTCTATGGTACTAGAAGCAAAAGACTTACAACTCGAAATTCGGTTTAAAAAGTAAGAGGAGAAAATGAAAGTAGTCCTCCGAAAAATCAAGGAGAAGTGAAAGACGGAATTCCCACCACAATAGACGTATAGACTCCAATAACTATAAAGAGGGCCATTAGAACTAAGGTCGAACACAAAGAACGTCAGGTCGCAAAAAGTACTACATAAGACGTATCTTCAATTTATTCGTTCTACTGTTATATGTCGGAACTGTATGAGGAAAAGGATAAACCTTGCTCAGACAACAAGGTACAGGTCAAGATTGACAACGAAGGACTGGACGTATGTCTAAAGAGTTCTCCATTCAGTCCACCAGACCATAAGGGTAGAGAAAGTCTTAAAAGGTGTCAAAGAACACTAGGTGTGTCAGTTTCCGAAACCGTATCAGCATCTTTGTCTACAAAAAGACCTTGAGAGAACGAAAAAGGTACTAGGTCGTCTACAACCGTTAAACTAGAAACCAAGGAGACGGAAAAGATTTTGGTCAAACTTGTAGTCCTTCAAGTACCAAGTACATAACGACTTCAGATCGAACCTCTTAAAATTTGTAATGAAATGATCGCACACTCTACTCATGTTAACACACCATCAAACTCGTAAGAAACCGTAACGGAAAGAAACCCTAACCTTACTTTTACCTGGAAAAGGTCAGGACACCGGTGACGACTCAAAAGGTGTAGACGACCGTATAAACGTCGTGAAAGTGTCGTAGTAGAAAGTCCTAAACTTTATCGAGTTGACCTTACGGTAGTGGAGGTGATCGAAACAAGTATCACTACGAAAGATTCCGGGTGAACTGAAGTGTAAGGTCCTACAGACCAAGATCTACTCACTAGTGTGGTAGGATTAATAGGTTCAGTACTTCTAGGAAAAACATGTCAAGAAGGCACATAAGAACGGTAGAGAAGAATTATAGAAGACGAAGACAATCCAGGTCTGATAAAGACAGGAAATAGTTCGGGTAGAAACATACTTTACAAGGGAACTATAGAGATTAAAAGAACTTCTCTAGAGACCAGAAAAGGTAAGACAAGAAAAGGAGATAAAGAAACGTAACTAGTGACTTCTTCCGAAAGAATAGAGAAGAACGATAAGAAACCTTGAGACGTAAGTCTACGAATATAGAAAGGAAAAGAGGAACCGAAAAGTGAAGAGAAGAAAAGTGTCGATAAACATGCCGAAGGGGTCTGTCGGTAAAACGAAAAAACGTAAAGAAAAGGTACCCCTACCAGAACTAGGAAAGAGGACATGTTACAGTACTTGGAGTAAGGTATCAAGTAGTCCGTGAGATAGATAGTCTAGATCCGGGAATTTAGATAAAGAGTGAAGGTGACATATTAGTATTCCCTTGACTAAATCCAGTATGGACTTAACAGATCACCAAAAGGGACGAAAGAAGTTAAATTAAGACTTAAACCATTATTCCTCAAGTACTAGACTCGGTGTCAGACATCCACGTACATTAGTAGAGACCCGAAAGATAAAACAAAGTAACTAAATATAAATATAAATATAAAGTAACTAAATATAAAGACAGGAACACGGTCATGGTATGACAGAACTACTGACATCGAAACACCATATAAGACTATGGTGTCCAACTAAGGAGGTCAAGGTAAGAAGAAAGAGTTCTATCGAAACCGATAAGCTCCAAAAAATATAAAGGTACGTTCGACACTTTAATGAACAAGATCAAGACACTTTTTATGGTAAACATCGAACTTTCCCTAACGTAACTTAGATATATAAAACCCCTCATTATATGAGTAAAAGTGATATAACTAAGAAGACTAGGTACTTGTGACATATAAAGAGGTTGATAAACACAGTAGAAACTAAAGAAAGTAGTCACAAAATATCAAAAGATATATATCCATACCTACACTCTCAACTTGACACTTCTTTCACCTCGTGGTTTCTTAACTACGAAAATTGACACCACAACCTCTTCTCAGAACTCTCAGGGAACCTGACGTTCCTCTAGGTTGGTCAGATAGGATTTCCTCTAGTCAGGACCCACAAGTAACCTTCCTGACTACGACTAAGACTTTGAGGTTATGAAACCGGTGGAGTGTGTCTCAACTGATTAACCTTTTCTGAGACTACGACCCTCCCTAACCCTCCTCTTCCCCTACTGTCTCCTACTCTACCGACCTACCGTAGTGACTGAGATACCTGCACTCAAACTCACTTCAGACCCTCAACCACTACCTGTCCCTCCGGACCGTACGACACTAAGTACCCCAGCGTTACTCAATCTGTGCTGACTCACTGACTTGACTTGACTATATATCCAGAAAACAAAGAAATCCATCTAAATAAGGATTCACAAAATAAGAAAAGCAGTGTTACCACTTACCTTAACAAAGGAATTAAAGAGAAACAAAAGAGTAACAATCATATATCCTTACGTTCCCTAAAGATACACAATTAAAATATAGAACGTTGAAATGACATAAGTAACTAATCGAGATCATTAAAAGACCACCTCAGAAATCCCAAAAGATACATCTCCTAGTACAGTAGACGTTTGTCACTTTGAAAATGAAGAAGAAAAGGTTAGACGTAAGGAAAATAAATAGAAAGAAGAGACTAATGACACCGATTTTGAAGGTTTTGATAGAACTTATCATCTCCACTCTCACCCATGGGAACAGAACAAGGACTGAAATCCCCTTTACGAAAGTTAAAAGTGGTAACTCCTATTACAAATGACACCCAAATAGTATATTCCCAAAATAAGAAAACTCCATACAAGGAGGATACCGACGAGAGACCTCTAAAAAAAAATAGTATTTACCTACAACTTAAAACAGTTTCCGAAAGAGACGTACATAAATGTATTAGATAGAAAAAAAAAACCAAAATAGAAAGTTAAACAATTGGAACAAAGAACTCCACATAGTGTAACTAACTAAACACCTATAACTTCTTAGGGACGTAAGGACCCTATTTCAGGTGAACCAGTACTACATACTAGTAAAATTATACAATAACCTAAGACAAACGAGCTTAAAACAACTCCTAAAAACGTAGATACAAGTGGGGGTGTAGTCACTATAACCGACATTAAAAAAACACACACACACACCGTAGAAAACCATAATCCATAAACCAAAACAATAATTCAACTACCACTGGAGTATCTTACTCAAACCATCAAATGGAAGGAGACGTTAAAAGACCTTCTCAAACTCATCCTATCCGAAATCGAGAGGAGATTTAAAAACCATCTTAAGTGGACAATTCGGTAGACCAGGACCCGAACACAAACAACCTTTAAAAACTAATGTCAAACTATAGACACGAACACAACCCAGACAATTCTAACAGGTAAAGAAGGACCAAGTCAAAACCTTCCAATATGAAAAGATTCTTAAGTAGGTAAAGAAGGTTCAACAGGCAAAACAACAACGTCTCAACGACTATCATCAGAAAATACTAGGAAACATAAAGACACAGTAGACAACACTAAAGAGGTAAAAGTAATTAAAAAAAGAACTACTCAGAACTATTACCAAACAGATAAAATAAATAGAAGAGTTTCTTGGTCCAAAATCAAAACAACTAAAAAAGATATCAGAGGAAACAAAGAAAAAGTACATAAAGACGGGATTAAAAATAGTAAAGAAAGGAAGATGATTGGGACCCCAAGTAAAGAGGAAAAAGATCAACGAAATCCACATTTCAATCCAATAAATAAACTAAAAAGAGAACAAAGAACTTCATTCGAACATAACGATACTTGGAAGGGGAATCGTAACGAAAATGACTTAGGGTATCCAAAATCCAACAACACAAAATTAAAAGTAAACAAAGATACGTATAAACTAAAGAAAAAAAAAGAAGACATTAAACAACCAATAAGTCTTCGTACAACAAATCGGAGGTATACAAACATAAAAATGACAAAAAAAAGGGTCATCAACTGTAGATTAGAATGGTGTAACACTAGTCTTTTCTGTGAACTTTACTAAAGTTAAAAAAAAATTAAATGGTTCCGATCTAAATACCAGGTCCTATACTAGATAGGACCTCTTACAAGACACACGTGAACTCTTTTTCTACTTTAAGTGACAAAACTCCACTTTATAGGATATCTATAGTTAATCCAGATTGACCAGATAACATAGTAAATTTCAAACACAAAGGAACGATTAAAAGACAAACCAACTAGATAGGTATCCACACTCACCCCATAATTTCAGAGGGTCATAATAACACAATGACAATAAAAGGGGAAAGTGTGAACAATCGTAAACGGAATACATAACTCCACGAGGACACAACCCACGTATACATAAATTTTACCAATATAGAAGAATTTAACTAGTAAACTAGTAATACATCACGGGAAGAAACAGAGAAAAGTGTCGGAAATAAAGTTTCAGATAAAGTAGACTATACTCATAACGATGAGGACGAAAGAAAACCAGAGGTAAACATACTTTATAGAAAAAGGTCGGGCAGTGAAAGTCAGACATACATAGGGAACCAAACTCTACCCAGACAACATCCGTCGTATATATCCCCCAGAACAAAAACATAGCTAAGTCGGTCAGGAACAGAAAACCAATCCCGTAAGTTGGGTTAGTTGGGTAAATGTAAATTCCATTAATAATTATTCATACTAGAGAAAAGGTAAATGAGACAACAAAACCCAAACTCAAATATTTGTAAAGGACACAAAGGACAGATCTCTTCTAGGAAATTATAAACAACTTCTTGACCAAACCACCACAACTTAAGAGAGTCGAAAACGAACAGACATTTCGAAAACTAAAGAAGAAGTATAAACTTACTCTAGGAACGACCCATATCATTGGACCCAATATCGAAGAAGAGAAAGTAGTGAAATTCATACGGGACGGTAAGGGAGGACCGGACTTCTCAAAGATAACTTTCTAGTCGACAATAGGAATACCCTTAGGGGAACACACAATAAACAACAAAGAGGGAACGACGAAAATTATAAACAATAAACACAAACTAGAAACAATTAAACTAATTATACACAGAACCCCTCAAAGTGTAACCCAAATAGGACAAACCCTAAGAGACCTAAAGAACTTGAACCCACCGATAAAGGAAGGGGTAATATCCCTTCGAAAGTTGATAATAGAGGAGTTTATACAAGAGTACGGGAAAGTAAAACAGAAGAAGACCCTGAGGATACTAGACTTACAACCTCCGTAAATTGTAACAGGGTTTCCAGAGACTACAACAGGAGTAAAGAAAATAGGAGAGACGAAGTACATAAAGGTGGTAAGATAAAGGTGGAGTGAATAGGATAGAAGACGGAGTCAATAAGATGACAACCAAGGGAGGTCTCACAAAAAATAGAGTAAATAACGTAATAAGTAATAACTAACTGAGAAAAAATAAAGAAGATCCAGGAACAATTTGTAAAGAACGTAGAAGAGTTAGGAACAGAGATAAATAGACATTGAGGTAAAACAAAAGTTCTAAAACCTAGTAGAAATGATAGTAATGAGACTTAATAAAAAGTCCATCTGAGGGATAGAGGAGGAGAAAACAAACCAAACTACCCGTAAATAGTACAAGGAAATGGACGACTTATAAAGAGACGGAAAAGTAAAACAAACTAACGACACAAACCCCACCGGAAATTCATTCGACCTTCAAACGCTAAGGAGAAATAACACCTCGAACGAAGGACACCCACCCCAACCTGATCACCGAACAGTTCCAAAGGACCAATTCCCTCGAACGTAAACACAAGACCACCCACCTCGACCTAGAGAAGAGAGACCTCACGTTACTTCACAGGTCGTCACTCAAAACTCCACAGATACTCAAACGATACCGAAACCCGTCGGACATAAAATTACGAGTTCCGACACAAGACCGTAACGACCTCTTAATCGTACCATACAGAACGAGACCTTGAACAACCGAGAACCTACCTCGACCATCCATACCTCCGAAAACCTACTCAAGAACAGATGATTACAAGGACCCTTAGTCCTCAAGAGATCATTAGAGTCCAAAACCTAAATTCGAAGGACGGAGACCGAAAGTCAGAATAGGAATGTCATCGGAGTTCTTAAGAGGTGGGTATGTCGTGTCTACTATTTTGTAGATCCAATTACCACCTTTCTAAGAGATGTCACACCCTGTGGGTCTCTCCAAGTGTCTCAATGTACCTTTTCTTTTCTTCCTCCTCCCTCTATCTCCACTGGTCTTCCTCTTCTCCCCCTCAGTTTTCCCCTCTCTCGTTAGTTCGGTCATTAGTGTGTGGATTCCCTTGTACCTATGACTTCTAATCTAAGAATTTCCATGTTTTAACTATTGTTTCATGGTTTTTCGTTTCTAATTTTTAGATGTCATCTCCAAACTGAGAGTTTTATGTTATAATTTTTATGTTTTGTTTTAGTTAGTGTTTTTAATATTTTTCATATATACACTTTAAACGAAATTTTTATCCCAGAAAAAACGTTCCATTATCCAATATTTTTACTTTTAATTTCCTCATTATTACTTGAAATTTTAAAAAAAATTACTATTATGATCTCTATATAGATCCTTAAAGAGACCTCGACAACACCCGTCACACCCCAGTCGAATCAAAGTCTACCAAGGAACAAGGTCGAACATGAAGAAGAATTCCAGATATTCGGGGAAGGGTACGAATCAGTTGCAATTGATGTCCCAAAATTAGACAACGTGAACAGTGAAGGTCTCGTAAAGGAGAAGAAACAATTAAAACCGAAGAAGACAAATGTTCAGAGAATCACAGATTAAAGACGGGACTGTTTTCCCCCGTTTCCACAAGTGAATAAATCTGAGTGAACAAGTCAATACAACACCCCGTCTTCCTTGTGACGTTTGTTTATAGTGACCGCACACACCCCTCACGAGTGTCACATACCTGGTGTGACCCAAGCGGAGTCGAGTGTCGTCGTACACGAAAGGTATAGATGTGACAAGTACGAGGTCCAACGAGACGTCCCCATGACAGGTTTCGCCCGGAACACAAAACACGTGAAGGGCCCAGATTCTACGAGTGGAAGTACAAGAACCCATGAGGAGTTCCCGTGTCTGAGTCACCCCTCACACAAAACACGGGAAGGGTCGAGTCCGTTGGTCCACGAACCGCTCGTGTGACAGGGTCCACCTGGCACACAGAATTAGTAGGCGGGTTAGGACCGACAAGTCAAAGGGACCTCCGGTGCTCTCGTAGCAGAGTCCACACGGAACACAGAGGAGACCCCTCGACTAGAGTCCTACGCGGGGGGGACCGTCTACAGTCGGTTGGTCCTAGGGTCCTTCTATACCAATCGTTGACCCTAGTACGAGTGTCAAACCACCTCCTACGGTCAGAGACCCCGACTCTAACGGGAAACGGACGGTCGAGACCGAGAGTGTAAGTACCGACAGACGGAGGTCACGTCGCTTCCCGGGACATACGTCGGTCGATCGAGAGGAAACCAAAAGAGAGTTAGGAAACAAGACACTCGTTCGGTCTAATGTGCAATCCAATCTTGGAAAACGTCCTTTCAAGAGAGTACGGAGAGTACAGGTAGGGGACCACCGTCTGTACTCACAGACCCGATGAAGAGGTGATCCTCAACGTCAATCCGTACATAAGACACCCAAAGGTGTGGTGTGGGGGTGTGGGGGTGTGGGGGTGGGGGTCAATACAACGGGAGACTCTAAGGTTTAGAGAGGTGTCTGGACGGTCACTCTCCCAAAGGACGACAAACCTTTGAAGAGGAGGAAGTACTGAGGGAAGGGTCTACCTTGAGGTAGGGATTAAGAAAAGAGAGAGAAAAACAGAAAATATAAAACAGGATGGAGGAAAGTTTCTCTTACCCGGCGTCATGACCCACGGATTGTAGGAGGCGGTCACAAGTCTTCAACAAAGCACCTTCAACGAATCGTAAGTTTACTAGAAAACTACTTAAACACCCCCTCTTTCACCAGAGGAGTAGTATAATGAGACGGTAGAACCCTGGTGGGGGAGATGTTTATATAGAATTTCTATGTTCGGTGGAGTTCATCTTTTATGTCAATACCCGGAGGGATAGAAACATAATATGACATAACTTAAATATCTTTTATTTATTGAGCTATTTTCAAAATCACTGTTATTTAAGAACTTCTTGTATTTTCATTTTGAACTTTATTTTATCTTGAAGTCTCAATTTATTTTTGGTAAAACATTAGATCTACGTATCAAATTCTTAAATTAAAATATCTACTTTTCCGATTAAAGTCAGTAATAAATAATGGATAATATCTTAGTATAATATATAATATCATGATCTCTGAGATACTCTGTGTTTTTATATTTCGTGGTGATGAGTTTTTGACAGGAAGGTCTCTATCCTACATAAGTATATTGGGGAGTTTTTACTAATTTATTGACTGTCATAAACTGATACTATACTATCACATAACGACACTCTACTACAGAGTCAAATTTAAAAATTCTGTACGTAAGTGTAGGAACTACGTCATAATTATCCGAGAGAGGGAGTTGTGTGACGGGTCTCACGATTTCGGGAAGGTTGTGAGATAAAGAGGACTTCAGACAGATGTCGAAGAGAACCCTTATATTCGGGAGAAGTACTGTCGAAGACGAAAAGGGTTGAGTCTCTAGAATGTCGTTATAAACCTAGTCCGTCCCACTGTTATGTCTTGTACAAGATGGGACTCGTGATTGAAGAGTTCACCCTTTTTTTTTAAAAAAGAAGGTGGAAAAAACACGGAAAGAAAAATTTAAAGGACATTAACTGTTGACGATCGATCTATAATGATCTTTAAATATCAGTTATGAGAAGATTTTTATCGAATTCAAATATTCAACTTAAGTAATTAAAAAAAAATTTAAAGGATTAGTTGTAGTTTTTTATTCCGAGGACAATATCTTATCGAATGTATATATAATAAATTGAAATTAAGAATGTTGTCTAGAACAACATCTACTTTAACTCCGAATCGAAATATCTGGATTAGAACCAAAGTCTCGAGTTTTTACCTTCCCGTACGTAAATGTGGGTCAGAGAGTCACCTTTTGGAGTCTAACGAAGGTGGAGAGGAATAGTCCCAAATCCGAAAATAGGACAATACGACTTCCGGTCCTGGGTTTGTGAGTGCCACTCCGACCTTCCACTGAAAGAGGTACCGGAGGGCACTTACCAATACACGTTCGTCCGTGGTACTTTCTTACTGTTGTATTTTATGTTTATATAAATCTTGTTGTATCTGACCCCAAGAATCCTTTTTTATTTCAGCCGTCGGGAGTTATGTAGACACTCAAATGTTGATTGTTTATTGTTTCTCTGGCGATCCGAAAAAAATTTGACCCCATATTCATCGGTTTATGACTTGTGGACTTCCGTCATCCTTTACTAATTACAGTGGGTGGTCACAAAGGAGTCCGAATTTTATCGGGGGTTCATTCAAAGTTGAGGATTCCCTTCTTTTGTAAACGACGGAAGTTATATTGTTTCATCAGTTTCGATTATTACATTTAAAATAATCTTTTATTTCACTACATAATAAGTATATAACTTATGAACGAACTTTAAAAAGATAGACTTATTATAATTGATATTAATCTTTTCAATTGTGAACTATACGTAATCGTAAATGATCTAAAATCAATTTTGAAGGTCATACTACAACTCTCTTTTTCTCATAAGAGTATGTTACATATTTGATATTATATAAGTTTCCTTGTGTTATAACGTAATACTTCAGATCTCCAATAAAAGTATAAAAAGGGGTTTCTTCATCGTTTTAAGGGTCACAATTAAAACCTTTTTTATCCACAGAAGAAAATCAGTCAATTGACTATAAAAATTCACATAATATTCGATACTCCTCTTGATACATGATCGTATGGGGAAAAAGTAACACGAAAATCGTTAAAAATTTTTTTAAAATAACCTCATATCAACTAAATGTTACATCACAATCAAAGTCCACATATCATTTCAATTAGTCGATACGTATATGTATATAGGTGAGAAAAAAATTCTAAGAAAAGGGTATCTGTGGTAATGTCTCATAACTCATCTAAGGGACACGATCTATCATCCAGTAATAATCAATAATTAAAATATATATTATCACATATATACAGTTAGGGTTACAAGGTCAAATAGGGAAGGGGCGGAGGTGGACGAATGGGGGCATACAAACACTAAAAGATGTAGACATTGATAAAGACGAAATATCTATTCCAGTAAACATGGGAAAGTAACCTAAGGTGTATATTCACTACAGTATACTATAAACGGAAACAGACTGAATGAAGTGAGTCATACTATTAAAGGTATAGGTAAGTACAACGACGTTTTCCATAATAAAGGAAGAAAAACACCGACTTATTATAAGGTGGTATATATACATGGCGTAGAAGAAATCAGTTAGTAGGTGGCCACCTGTAAATCTAACGAAAGTAAAGGACCGGTAACATTTGTCACGACGTTCTTATAACCCCACGTACATAAGAAAAATTAATACGAAAAGAGGTCCATATACGAGTCCTTACCTTAACGACCTATTATACCATAGAGATAAGAATCAACAAATTCCTTGGAGGTAATACAAGAGGTATCACTGACACAGTCAATCGTAAGGTTGGTTATCCGTATCCTCCCAAGGGAAAAGAAGTGTGGGATAGGTTATAAATAACAAACATCTAAAAAATTATTACCGGCAAGACAGATAAATCTAGTATCTTTGTCGTTCTCGTAAGGTCTTTTTGTAGACGAAGTGACTGATGCGATTTCGGAAACTGATACACCTAGTGTTGTTTGACCTTTTAAGAATTTTTCTACCCTTACGGTCTGGTGGAATGGACGGAGGAGTCTTTAGACATACGTCCAGTTCTTCGTTGTCAATCTTGACCTGTACCTTGTTGTTTGACCAAAGTCGGACCCTTTCCTCATACGGTTTCGACATATAATAGTGGGACGAATAAATTGAACATACGTCTAATGTAGTACACTTTAAGACCTCACCTACTTCGTGTTCAACCTTAGTTCTAACGGTCCTCTTTATATTTATTGGAGTCTATACGTCTACTGTCGTAGGAATACTGTCTTTCGCTTTTTCTTGATTTCTCGGAGAACTACTTTCACTTTCTCCTCTCTCTTTTTCGACCTAATTTTGAGTTATAAGTTTTTTGTTTCTAGTACCGTAGGTCAGGGTAGTGAAGTACCGTTTATCTATCCCTTTGTTACCTTTGTTACTGTCTGAAAAATAACCAGAGATTTTAGTGAAGTATACCACTGACATCGGTACTTTAATTTTCTGTGAACGAGGAACTTTCTTTTCGATACTGATTGGATCTGTCGTATAATTTTTCGTCTCTGTAATGAAACGACTGTTTCAAGGTAGATCAGTTTCGATACAAAAAAGTTCATCAGTACAAACCTGTACTCTCCACCTAATATTTCTTTGGACTCGTGCTTTCTTAACTACGAAAACTTCACACCACAACCTCTTCTGAGAACTCTCAGGAAACCTGTCGTTCCTCTAGTTTGGTCAGTTAGGATTTCCTTTAGTCAGGACTTATAAGTAACCTTCAGGACTACGACTTCGACTTCGAGGTTATAAAGACGGTGGACTACACTTCCCGACTGAGTGATCTTTTCTGAGACTAAGACCCTTTCTAACTTCCGTCCTCCTCTTCCCCTGTTGTCTCCTGTTCTACCAACCTACCGTAGTTCCTGAGTTACCTGTAATAAAACTTGTTCGAGGTCCTCAACCACTACCTGTCCTTTCGGACCATACGACGTCAGGCACCCCAACGTTTCTCAGTTGACTTGATTTCAACTAAGACTGGTCACACTCCACTATGGAGTGACATCAAAACTAAACATAAAGAGATTAGTAATCACTAGAAAATCGTATAAAACCCCCATGGAGAATATGCAACGTCTACTAAGTAAAAATTTTACTTTCCAAATACAGTTGGGAGACAGTTTAGATAACCTTGGTAAAAAAGTTGTTGTAAACGAGTGAAGTACAGAGACGTAGTGTAAATCCATTAAGAGTGTTATAAAGTTCGAAAAAGTAATAGTAAAATAAGTAATACCACTGGACACTAGTCACCAGAAACTACATAACTTCCGAGTCTACTACCAATCGTAAAAAAAATCGTTATTTATTTAATAAAAAATTTAATTCCATGTATGTAAAACAATAACATGAGAAGTATTACATGTTTAAATTAAAAAAGATATGACCCTTTAATTCTGTCAACACACTAAACGAATTAACGTCATAAACGAAACAACTCCACCGGACCTTGACTTAGGGGTTATAGAGACTCCACACGGACACACATTTAATTTGAATTTAATCAAACTTTATATATCAATGTAAAGGACGATGTTCTCCTACTTAGTAGTAAAATAAACGTTTTGACTATACGGTGGATAACAAATCTTTTTATTTATGTAGAAACAGTCTTAAGATAAGACTGATTCCTATCATACAATCGTTGTTACGTACAGACACCTCTTTACACCTATAACATGTATGACTTGTCTCGGGTTGAGAAGTTCATATATCTTATCAATCTCCAAAGTTCCTGTATTTTTGAAGTCACTTAGTTTAAATATACTCTATCCTTCTCTAGTAGAACTAAGGAATTCTTTATTTGTTACTAAGGAATTCATGAGTATGGAAGTTTCATCACGTAAAACGGAACGACGACGACGATGACGACGATTCAGTGAAGTCAGCACAGACTGAGACACGCTGGGGTATTTGCCACCGGGTGGTCCGAGGGGGTAGGGACCCTAAGAGGTCCGTTCTTGTGACCTCACCCAACGGTAACGGAAGAGGTTACGTACTTTCACTTTTCACTTTCACTTCAGCGAGTCAGCACAGGCTGAGAATCGCTGGGGTACCTGACGTCGGGTGGTCCGAGGGGGCAGGTACCCTAAAAGGTCCGTTCTCATGACCTCACCCCACAGTAACGGTCCTTAATAAAAATATACATATATAAAATTAATTTTAAAATTAAACGTCTAGTAGGAGTAAGCATTTTTTATTACGTCAACATTTTGTATTATCTCTCCAGAATAAATAGGACATGAGACCAAAGGGTGTACGTTTTGATATGAAATTATCGATTCTATAACTGTAACTATAGTCGTTCCATATTTTGTAAAAGTAGTAGTGTCTATGGAATACGTCGTATATTTTTACACCGATATTTTTCGGTGTAGGTGAAAGAAGTGTGTGGGGGTCAGGGAGGAAGTGAAGAACGTTGGACAAGAAATAAACATATTCAAACGTAAATTTCTTACAATATATTTACCTTAGTATGTCATACGTTAGAACCTTCTGACCGAAAAAGTCAGTCGTATTAAGAGACCTTTAAGTGGGTCTAACATCATATATGTATACAGTTGTCAAGTAAGACAAAATGGTGACTCATCATAGGGAACTATACCTACATAGTGTTAAATAAATTGGTAAGTGGGATGAGGAACTTCGAGTGGATCCAACAAGGGTCAAACCTCGATAGTGTTTATTTCGTCATACTTGTAAACACATGTCTAAAACCACACTTGTATTCAAAGTTGAAGAGACCCTATTTACGGGTCCTCACGATAACGACCAAACATATCATCAATATACAAATCATAAATTCCTTTGTTGATTCAATAAAAGGTCTCACCGAGAAGGTAAGATGTAAGGGTCATCGTTACATACTCACTAGGTTAAAGAGACATAGGATTGGTCGTGAACTATAACTGACAAAAAATAAAATCGGAAAGACTATCTACACATTACTATAGAGTAACATCAAATTCAAACTTAAAGGGACTGTTATAACTTTTATAAAAGTACACAAATGAAGGGTAGACATAGAGGAGTCCACTTTACAAAAAAAAGTACATAAAGTAGGAAAAAGACTGACTTAATGAAAAAATTTTTTTGACATCTCTATATCCTCAAGATATATTTAAGATCTATGTTATCACAAAACAGTCTATACTTCAAACATTTATAAAAGGAGGTCTAACATCGAATGAAATCAGGATTTGTCTCTAATTTCTTCTCAGAACGTGTCTCGTTTTCAAACTTTGAAAATACCAGATTAAATAGTTAAAAAGGAAAAATATGTACGAAAATCACAGTCCAGATTCTTGAGATCAGGATCTTTTGTTTCAAAAAGAGGAGAAAAAAAAAGAGGATTTTACAAATACGAAATGTAGAATATAATTAGGTAATGGATGAAAAATCAAATAAAAGTATATTTGATACTTTGAATTCCGTTATAAATAAAAAAACGGATACCTACAGGTTAACGAGATCATGGTAAAAAATTTTCCAATAGGTAACGTAACGAAAATGTTGAAACAGTTTTCAGTTGGGATAAGTACACCCAGATAAAGAGACAAGAGAGAAGAGAAGGTAACGAGATATACAGAGAGAGAGGTAGTCATGGTGTCTCAGAACTAATGACATCGATATATTTTGCAAGAATTCAGTCCACCCTACTAAGAAGTGTGAAATAAGAAGACCGTTTTAACAAAATCGATAAGATGAAGGAAACGGAAAGGTATATTTAAAATCTTAGAACACATATGGATATTTTTTTCGAGCGAATCTATAAGTAATCTAACGTGATTTGGACGCAGATGAAGTTCTCTTGAAAGTAAAAATGATACAACTCAGAAAGATAGATATTTGTATAATGTAGAAAAGTAAATAACTCTAAAAACGGGGTCTTATAGAGACTAATTAAAGGTAGAGAGAGGGATCTATGAGATGTATCTTGGGACAGAATGTTTGGATTCGTCATAAATCTACCAGGTGATCTACCGTTTGTTAAAATACTCCTCTAACTGTTGTCTTTTGTCTAAAATACTTTAACAGAAATAACAACAACAAGTCAGTGACAGAACAGTCTGAGAAACAATCGGGTACCTGACGTCGTGTGGTTCGAGGGGACAGGAAGTGATAGAGGGCCACAAACGAGTCTAGGTGCAGGTAACACAAATAGTACGATAGATTGGTAGAGTAGGAGACGACGGCGGAAGAGGAAAACGAAAGTCAGAAAGGGTCGTAGTTCCAGAAAAGGTCACTCAACCGAGACGTAGTGGACCGGTTTCACAACCTCGAAATCGAAGTCGTAGTCAGGAAAGTCACTTATAAGTCCCAACTAAAGGAAGTTTTAATATATAGAATAATATTTGTTTTCTGTCTGTAAAACACAGAATTTTTACTTCGTTCATGTTTCATTTTATAGGATTTTGGTGGATTTTAGAAATAGGTCCTTTTTTTAGAAAGGTTTAAGGATAAGGGAATATTAATAAATACTTAGTCTTTGTTTTAATTTATCTTCTTACCAATATATTTCCTTTACAAAGAGTCAGTACCCCTGATTCGTTATTCAAGTATTAATAATTAGTAACTTCATCATTATTTATTTTATCTTTACATTTAACAGATCTAAATTTTTGTGATCTTAGTGAAATATTTATTTTTGAAACGTATGTCCCCTTTATAATTACTAGTATTCTTCTCTTTTATAAGTTTACTGTTATCAAGTCACTTCCTAATTATATAATAATCCACATCTCAGTTAATGATGTTTCTTAGTGACTGTATTCTAGATAACTTTGTTTAATTTTAATAGAGACGTATGAGACGTATATACGTTATTTCACTGTTTATTAGGCAGTCACCGGAAGTACAAAGTCTATGAGTACGTTTAGTTTTTTGTCCACCCTTACGTAGTTTGCTTTTTAGACGTGTCGTTTTCTTTACTAGTTGTTTTACTTACCCTGTTATATAAATATTTAGTATGTAGACTACTCAATTATCTACTTCTTGAATAGGTTGAGTTCTCACTTTTTCGATTGTTGGACTCACTTTTTACCCGTGTCCTTGACTTATCTGTCAAAAAGTTTCTTGTATAGTTACCGGTAGTCCATGTACTTCTCTCCGAAATATAGTAATTCGTAGTCCTTTTACGTCTAGTTTTACTCTATAGTGAAGTGTTGACAATCTTACCGATAGTAGTTTTTCATCAAGAGGTGTTCTAACCTGAGTTTCGTTTATGTGTCCAAGTATATTCCTCCGTCCTCTCAGTCTACACTCTATGTTCGTCTCCTGTCTAATTAAGCTAAAGACCGTCAGTCCTTGGTTCTTTGTAACCGTCGTGGACCTTCCATCTTTTCTGTTCCCTTGTCTAAGAGGGGAGTTTGGAGGTCTTTCCTCATGTAAGACAATAGAACTAAAATCGGAGTACTTTAGGTAAACCTGAAGCCTGGAGGTCTTGACATCCTGTTTTTTTTTTTTTTAGACATCACAAAATTCGGTGACATAAACACCATTAAACGACAATGTTATTCTTTGACTATGTTGAGGAATCTTTTCTTTACAGTCCATAAATAAAATTTCGCTCTGTCATTAATGGATTTGGACTCATTCTAAGTGAGTATAGAGTCATTTCCATCGTTCTATTTTCGTAAGTAGACTATAATGTGTATTATTTTTAAGGAGCATTGACCATTTTATTAACGAACACCTCTTTCCGGACCTGGTGATCGCCATTTCTTGGGCGGACGGTTAAGTCCTCTGTATTCTCTGTGTCCAAACTAGGGACCTAACTCTGCTAGGGAACTTTCTCCTCCCGTACTGTTGGGTGACGTCATGAGATCGGACCTCTTAGGGTACCTGTCTCTTCGGACCGTCCGACGGCAGGTACCCCAATGTGTCTCAGTTTGTGTTGGCTTCGTTGAATCGTACGTCGTGTGTGGATGAACCTATTTGTGTAACGATAACATCAAGTCAGTGATTCAGTACAGGTTGAGACACGCTTGGGTACCTAACGTCGTGTGGTCCGAGGAGACAGGAGGTGATAGAGGGTCACAAACGAGTTTAAGTACGGGTAATTCAGCTACTACGGTAGGTTGGTAGAGTAGGAGACGGTGGGGGAAGAGGAACACGGAAGTCAGAAAGGATCCCTATGACACAACAATGACACCTTCATTATCCAGAAAAGGTTCAAAGTGACCGTTCCTTTTTGATTGGGACGTAATTTTTTCTCTACTTACTCCCCTGCGTTCTGACTCGACGATACCCTGTTAAGCCCCTCTACCCTACACCTTAGGCCCTTATCCTGTGTCTCATGTACAGGACCCCGGACACACTTACTTTACGGTCCTCGATGTACAATATTGGCAGAGGGATACCGAATAATCAGTTGAAAAAAGACCCTATTATTTGTTAGGGTTTCAGGGTCACCGGACTTTTTACTTGTCAATAAAGAGTGAAGACTTACAACCGACACCGGGATGACTCGGATGGACCCAAGGACCGTAGTCGATCCGAAATCACGTCTAGACGTGACACAGAGTCCGACCCTGGGTCCGACTTCTCCATCGACGATAGATTCGTACTACAAGACTACCTCCTACTATTCTCACTTTCTCCCACTACCCGAAGACGTTCTTTTTCCGTTGGACAGTGAGGATAGGTACCTTCAGTGTACCAGTTTGGTTCAGTCAAACTTTCCTTTATCCCAGTCCCTCTTTTTCACCTATAAACGGCTTGTTATAATATTAGATGATAACGAACAAATGAACGATTCAACGCAGGTTGAGAAAAACGTTGGGGTACTTGACATCGGGTGGTCCGAGGAGACAGGTACCCTAAAGGGTTCGTTCTTATGACTTCATCCAACGGTAAGGGAAGAGATCCCCTAGAAGGACTGGGTCCTTAGTTTACACTCAGAGGACGTAACCGTCCGACTAAGAAATGGTGACGTGGTGGTCACTTCGAGACATTAGATGATGTATTGTACAATATCTTGATATCAGCTTCATCCTTTTATTACTTTTTTAGACTATAGTGTACTTTAAACCACTTTCGGTCTCACATACCACTCAAAATATAGTTCCAGACGTGTCTTGACCTTTTCATTCGGGTCCTTTTATTCTTTTGGTCGTCTTCCCCTTTTTTTTTTTTTTTCCGCCAATGTAGAAATAAAGAAGTTGGGTTTCATTTTCCTTTCATTTGATTGTAAAAATATTCGTTGTTGAGAAATAGTCGATGACACGTCTTATTAAAGTAAGAGCAAATGAAAGTGTTATTCAAAAAGTCTACTCCTTTGTTCAAGTCTTTCCAATTCTAATTCTAAGAACGTTTTCAAGGATATCAAACACAAGGTACTACCATTAAGTCCTTACATCGTAATTCTTTTCAACCTTTTGATTCCTCGTCTCTCCATACTCACCTTAGTTACTCGTATCCTTCACTGAGAAATTGTTATCTTCTGATCTTTTTTTTTTGTGTGTTTTTATACTATGGGTGTTAGTTTTGACCCTTCCTGAACAAAATATACCTTTACTCCAATTTTGTTCAACCTAGTCATCGGGTTCGTTTCTGTACTGGGTATCCAAAAACCTTTTATCGTCCCGTCAGATCCTCTGACGTCTACGGACGTCTCCGATATCAAAATCTCTCTATTGGTTCCCTAGTTTAAGTCACTTTCAATACTACCTCGATTCTGTCCCGGTGGGGATTGGGTACTTTTGATCTTTTCATCTTTTTACACAGGAAAGAAGGAAACCGTGTCTAGACACAGTCCCGTGTATCAAACCGGTCAGGTTGGAAAAGGGAGGTTCACCTACCGGATTTAGACGTGTTGGATACCTTAGTAGGATAAACCCAATCCTACTCTTCCTCTTCCTACTTCGAACTTCTTAAGTTAGTATTTCTTCCCATACACATATATATGTGTTACCTCATAATGAGTCGGTAACTTTTCTTGTGTAAACTTAGTCAAGATTACTCTACCTACTTTGACCTTGGCTAATATGTCTCACTTCATTCGGTCTTTCTTTTTGTGGTTATGTCATATGATTGTGTATATATACCTTAAATCCTTCTACCGTTACTACTGGGACATACGTTCTGTCCTTTTCTCTGTGTCTACACATCTCGTCTGAAAACCTGAGACTCCCTCTCCCTCTCCCACCCTACTAAACCCTCTTACCGTAACTTTGTACACATGATAGTACATTCTTTGCTTAGTGGTCAGTTACAAACTACGTCCTATGTCCTACGAACCCCGACCACGTGCCCCTACTAGGTCTTTCTACTATACCCCACCCTCCACTCTCCCTCCAAGTACAAACCCTTGAGTACATGTGGGCACCACCTAAGTACAGTTACATACCGTTTTGGTTATGTCATAACATTTCATTTTATTTCATTTTTGTTTTTAATTAAATTTTTTTTCTTCCCATACGGAGGTTCCAACAGATGTACTCACTCTTTTCATCAGACGAATATACCGACGGATTTCCTTTAAATTTATAAGTGGATTTCAACCTATATCTATAATTTATCCACAAAAGACAGTAAATTGAAGGATTTCCTTCTCATTTATGTACCAGATAAAATCTATGATGGTCCGTATGATTTTTTCTTAAGAGTCACATTATTGTAAGATTCTAAAATTTATGAATCCTCTTAATTTTTGTTATTCGACCGTTAATTTGAGTTCAGTTTATCACAATATGATATGGGTGAGGTCATGAGAACGGACCTTTTAGGTACCTGCCTCCTCGGACCATCCGACGTCAGGTACTCCAGCGATTCTCAGCCTGTGTTGACTCACTGAAGTGAAAATGAAAAATGAAAGTACGTAACCTCTTCCTTTACCGTTGGGTGAGGTCACAAGAACGGACCTCTTAGGGTCCCTGCTCCTTTGGACCACCCGACGGCAGATACCTCAACGTGTCTCAATCCGTGTTGACTTCGCTGAATCGTCGTCGTCGTCGTCGTCGTCGTATGGACGAGATGTTGTATGACAAAATTTCATATATAGGGGAGGAGGTTACCCCCATCATTTGTGTTTAAGTTAATATTACATACTTTGATGACAGAGATAGGATATCTAAAAAAACCAAAAAAACAAACAAACAAACAAACAAATGTTCTATGCGGTATAGTTTTAAGATAGGTCGGAAGTCCTTAACTAAGTTTGGGAGAGAAGAGGTGGTTCCAGTTGGAACCAACGGCGGTTCAGTGAATTCAGCACAGCCTCAGGTGGTCCGAGAGGACAGGGACCCTAAGAGGTCCGTTCTTGTGACCTCACCCAACGGTAAAGGAAGAGGTTACGTACTTTCACTTTTCACTTTCACTTTAGTGAGTCAACACAGGCTGAGGGTCGTTGGGGTACCTGACGTCGGGTGGTCCGAGGGGACAGGGACCCTAAGAGGTCCGTTCTCGTGACCTCACCCCACTGTAACGGAAGAGGGCCAAGGTATTTACAAGGGAGGGAGGAGACTAAGAACCCAGGAAACGAATACGGAGATAATACTTAAACGAAAATGATACTACCCATCCAAAACTAACCTTTGTGGGTCTCTTTGACATTGAATCCTTCCGTTCGGGTCAGCTTTCAAAGAAAATCAACTTTAGTGGAGCCTCGGACGGTTCACAGAGTCACTCATTTTTAGGAGGACGTTACGTCCTCTACGTCCCCTGTGCCCAGGATAGGGATACAACTCTTCTAGGGGACCTCCCTCCCATACCGTTGGGTGAGGCCATAATAACGGACCTCTTACAGTACGTGTCTCCTCGGTGTCAGGTACCCCAGTGTTTCTCAACCTGCACTGACTTCGCTGACTCTTACATACGTACATTCCTGAAAATCCCCCAACAGCATACTTAACACCCGATAAATCGTCATAAGGAGGAGTCAGAATTGTTGGTTTTAGGAGAGGATACCACCTTTAATTTACACACAACTCGACGACAATCCTTGACAATCCAAAAAAAGGGAGGTGAATTCAATCGAGAAGGTTTTAGAGGATCCTGACCTCCTCTCAAGTCGTTTATGTAAATTTACTTACTCACCAAGTTTATACAACGTTTATTACATGTTTCGAAATGAGACTCGGTAATTTTTATCTGAAATATTTCTACTATATATAATTAGATAAGTATTGTCCTTACCATACCATGTGACTAATTGTGTCGTTTTAAGACCTCAGTCTGACCTATCCAAGTTTAAGTCTCGTGTCCCCAAGCATAGGGTCGAGAGTCGAAGGATCGAGTCCATGCAGTTCGTTCAGTAATTTGGAACGACGTCGAGTAATAGGAATAGTGTTCTACTCTTGTGTTTATCATAAATAGAGTTGTTCTGACACTTTGGATGTACTCAATTATATGTATTTTACGAACCATGTCACGGACTGTACGTGGTTAATAATACACAAGTCTTTTGACTTATGGATGATATAAGGTTCTTCAAACGTTCACTACCCATAAATTGATACTTGTTTTTCACGTTCGACAATACCTTGGACAGTAGGTTTTTTGTTCCTCTTTTCCCCGTCCACTATTTCGTGACATTCTTTACCTTGTCGTCACGTCGGTGTCTTCCGATGTTTTATTCCTGGGTACACTCCGGTCCTTCGATAGGTCCTCTGTCGGTTTACTTCTTAAAAGGTCTCTCATCAGGACTTCGGTCTAGTACGACGTACACAAATTTCTTACCGTTTTCCGTGTCACTTTTGACACACGGATATATGACACAGAACTCTTTCTTTTTAAGTCTTAATATTTAAGTGAGACTCCCCTTTTTATTTCAAGTCACTTAAATTTCTGATGTTTTTAGACGGTTTTTAACTTGTTTACAAACAATCCCACTACTCTGGTACTCACTACGAAAAAAAAAAGAAAGGAAAACTATATTACCCGAAGGGAACACCGAATCGACCATTTCTTAGACGGACGTGACACCCTCTGGACCCAAGTCAGGGACCCAACTCTTCTAGGGAACCTCTTCCCTTTCTGATGGGTGAGGTCATAAGACCGGACCTCTTAAGGTACCTGATATCTCTTCCGTTACCGTGGGGTGAGGTCATGAGAACGGACCTTTTAGGGTACCTGTCTCCTCGGACCACCCGACGTCAGGTACCCCAGCGGTTCTCAGTCTGTGTTGACTCGTTGAAAGTGAAAACTACATTATGGGTTTAAAAGAATATACAGGATTATATCATAAACATTTTTTAGTTTTTCCGAAATAATACTCTCAGAAATATTTACTTTCAGGATACATTAAAGACAAATGTGTCCTAATAAATATAAAACAAATTGTAAAAGTGAAATAAACTTACAAGATTACGTTCCGAGTCTGCCATTTCTTAGACGGACGTTACGTCTTCTGGGTCCAAACTAGGGACCCAACCCTTCTAGGGGACCTCTTCCCTTTCCGATGGGTAAGGTCATAAGACCGGACCTCTTAAGGTACCTGACATATCAGGTACCCCAGTGTTTCTCAGCCTGTGTTGATTCGCTGAAAGTGATTCGACAAAACCATACAAGGACAAACCTAATTTGGACATACCCTGTGAGACGGGAAGGAACTGAACTTAGTACAATGGAAAGGGTCCAATTCATTCAAAATTCGATAATACAGTAGTTTATACAAGAGTCGGAGAATTAGAGAGAGAGAAGAGAAAGACCGTGAGGATATTACACTTATAATCACACGAATTACAACAGGGTCTCTAGAGAATTTTGACAGTAAAGAAAAGAGAGAGAGAGAAAAAAAAGGACCAGTCTTAGTCACTAAAGAAGTTGAGATAGAAGGTCGAGTGGCCGGACGTTGTAAATCAGATGATAATAAAGGAAGATGACCTAAAAATTTAAATCAGTGACATAAGAAGTCGAGACAAACGAACAAGGTATAAAAGATTGAGGAACAATTTTTGAAGATTCACGAGTCAGGCACGTAGGAAGAGGATCCAAGAAACTAGTGACAATACTAGTGCTGGGACTTGAGAAAGAGTCCATCTAATGGACAGATGAAGTTCATCAAGGAGAAGACTCCAAAATAGAACAAAGAAGTGAACCTTGTACAAGGGAAAATGGAGTAAAACGTATTGAACGACAAAAATAAAAATACATAAACCATCAAACCAATGTAAAGGAAGTTATTCACCGGAAAACATCCGGACACGTGGGGTCGTCACGTGAGGGGAGAATCGTGGTCTTGATACACGAGATCCCCGTGGGGGGCGTACACCTTACATACCCAGGAAGATAGTACCGTCTGATTAATGATACCCGTCAGACCACCCGAACCAACCGGGGACCGGACCAATCAGCGGTCCGGGACAGAGTAACCGACCGTCCCGGTACGATACTCCATCGACTGATTACTTGAGACCTCCCGGGACACCCATTTTAGTCCCAGGTTTCTGGGGTCCCGAGAACGGACGGACGACCACCCATTTCGGTCTAGGACCCCGTTCACGGTCAGATGACCACCCGTCTCAACCTAGGACCCCGGACCAACGTCCGAGGTCCTCAGGGTCTCGACCATAGTTTAGTGAGACGAGTACCACCCACCACCCACTCCGGGTAAGGACTGTGTCGACCGGTGTCCCGGGTCCCACAGGAGTCTGAAGATAATTGGACGTCTACCTCCCCGATCTAACCGTCCGACGTCCCGACGTCGATAGAATACCGACGCCAGACATACGACCACCCACTCCAGACACGGTTTCGATCTCGTACGAACAATCACCTACCTGGACCGGACGTCCGACGTTCCGACGACGACAGAACGACGACCACAGATGTACGACCACCCACCTCGACCCAGGGTCCTAGAGACCGACCTCCCGAGACCCCTTAGGGTCCAGATTATGGATACGTGACCTCACACCCAGACCCAGACACGAAAGACACCCGTACCGGGACAGATCCTCGTCGACACCCGAGTCCCCACAGAAACCAAAACAAAACAAAACAAAACAAAATAAAGAACAAGCAAAATTTATAAATAAGGTATTCCTTATATACTTATTCAATAAAACAATTTTAGAGTTCTTTCTTCTCGAGTGAATATGTGACCTAAACTATACCATATAGACGTAGATATATAGACCTCCGGAATTTCATCGGACAGACCACACCCACCCCGACACAGGGACAGGTCAATCAACGAACTGGACTCCGTAGGTCGTGACCACGGACGTCTGGTGACCCGGTCCCGACGGGGCCAGGACCCCGATTATTCGGTCTCCCTCTTAAGGTTTTACCACGAACGGTAGTAGTCACAGGTCCACTATCTTGCTCGAGGGGTTTTACCAACGGGGTCACAGACACAGGGGTTTTACTGGAGACTAACGGAGGACGGAGAGGACCTCCAAGAGGTTCTTGTCGTCAACCAGACTGAATTCGAGGAAAGTTCAATGACGAAGGCGGGACCCAGGACCTCTCACACTCTAAAACACACACGGGAAATTCTCTCTTCAGAGATAAGGGGAGTTATCTTCTTGGACACCAAGAATATGACTACCCCTTTAGTCGTAGGGACCTACGAACACAGGTCTCAAGTAGTACATAAATGGGGATGACACCCGAAACATGAAACCTCGATGACAAAGAAAGGAATACGAGTTTAAGGTGTGTTAACAATTTTCTATGTGTTATAGTGAATGTATCATTTTGGTAACTTTCTACGTATAAGGAGTCGACACTTAGATATTTATAGAACCGTTCTATCCAGGTGAAGAACGACTTCTTCTTCTGACTGATTTGAAAAACCAAGTAGTGACTTTCGTTAGTATTCCCGACAAGACCTCGTTCTCCATATTTATATACAGGTAAATAATTAGAATTGTCATAGAAAATAAAAATTTTTTCAATCAGAAGCTTTAAACGATAAGTTTACATACCAGTCCTTTTCTCCCGTTCTTACATTTTACACCCCGTTTAGAAGAGTTTTTACACACCATTAGTGTCTAGTATATATAATACCTGAGACTTTTATTCTCAGGGATCTTCGTTGATCAAATCACCAAAAGTTAGGGACGAGGTCTCTTGGTATTACAAAAAGTCCTTTACACAGTTTTTAAGATACCTCTCCTCACAGACCCTGAGACTCGGGGGTAGAGGTAAATTGATGTCGTATACCCTAAATATCTAACCCAAAGACATCTTCTAAGATTGCAATAAAAAAAAATTTTTTTTCTCATTGTTATTGGATTTTTAGACCGGGTTGACAAACTAAAATGTTTATCTTTCTATCTAAGACCTTAGATCTATTAAACGGGTTTTAGGATACCGGTTTAGAAAAGTTATAGTCTATATACAGTATATATGTATATATTATATCCGAATTAAGTTTAACACCCGTTGTCGTCGGACCATATAAATTCTTTACTTGTGGATCGTAAATTGTGTGTGTGTGTGCACACACACACACACACACACACATACACACCCACACACATAAGGATAATCTATTGATACCAATATACTAGAATGAATTGTAATTAATATGGAAACTAAGAATAGACTTTGTAAGTGTAGACGGGGTGAGAAGTTTTCTTTAAGATGGTAAAAACGTAATAAAAGTCATTACCGTTCATCTTCACCTCATTTGGGTATGACCTTTTTTATAAAGTTTTACTAATGAAATTTATGACATGGTTGTAATGGACGGAAAATCTAAATTCAAGTTAAAATTTTTAATCACACGAATACTCTTTGGAGACAGTATAGAATATTACTTTTCGAATTTACTTTTTCTTAGATTTTTTCTTATATATGTACCTGTCTCCTCAGACCACCCGATGTCACATACCCAACGTTTCTCAGTCTGTGTTGACTCCCTGATTGTGTGTGTATGCACATATATAAATATTTACGTATACGGTCCCGAAGAGTTCTTCGTGATCGTGATTTTTTGGACGGACGGTTACGTCCTCTACATTTTATACACCCAAACTAGGGCCCTAACCTTTCTAGGGGACCTTCTCCCGTACCGTTGGGTGGGATCATAAGAACGGACCTCTTAAGGTACCTGTCTCCTCGGACCACCCGATGTCAGGTACCCCAGTGTTTCTCAGTCTGTGTCGACACGATGATTGTGTATGTGTGTGTTTATTTACTTTATTATTTTTGTATTTTATAACGATTGGTCAATTTTTTATTTTAATTTCAAAGATGAAGTCCGAATTAAGTTTAACACCCGTTCTCGTCATACCTTGTAAATTAATTACTCGTGGATCTTATGTATATTTATAATGTTTTGTAATTAAGTGTTATGTGTCAACCAAAGGATCCCAAAGTAAATTTGAAGGTTCCGACCGTGAATAAAACCGGACAGTACTCCTATTTTATAGTCACTTGATTTCACAATCCTTCGAATCTTTCCATACGGGTAGTTAACAGGTATTATAGAATTATCCGCTGAACCTAATGAAAATCATATTGTTCACGGAAAGATTAAAATAAGATAAGAATATTAACAAGTACTCATATATTTATTTTATCTTTTTCTATATCAGAAATACTAAAGATTAGTTACAAGTAAATACCACTTTAGTTCATAAAGAGTAAACTACACCAGGAAACTTGTTAAAATTAACAATTTGTATTACAACAAAACCTCCAGTCCTAATATTAGATTTTACTTTATCTCTTTCAAAACATATTTTTCTTTTGAATAGTCATAAACTATTAGAGTAAGAGGAGAGGAAGAGGGATTAAAGTAAAACATTTTAAGCATGAAATATATTGTATACAGAGT
The DNA here is from genome assembly GCA_006410555.1 of Capra ibex. Taxonomy (NCBI): domain Eukaryota; kingdom Metazoa; phylum Chordata; class Mammalia; order Artiodactyla; family Bovidae; genus Capra; species Capra ibex. Next base: position 30,120,375 of record SJYO01052474.1, read on the forward strand.
TGGTTATATTTAATAGACGTTACTTATAGAAGAAAGTGACGAAAGATTTTATAGTCCATAGTAAAAATTATCTTCCGATGGAATAAAACTCGGAGTTCCAATCGTCGTCAAAACGTCGATTACTCTGTGAAACTGTTCTCCGTTGTATTACTTCTCGTCACAACGGTAGATTTAGGTGGTCTAACCCCAGACGTGACACAAGATCTTCTTATCACCGTGTTGAGAGGAACAGTGTACCATGACGGACAGTTGTGTTTTTGTTATCTACCGATTGGTTAAATGATGAATCCTAGGCTATATAATTTGATTATAAATTATGCAAAATTTTATACTTTATATTGTTTCCAATTGATCCTCTTCTTGAGTTTACGTTAAGTTAGTTTTTCCTTTTTAGTTGTGTAGAATCAGTTACCTCTAGACAAAAGTGGTAGGGTCTGTAAATGAAACGTGACAAAAAGTCAATTTTCTCTCTGTCATAAACTTATAGGTAATCGTGTCCGGTCCACGTTTCCACAAGACATAGTTGTATTGCTTCGTGTTCAATCTCTATTCCGAATCAACCTCTTCAATGGATGATACGGTTTCTTGTACGGTCTAGTATATAACAATTCCATAAACGAAACATATGTAAGTCTACTGAGTGATCTTTTCTGGGACTACGACCCTTTCTGACTTCCGTCCTCTTCTTCCCCTGTTGTCTCTTACTCTACCAACTTACCGTAGTGGTTGAACTACCTGTACTCGAACCCGTTCGAGGTCCTCAACCACTAACTGTTCCTCCGGACCACTCCCCAGGTACTCCAGCGTTTCTTAGCCTGTACTGAATCGTTGACTCGACTGACTAAACGAAGTATACGAATGAATATAAATGTGGTTTAAGTATAATTAATATTAATGAAAAATGTCTTCATCTCTATTCAGAATCAAACTATTCAATGGATGATACGGGTTCTTGTACGACCTAGTATATAACAATTCCATAAACGAAGTATACGAATGAATATGAATGTATGTTAAGTATAATTAATATTAATTAAAAATGACTTAATTTTCCCGATATATTTACGGGACTTCTATGAATAAATTGACCAAAGTGAAGGTTCTCTTAAATAAATACGATTTTTTTTTATCGAAAAAAGTTTGTGGTTTCACTCAGATTCGGAACCTTTCTTACTATTTTAATCTATAGGTTTTTTTAGATCTTTACTAGAGGTTTTGGATTCTATATACAAGGTCGATTATCCCTCTTCCCTGTAACGGATACGAACCTTGGGAACAAGGTGTCGTACGATGTGGACTCAACACACATAAAGAGAAGTAAGTCGATAATTTCAACTATAAACGAGATGCTTCACTTGTGCTTCCACTTTTCGGATTCCCGAGAGAAATTCAACATCTAGAGTCGGATTAAAAATTAATAATTTTATAAAAAAAAGAAGAGTTTCTCGGTATAAGATACATCGGAGGTTCTTTAGCTCGTGTATAAGTACTTCATATTGTATTGTCCATGATTGTTGAGGAAAGTTTGAAACATCAAAAATCGGACTTGATCTGGAGTTATTTGAAAATAAATAAACACTTCCACTATAGTAATATAGGAATGAATTTATATTAAAAGTCTCTTCCGCTACCGTGGGGTAAGGTCATGAGAACGGACCTTTTAGGGTACCTACCTCATCGGACTATCCGACATCAGGTGCCCCAGCACTTCTCAGCCCGTGTTGACTCGCGGAAGTGAAAGTGAAAAGTGAAAGTACGTAACCTCTTCCTTTACCGTTGGGTGAGGTCACAAGAACGGACCTCTTAGGGTCCCTATCCCCTCGGTCCACCCGACGGTAGATACCCCAGTGTATCTCAGCCTGTGCTTACTTCGTTGAACCGTCGTCGTCGTTTCTATTAAAATATTATATTTTAGATATATATCTATCGAGTCCAGGATTTGTTTTCTAAAATCTACGGTAAAAGGTAAAATAAAATCTAAGAGTTTTCATGAAATACCCATGCATAGATTTGGCATGACAATAAATATGATTCTCCTCGTTTTCCATCGGGTATTCCTGAACTTTTATTCCATTGAAGGTTTCTCAATCTGTATTTTAGATATCTACTAATATATTAAATGGTAAATACCCTCTTTTATTTTTATATATTTTTATTAAAACTTGTTAAACTTTTATGTGTTTGAGGTTAGTTTCAATAGACTTATATTAGAGACCTTTCGTTCTGATTCATATTATGTTTTCTTGTCTTTGGATTGGTTAATATAATAGGATAGACTTCTTTCTGATATTAGTCTTTCTCCTACCAGTCGATACACTATCTGACTTTGGTCTTCAATAAACACTAATTGTAGGAGGTACCATTTCTTTTACACTTAAATTCCTTGGGTGTAATGGGTCAGTAACCTTTCCTAATGAAACAAAAACACATCTTGTTTTTACTAAGGAGTCTGTAGTACTAGATCTACTTTTATAGGGAGTTTTACTAGATGGAACAAACGACACTAAGGTAGGAATGGTTTGTTTGAAGACTATTGATTAAACTAAAGAGTCTTTAATACTTTGTCCCTTTCGTGACTAGTCGGAAAAACAACTGTAGGTATTAAACCGAATTTACATTTGAAAGAATACATTATCCTTTAAAGAGGTCAGAAGTTGGGTTTATATATCCCGGTTTTCCGAAATTCGACTGGATTTTATTGAGGAACACTATCGTATCGTTTAGAATTGTTTATATAACTAGACAGAGAAAGTGGAAGACAATGTGGATAGAGTTTTTAAATCAGAGTTCCTTGAATCCACCAAAAATGAGTTAGAAATCCAGATGGAGAGGTCGAGACCAAAGGAAAAAAGTACTTTTGTTCGTTTTTGTTATGGTTGAAGAGAAAGAGACTCTCTTTCATTTACCGTAAACCCAAAAGGGTCATCCAAAAGGTTTTCATCGACTACGTACGGACGACTTATAAAGTGAGAAGGTTAAATTCAAATTTGGGATGTACTGTTACTTTGAAAATATTTCTAGAGTCTCGCGTAGATATACGGGGTTCCTTGTGTCCTTTAGTTGGCGTCTCAGTTATTTTATTTTATCGATAATTTCGAAGTCAAAGAATTCCTTCATAACTCTCTATATATCAGGACACCAGAAAATGTGTTTTAAACTTTTGTTCTGATTAAATAGGACTCATCCGTACTTTGAAATGTTTCCAATATTATAATGAGTTGGAAATTTTATCAGAATTTTTATAAAAATGGGTCTTATAAAACGTAGGAAAGTTTACTCAGTAGGACCGAATTTTTCTGTTTTTCAGAGTTCTTATATGTCTAACGGAGGTAAAGTAAAATTCAAAATCTCATTGATTAGAATTAAGGTCTCTTAATTCTTATACTTTATAACTATATACGTCGTTCATTACTAGTAAATGGTTTACACATGTGTATGTTCTCGAAGATGTTGTAGTTGCGAAAAAGTCAAGTCAAGTCAAGTCAGCGAGTTAGCACAGGCTGAGAAACGCTGGGGTACCTAGTGTCGTACGGTCCGGAGGGACAGGTAGTGGTTGAGGACCTCAAGTGAGTCTGAGTGTAGGTAGCTCAGTCACTACGGTGGGTCGGTAGAGTAGAAGACAGCAGGGGAAGAGGAGGACGGGGGTTAGGGATGGTCGTAGTCGCAGAAAAGGTTACTCAGTTGAGAAACGTACTCCACCGGTTTCATGACCTTAAAGTCGAAATCGTAGTAAGGAAGGTTTCTTTAGGGTCCCGACTAGAAGAAGTCTTACCTGACCAACCTAGAGGAACGTCAGGTTCCCTGAGAGTTCTGAGAAGAGGTTGTGGTGTCCAGTTTTCGTAGTTAAGAAACCACGAGTCGGAAGAAGTGTCAGGTTGAGAGTGTAGGTATGTACTGCTGGCCTTTTTGGTATCGGAACTGATCTGTCTGGAAAGAACCGTTTCATTACAGAGACGAAAACTTATACGATAGATCCAACCAGTATCGAAAAGAAGGTTCCTCATTCACAGAAAATTAAAGTACCGACGTTAGTGGTAGACGTCACTAAAACCTCGGGGGGTTTTTATTTTAGACTGTGACAAAGGTGACAAAGGGGTAGTTAAAGGGTACTTCACTACCCTGGTCTACGGTACTAGAAGTAAAAGACTTACAACTCGAAATTCGGTTGAAAAAGTGAGAGGAGAAAGTGAAAGTAGTTCTCCGAAAAATCAAGGAGAAGTGAAAGACGGTATTCCCACCACAGTAGACGTATAGACTCCACTAACTATAAAGAGGACCGTTAGAACTAAGGTCGAACACAAAGAAGGTCAGGTCGTAAAGAGTACTACATGAGACGTATCTTCAATTTATTCGTCCCACTGTTATATGTCGGAACTACATGAGGAAAAAGATAAACTTTGGTCTCACAACAGGTCAAGATTGACAACGAAGGACTGGACGTATGTCTAAAGAGTTCTCCGTCACGAAAAAGTGGATTACAGTTTTGGTAGGATAAAAAAATTTATCGACTTACGTTTTGTACATAAATGTTTATCGCTGTGTGAAATTTTGGTTCACATAATAAGGTAAAGAGTTTTTATGTGTTGAAAATAATCACATGGTATAACGTTTCACTTCTGTGACTAAATATAACAATGGAAAATTGAGTACCATGAATGTTTTTTAAATTTCGGGACGTTCCGGATCACGACCAAAGATCCCAAAATCCGTTCGACCATAGGATGACAAACTAAGTTCAAAACAAAGGAGGGTCAGAGAGTGAGTGAGTATATGGTCACTTTCTTAACAGTCGTCTCTAACACCGGTTTACTTCTTAATAGTCTAGGGTCTTTAGAAATTGACTTGAAATCGTTTTCCTCGCTGAGTCTACCTATACTTCTCAGTGATAAGACCTTTGACTTCTCTTCGTGATGGACGATGTGTCCCACGTTCTGGTCTTGTGTCGGCGACAGAATTTAATCCAGTAGCACTCTTGTGTGGGGAATAGTTGACTGAACCCGAGAACTACTATTGAATCTTAAGTCCCACTCACTTCTTCATTGGTTCCTTCGATGGAGTGTGACCTAGTGATGAAAGTTGACATTTGGTCGTGAAATCGAGATTAGACCCACACTTATCATACCATCTTTCACAAGTAAACCTTATCTCGAAAGTGACTGGTCCGATAGATGTCTAGACTCCCTGAAAAATAATTTTTTTTTTTTTTGTGTCTTCCATTAAATTAAAATAACGACCCTCTCTATAATCTGTAGAAGGTAATTAAAAATATGAATAATCCATGTAATGAAAATTTTGTTTTTGTATTTATATTCGGTTTATTTGTTTCCTGTAATTATTCCTCGAGAAGACCAAATTATTCTTTATCAAACGTTTTCCCGAACGTATAGAACCAAATTTTTTGTGAATTGATCATTATTAAGACTAAACTGTTCTACTCTAAATCCCAGTTCCAGTGTGTTACGTCCTGTCCTGTGTTTAAGTCTTAAAATAAGGGTTTTGTTACAAGAAGGATGACCCGATGATACCGGATGTCTTGTTGGCGAGTAATTGACAGTTCCACAAAGAGAACAAGAGAGGATTGGTCTTTGAAGGTGAAAATCATAGTAATACAAATGATCTTTTGTATATCTTATAATATAGGATTCCGGTAATAAATATACATGTATATGGATGTACTCCGTAGTCTCTGGAAATCGTATTACGAAGATTTTGCTCGAATACGTCGTAATATAGTCAAGTCTAGTCAGCGAGTCAGTACAGGCTGAGAAACGCTGGGGTACTTAGTGTCGTGCGGTCCGGAGGGACAGGTAGTGGTTGAGGAACTCAAGTGAGTCTGAGTGTAGGTAGCTCAGTCACTACGGTATGTCGGTAGAGTACGAGACAGCAGGGGAAGAGGACGGGGGTTAGGGAGGGTCGTAGTCTCAGAAAAGGTTACTCAGTTGAGAAGTGTACTCCACCGGTTTCATGACCTCAAAGTCGAAATCGTAGTAAGAAAGGTTTCTTTAGAGTCCCGACTAGAGGAAGTCTTACCTGACCAACCTAGAGGAACGTCAGGTTCCCTGAGAGTTCTCAGAAGAGGTTGTGGTGTCCAGTTTTCGTAGTTAAGAAGCCGCGAGTCGGAAGAAGTGTCAGGTTGAGAGTGTAGGTATGTACTGGTGTCCTCTTTGGTATCGGAACTGATCTGCCTGGAATCAGCCGTTTCATTACAGAGACTCAAACTTATACGATAGATCCAACCAGTATCGAAAAGAAGGTTCCTCATTCGCAGAAGATTAAAGTACCGACGTTAGTGGTAGATGTCACTAAAACCTCGGGTTTTTTTATTTTAGACTGTGACAAAGGTGACAAAGGGGTAGTTAAAGGGTACTTCACTACCCTGACCGACGGTACTAGAAGTAAAAGACTTACAACTCGAAATTCGGTTGAAACGGTGAGAGGAGAAAGTGAAAGTAGTTCTCCGAAAAATCAAGGAGAAGTGAAAGACGGTATTCCCACCACAGTAGACGTATAGACTCCAATACCTATAAAGAGGACCGTTAGAACTAAGGTCGAACACGAAGGAGGTCGGGTCGCAAAGAGTACTACATGAGACGTATATTCAATTTATTCATCCCACTGCTATATGTCCGAGCTACATGAGGAAAAGGATAAACCTTGGTCAGACAACAAGGTACAGGTCAAGATTGACAACGAAGGACTGGACGTATGTCCAAAGAGTTCTCCGTCCAGTCCACCAGACCATAAGGGTAGAGAACTTCTTAAAAGGTGTCAAAGAACACTAGGTGTGTCAGTTTCCGAAACCGTATCAGTTATTTCGTCTTTATCTACAAAAAGACCTTGAGAGAACGAAAAAGGTACTAGGTCGTCTACAACCGTTAAACTAGAGACCAAGGAGACGGAAAAGATTTTGGTCGAACTTGTAGTCCTTCAATTGTCAAGTGTATAACGACTTCGGACCGAACCTCTTAAAACTCGTAATGAAATAATCGTACACTCTACTCACGTTAACACACCATCAAACTCGTAAGAAACCGTAACGGAAAGAAACCCTAACCTTACTTTTGCCTGGAAAAGGTCAGGACACCGGTGACGACTCAAAAGGTGTAAACGCCCGTATGACTCACGTCGTGAAAGTGTCATAGTAGAAAGTCCTAAACTTTGTCGAGTTAACCTTAAGGTAGTGGAGGTGATCGAAACAAGCATCACTACGAAAGATTCCGGGTGAACTGAAGTGTAAGGTCCTACAGACCGAGATCTACTCACTAGTGTGGTAGCACTAATAGGCTCAACACTTCTAGAAAAAACATGTCAAGAAGACACATAAGAACGGTGGAGAAGAATTATAGAAGACGAAGATAATACAGATATGGTAAAGACAGGAAATAACTCGGGTAGAAACGTACTTTACAAGGGAACCATAGAGATTAAAAGAACTTCTCTAGATACCAGAAAGGGTAAGACAAGAAAAGGAGATAAAGAAACGTAACTAACGACTTCTTCTGAAAGAATAGAGAAGAACGATAAAAGACCTTGAGAGGTAAGTCTACGAATATAGAAAGGAAAAGAGGAAACGAAAAGCGGAGAGAAGAAAGGTGTCGGTAAACATTCCGGAGGGGTCTGTCGGTAAAACGAAAAAACGTAAAGAAAAGGTACCTCTACCAGAACTAGAGACAGAGGACATGTTACAGTACTTGGAGTAAGGTATCAAGTAGTCCGTGAGATAGATAGTCTAGATCCGGGAATTTAGATAAAGAGTGAAGGTGACATATTAGTATTCCCTAAACTAAATCCAGTATGGACTTACCAGATCGCCAAAAGGGATGAAAGAAGTTAAATTCAGACTTAAACCATTATTCCTCAAGTACTAGACTCGGTGTCAGTCGAGGACCAGAACAAAAACAACTGACATGTCTCGAAGAGGTAGAAACCGACGTTTCTTATATTAGTTAGACTAAAGTCACAACTGGTAGACCACTACAGGTACACATCTCAGAAGAGAACACAACAACCTTTTCCCACAAACGATACTGGTCACGTAAAAGAACCGTTTTGAGATAATCAGAAACGGGACGAAGTAAGGCATAAGGTTCCGGTTTAAACGGATAATGAGGTCCACAAAGTACTGGAGGATGAAAACGTAAGGTCAGGGGGTATTACTTTTCCCGTAGAAAAAACCCACAATCAAGATTTTCCAGAATATCTAGAAGTATCTTGACAGGTTGAAGTCGAAGAAGTCGCAATGACCAACCCCTTATCTCAACCTAATGGTACTATAACTTAGCAAACGGAACCTCTGCTTGTCTCTAGTAAGACAGCAAAAACTCTAACGTAGGTTCATGACGTAAAACCTGAGAAAACAACTGGTACTACCGATGAGGTAAAGAAGACTCCCCAAGGACGGGCGTCATCATCTATATTACCAGTAGACTCAATTTAAGTGGGTAAGGTCAAGTAAAATCAAGTGACTAAGGATCTTACAGCTGTAAATGAGAACGGTAGAGCAAACTGGTGAAGGTTAAACGGGACTAAGTACCTGGACTGTAAGGTCCAAGGATACGTTATAACGAGAAATGTCGTAGTCTGAAACAAAGATAGTGGTCAGTGTAGGTGTCGACCCATAACAAAAACGAAACCGAAGTAGGGAAGTAAGAAAGATCTCAATAAAGAGATGACTAGAGGTTATCGTATAACCCGTGGATGACTGGACCCCTCAAGGAGAAAGTCATAGGATAGTAAAACGGAAAAGTACGACAAGTACCCCAAGAGTTCCGTTCTTGTGACTTCACCAAACGGTAAGGGAAGAGGTCACCTGGTGTAAGACAGTCAGGAGAGGTGGTACTGGGTGGGTAGAACCCAACGGGGCACCCGTTCCGAATCAAAGTAACTCAATCTGTTCCGACACCACGATCACACTAATCTAACTGATGAAAAGACACTCATACCAAAGTCACACAGACGGGAGACTACGGGAGAACGTTGTGGATGGTAGAATGAACCGAAAGAGAATGGAACCCATACCGCATAGAGAAGTGTCGACGAGGTCGTTTCGCATCGACGACGAGGAATGGAACCTACTCCCCATAGAGGAGTGGCGGCGGGAAGGACTGGAAGTTACACCCTATTGAAGAGATCCGGGAGGACGCGGACACGTCGGTGGCGATTTAGTGAAAATTTTTTAATTTGTCGTGTTTCGCTCAGAGGGTATTGGTAAGAATGAGAGAGACGAAGGGGACGGGTTTAGAGTAGATGAGAAGTCTTTATCACTAAAATTCAAATCATACATAGGTGAGTATGAAATAGGGTAAGAGTCAGAAAGGTGTGTGTGTGTGTTTATAAGTTTATCTTATATGTCAAACTCTGAAAAAATAAGTCGAAATAAGTCCATATTAGATGTTTTTCAAATTTACATGTTAAAATACTCAAAATTGGTTATATGTCAGTATATAGACGGTGGTATTTGTACTATTTCTTGCAAAGATAGTGAGTATAGGGAAATATTAGTTAGAGCAAGGAGGTCAGGGACATACTTCGTAGACCATTGATGACTAAACGAAAGGAACCGATATGAAAACGGAAAGTTTTTAAAGTATCTTTTCCTCAGTGAACTATATATCAAAAATAATAGACTAAAGAAACTGAATCGTACTGTGAAAACTCTAAGTAGGTACAACGACGTACATGTCATTAAAGTAAAGAATATAATTACTCTATAGTAAAATAACGACTCATTTATAGAAATTTAATATAAATAGACGTATCTATATATACATACATAAGTAAGTAGTTTTTATAAATAATTTATGAATGATACCGAATCCATTCCAACATCCACTATTTCTGTGTTTTATGTTCCATGTTGTCTGTCATAATTCGCGATTTCCCTTTTTAGTCCGTCCCTTCTCCTTGTCTTTTACAGTCGTACCTCTTCCCCAAGTTAACATCCATGACATCGGTCCCTTCGGAAGTGACTATGCCACTGTTTGGGCTTCCTTTACTCTGGTTCGGTACACTGATAGACCCTCCCTTTTCATGGGGTCCATTTCCTTGGTCGTTCAGGTTTCCGAGATTGATGTAGAGACCGTAAAGACACCTTGTAATTCTTCCGTTCCCCCTTGACCTCTACTTGCTTTCCCTCTCAACATCCTCCGTTCTAGTCTCTCTATTGTTCTTCACCCCCACTTACAACACATCCCGAATACTCGGAACCTTCCTGAAACCGAAAATGGGGATTACTCTTCTTTTCGGTTACCTACAACAAATCCGTTCCTTTCTGTAGTGATGTGAATGTGAAATCTCCTAGTAAGACCGATTACACACCTCTTATTTGACTTTTACAATCTTCTGTCTTTTGATGGACCCTCCGGTGACGTCATTCAGAGCAATTTCATACTATCACCGAAACTAATCCCACCATTGACACTTCCACCGTTCTTTACCGATCTAAATTCTAGATAAAACTTCCACTTTGGTTCTAAAGGACAACTTTCTTTACCTCCTACACTTTCTTACTCTAATCAGTTCTTACTGAGATCCCCAAGATCACATTTGTTGACTTTCTTTCCTAGGCCGTAAATATCCTTCTCTCCTCGTCTAGACTCTTCATTGTCCTCACGTCATACCCCAATACACTCTAGGGTTTAGTCACTACCTCACCTCGATCACCAAGAGTATTCGACTGACAATTCAAGAGTCCTTAATGAGTTCGGTTGACTATAGTGTAAACATCGAACTTTAGTCCCGAAGAGAAGGGAAAAGGAGCGGGGGTGGGGTTGAGTTTTCGAACAATAATTTGTAAATGTTCGTGTGGTGTCAGATAATCTTTAGGTTCACTATACATCCGTAAACATATAAACTCAGATCTCAAGTCCTTCTGTGGGTCGACCTCTATTTTACAACCCTTGGTACCCTTTAGTCTATGTCTGTTAGAGAACAGTGGTCAGTTCACTCCTAATTCTCTTTCTCTTAGTAAAGTTCCAGACTCCGAAGTTTATAAATGGTCAGTCCTTCTACTTATTTTGGTCGTTTTCTCAGATTTTTCTTGACATGTGTTTTCATCCTGTTTACGGTCCACTTGGTCAACAGGACGTTCTGTTACGTCATAAAGTTTATGATAACTACTCCTTCATTCTCTGAACCGACTCTACGGAGGGTCCATTCTGTCTCTTAACTGGTGACTTATTTCTGTACGACTCCAATAAGTACTGGAACATTTCTTTAAGTTTCGTCACCATGTCCTATTTTCAGTCTATTTAATCTATTGAGATAAAATAATTTTCTCCTCCATTTGGGTAGGTATTCAATTGTGTTTAGGAGATTGGTATCACTACTTTGTACTGTAAAATGTGTGAGTTACTGGACTTTTGAGGGGTGTTCTAAATTCCCTCCGTGTATATCTTGTGTAAAAGTCAATAATTACGGTTTATGTACTGAAGAAGTAAAGAAATATTTCAATTAAAACAAAAACGTCATTCACCAACGACTACTCGAAAAACTTCTAGAAGATATTGAGTTTGTTTTTTCAAAAAAAGTATCCTCTAGATGTAATTTTTCAAAACGAGAAAGTCTCAGAATTTTAGAATTGTTGATGAGAAGACTTTTCAACGGAGATGAGAAAAAGATAGTCATGCAATCCTTGTGCCTTTTAGAATCACCGATCCCTGTTCTAAACGGTGTCCCTGTTTGACATCCAGCCCCTCTCCCACCTCATTCGTCACCTCTAATTCCGTTTACGGGAGTCTATGGGTCTTCTCGGAAACATTTCCCTTCTTCGACTTTCAACCCCCACACTGGGAGACGGTTACCAATGGTCTGGAGAGACGACACCCTTTATACCTCACTGTTCGTCACCCCCTCGGGTCTGTTCAGTACTAAGACCAATCTCCCGGGTCACCGGGGGTCGAAGGGGTGGTACGACGGGAAGTCAGTGAGACCAGTGGACTCAAGAGACAGGGCGTACAAGTGTAGTACGAAGAACTCGACTTCTGTGAGGTGAAAGAGATTTAGGGGTTGACTCCGTCGAGACACTTCAAAGAAATTTAAAAATAGAGTTTCCCACATCGGACTAACCCGCTTCTCTGGTTATGACCGGGTAGACGGATGTTCGTCCCCACTCGTCCTTGTCGCCCCGAGTAGGAAGAAAGAGGTATTCCACTTTTCGAAGAAGTACCGTCAAGTCCTCCGTCGGGAAGTCACCCTGGTCCTTCAGGACCTTGAGGATTGACGGGTTGGATGGACACCCGGGACTCGGAGACCGAGCGTCTTGGGAGACCGGTCTACGAGGGGGTGTTACGACTTCAGTTTCGCTGGTCTCGAGGCTTCACCCAGCGTCTGTCCTTCACGGGGCTTCTGGTCTTGATCCGACCCACCGAAAAGAGTCAACGGATCGTTGTACGTCCCGGAACCGTGGGTCACAACGGGTTTAGGTCTAAGAAGGGGGTTCTAGAATCTAATTGACTTTGTGAGAGTCAGAAGGATAATCTAGCTCTCGGAAACCCATCTTTAGATGGTTGAAGGAATGTTTATTAGGGAAAAGGAAGTTTCTATTTGGATTGTTTGGTTCTAAATGAAAGAAGGACCACCTCTACTTTGAGGAGGTCACTAGAACGGAGGTCGGATGTGGGTCGGAGAGTGGTTGTACTAAGTGTACTATGTTGATCGGAAGTTATTATTGACTTTAGGGAAGGATTACAGTTAAAGTTTGTATGAAAACTTGTGGTGGAGAGTATAAAGTTGAGTGAGTAGTGTTTGAGGTTTTTAGGAAGATTAAGAAATGTGGATGTCAGGTAATTAAGTCGGTGGAAAGTCACCGGAACTGGTGGGGTGAGACACAAGAGTGAAGGGATGTATTGATCTAATTTAAGGTGTCAATTACTAATAGTGAGGGTACGTATGTGGATGTTATTCAAACGGGGATAAGGAAAAGAAAACAAACGGATTTGGTAATCAATGTAAATTTTGAGGGTAGATCCCTGAAGAAACCACCAGGTCACCGATTCTGATGTAAGGGTTACTTCCCTCGACTCCGACCTGTGGACCAGTACATTAGTTTAGGACGTACGACGTTGTTATTTATTTATGTGTGTATTTATTTATGTATTTAAATTACAGTTTATTTATGTATTTATGTACGTATTTATTTATTATTTTAAGAATAGATTTACACAGATCGGGACTCAGTGACCTGCAGTGATTTCCTTTTATGTGTCAACACTACAGAAAAGTATAGAAGTCAAGTACTTTTGGGACTTTACCTAAAGTGAACTTTACCTAATATGAAGGGTCGTTAAGAATCCATAAAGGGAGTAGGTAAGTATGAATTGTGAAAGGAACTTATAAAGTATAGAAGTGACAGAAGTCTGAAGAACTGACTACTGGACCGAAGAACTAAGTGACTCTTTTCTTAGTCTTTTTGTTAAGATATCCGATGGTCCTGTAGAGAGGTGACACGACACAACGAGTCAGTACAGACTGAGAAACTCTACGACACTTGACACTAGGTGGTCCGAGACAACAGGTACCTTAATAGGACCGTTCTTATGACCTGACCCAACGGTAAAGGATGAGGTCCCCCTAGAAGGACTGAGCTCCTAGTTTGGGTACAGAGGACCCCAAGGACGTAACCGTCCGTCTAAGAAAAGGGTGACTCAGTGGACCCTTCGGGTAGGTGAATAGATGTGGAACGGTTTTTATATAAAATGGAAGAGAAGATAAGTATACTGTACAGGTACAAAGATCGTTTCCGATCGTGAAGAGAATAAAAGATCTTGGGGTAGGAGACATAACGAAGTAGTTGGAAAGGGAACGAAAGAGTACAGAAATCAAAGAGAGAGACGACTGTAATAACTGTATTTATGTACGATCATAGGTGGGATTTTTGTTTTTTGACTGGTGTGGAGGGGGACATTAGTAACGGAGTAAAGAGAGTAAATGTCGTTTTCGGAATCTTAATAGATTTTAGAACATTAGACAGACATTAAAAAGAAGGAGACAAGAATGAATTTTCGTTAACGGTATCAATGACAAAAGATTAAAACGAGTTAGGCGTGATGAAATTTATACTAACTGACACTAGAGGTAGTGTACTTTGGGTTCCCAGTAAAGAGTGAAAAGTACATTTAGGTTCAGTTAATTAACGAATAATGAGTTTTGTGTGAAGTGAACCAAAGGTTCTGTAAAAGGAAGAGACCAAAGTAAGGAAGGAAAGATTAGTCAGGATGACAAATCAAGGGACTAAGGAGAAATAGAGGTTATTACCTCTCAGAGTCTTAGTCAGTTAGGTATCGAAGTAAAAAAAAGGAGGTTTGGGAACCTCGATAAAAACTTAGAATGGAAAATGTGGATGTAAATTGTCGTTTAAGAAAGTTCAGATTGATATGTTATACAGGTCTTAGGTAAACTAAAGAAGGTGGTAGATATAGGGGAAGACCCAACTAGAGTAAGTCGAGGTTTTGAAATTGTATAGATATGTCACAGTTGCGGTTTAAACCCTCAAGATCAGACCAAGGGAGACGATTTGAGGTCTGACCATTTAGGTCAACAGATATCGAAGATATCCGTAGAGTTTGAATTGTACAAAGTTCACGAGGGGACTGTAAGGTTAGACAGTGACAGAAAGAATGAATTCCCGTCCATTAAGGTAAGAAGTACAACGAGTCCAGTTTTCAAAGTGACAGTAGGAACTGAAGGCAGAAAAAGTTTCCGGTGTATATTAGTCAATCGTTTTGGACATACTTCACGAAGGTTTATGCATGTCTTAAATTGGGGCCAATAGTGACATCAGGTCCGGTTGTAGTAGAGGGAGTAAACGTAATGAACTGGTTCCTTTTTTCGAAACACAATCTTAACCCTGTTCTTGACTATTCGAAGTCCTGTGAAGAGTATAGTACGATAGAGACCAATTAAATTACTCGACGTAGGGGAAGTTAAGTCCTACTGAACTCTTATTAAAAAGGGAATTTACGATTCTATTTCGATTACCTCGAGTCTTTAAACTTCGTATACCTATTAACATACGATTAAAATATATCAAAAATAGTTATCCAATACTCGACGACAGAGAAGATAATAGTCCGTGTACTCATAATACATTGTACCACCCATGTATATAGTCATAATTTTACCGTTACAGTAAATAGTAAAAAAGATATCTTGTTGGGGTACATTAAAGAGTCCTTTTTATTATTTTCTGTAGGTTTATAGGAATTAGAGTTTGCATGGATAGTTCAATTCTGAAAAGTATCACCTAAAAGACAACCACCAGGACGGTTTCTATACTCTCACCAGAATACTTTCAAAACTATTGTTTTCTCGATAAATTTCTAGTTATATATTTAAAGTAGTGATCGCAAGGAAAGAACTTTAAGATGTTAAACACTAAGAAATTCTTCCATTGACTTTAAGACTTTATTATTACAGACTTCGCTCTAAATATAAATCAAAGTTTTCAAGTGATTCAAGTAATTTGGGTATACCATGGAAACGTGTTTAATCCTTCATACAACAAACAAAGAGATATTAATGTTTAACCTAAATAATATTTTACTCAAAAATAATAATATTTTAATAAAATTATTTAATAATAACATTATTATTAAATATTATTAACTGTCTCACTAAATAAACATTCTTTTTGTGGACAGACAAATTTGACCCAGAAATTTGTTTTAATATACTTGACGTTTTCTTTACGGTCCAAATCTACCATATATGATTATTCTATAATGTAAAATTAAATGAAAACGATTAGTCATATCTATAATAATTTCGTTAAGAAATAACTCTTAGTGTTCAATAAAATATACGTCAACATAATTGTTAGATAATAGCTAGAAAGAAAATATTAAACTCCTCTTACAAAACGAGGAGAATCTTCTTTTATGAAAAGAAGACAAACAACCGATTAGTAGTACTAAATGAATTAGTCAAATCTGACGACATTGTTTAATGATATCTGATCCATCGAGTTTGGTCTCTTACGTTACCGTGGGGTGAGGTCATGAGAACGGACCTTTTAGAGTACCTGCCTCTTTGGACCATCCGACGTCAGGTACCCCAGCGCTTCTCAGTCTGTGCTGATTCGCTGTAGTGAAAGTGAAAAGTGAAAGTACGTAACCTCTTCCTTTACCGTTGGGTGAGGTCACAAGGACGGACCTCTTAGGGTCCCTGCCCCCTTGGACCACCCGACGACAGATACCCCAGCGTGTCTCAGCCTGTGCTGACTTCGCTGAATCGTCGTCGTCGTCGTCGTGCATCAAGTTTGTTGTTTGTAAACAATCTTGTTAAAGTCTCCGACCTTCAGATTTTAGTCTCGTGGACGTACTCGCCCAAGAACCACTCTCGGGAAATACCAAATGAACGACACAGGAATACACCGGTTTTCTCCTTCGATAGAGACCGGAAACGTATATTCTTGTGATTTGGGTAATTACTCCCGAGGATACTAAATTAATGAAGGGTTTCAAGGGTGGAGATTTATGGTAGTGTAACTTTAATTCCAAAGTTGTGTACTTAAAACCTCCCTGTGTTGGTAGGTCAGGTGCCACCATTAAATCAGTGAGTCAGCACAGATTAGGTCAGGTATTACAAATGATTAAAACAATCTTGGTCTTTACCATACCTGGATTGTCTTCGTCTTCTATAATTCTTCTCCACCGTTCTTATGTGCCTTCTTGACATGTTTTTTCTAGAAGTGCTGGTCCTATCAGTACTACTACACTAGTGATTAGATCTTGGTCTGTAGGACCTTACACTTCAGTTCACCCGGAATCTTTCGTAGTGATACTTGTTTCGATCACCTCCACTACCGTAAGGTCAACTCGATAAAGTTTAGGATTTTCTATTACGACACTTTCACGACGTGAGTTATACGGTCGTTTAAACCTTTTGAGTCGTCACCGGTGTCCTAACCTTTTCCAGTCAAAGGTAAGGTTAAGGTTTCTTTCCGTTACGGTTTCTTACGAGTTTGATGGTGTGTTAACGTGAGTAGAGTGTACGATCATTTCATTACGAGTTTTAAGAGGTTCGGTCCGAAGTCGTTGTACACTTGGCACTTGAGGGACTACAAGTTCGACAAAATCTTTTCCGTCTCCTTGGTCTCTAGTTTGACGGTTGTAGGTGACTCACTACCTTTTTAGTTCTCTCAAGGTCTTTTTGTAGATAAAGACGAAATAACTGATACGGTTTCGGAAACTGACACACCTAGTATTATTTGACACCTTTTAAGACTTTCTCTACCCTTATGGTCTGGACGGAGAACTCTTTAGGCATACGTCCAGTCCTTCGTTGTCAATCTTGACCTGTACCTTGTTGTCTGACCAAGGTTTATCCTTTTCCTCATGTAGTTCCGACATATAACAGTGGGACGAATAAATTGAAGATACGTCTCATGTCGTACTCTTTGCGATCTGACCTTCTTTGTGTTCGACCTTAGTTCTAACGGTCCTCTTTATAGGTATTGGAGTCTATACGTCTACTGTGGTGGGAATACCGTCTTTCACTTCTCCTTGATTTTTCGGAGAACTACTTTCACTTTCTCCTCTCACTTTTTAAACCGAATTTCGAGTTGTAAGTCTTTTGTTTCTAGTACCGTAGGCCGGATAGTGCAGTACCCTTTATCTACCCCTTTGTCACCTTCGTCACAATCTGAAATAAAAAAACCCGAGGTCTTAGTGACGTCTACCACTGACGTCGGTACTTTAATTTTCTGTGAATGAGGAACTTCTTTTCAATTCTGATTGGATCTATCGTATAAGTTTTCGTCTCTGTAATGAAACGGTTGATTCCAGGCAGATCAGTTCCGATACCAAAAAGGTCATCAGTACATACCTACACTCTCAACCTGACACTTCTTCCGACTCACGGCTTCTTAACTACGAAAACTCGACACTACAACCTCTTCTGAGAACTCTCAGGGAACCTGACGTTCCTCTAGGTTGACCAGGTAAGACTTCCTCTAGTCGGGACCCTAAAGAAACCTTCCTTACTACGACTTCGACTTTGAGGTCATGAAACCGGTGGAGTACTCTTCTCGACTGAGTGACCTTTTTTGAGACTACGAGCATCCCTAACCCCCGTCCTCCTCTTCCCCTGCTGGTTCCTACTTTACCGACCTACCGTAGTGCCTGAGCTACCTGCACCCAGACTCACTTGAGGTCCTCTACCACTACTTGTCCCTCCGGACCGTACGACGCTGAGTACCCCAGCGTTTCTCATTCTGTGCTGACTCGCTGACTTGACTTGACTTGACTCTATGAAATTAACGGTAGTCGGTCTCCTCAATACAAACATATTATCAAATATTTATCGGGTAGAGACCTGGATTAAGTCTCAAAACTATCATCTTTTTACAGTGTTTTCGTTTTTACGACGTTACTTTTACCAAGGGGAATTTCCACTATTGAACATATCACGTACTGGACTTGTTGACATACTCCGGTGGTAATTTAATCATCAATTTTTAAATATTTAAATATTTTATGGGAATATATTTACTCCGTAAAATAATATACAGTTTTTATCTTCGTACCTTATCTACATCAAAATCAGTAGTTCCATGAGTGATATCTCAATTAAAGACACCAAAAAGTTTTTAGGAAAGGATTCTTTTTATACCAAAAGTAAGTGGTTGAATAAGTGAGTTGTTTATTAAGAACACGGAAAATCCATATGAATATAACGAGATTATAACCTCATAAATTTTTCAGAGAAAGAATGGAGTTATATGTAAATTTTAACACAAGACATAAAAGTATACGAAGATGAAACCCTAATTACAGATATAACAGAATGAAATTGGAGATACAATTTAAAAGTTCCGACAATTCAGTGCGATGTTGTAAGATATTATTTTCTAGTTACCTATCGAAAATTTTACCAAACTTTTTGTTTGATTGTTTTTTACGTTAATTTACCTTTTCCAAAAGAAACGGAAAACCGTATCCTGAGGAGTATTTTGTTTAGTTAGAAGGACATATAAACAATTTTATTACATTTAAATAATATATAATAAATACTACTAAATTGGACTTTAGAAGTATTAAATATATGACTCTTGAGAATCTCTCTATACTATCGGTCACCCTGAGACTTTTTGATTCCACTATACTGGGTACAAATAGAAAAGGTGTAACCAGAAACCTATGGATCTTATCAACACATGACAATATCGACCGTTTAGTGTGGTTCACAAAATTTACGTCAGATTAAAGTGAACAGTGTTAGGACTTCCTATCCATAATAGTGACAGAAGTTCGATTCCCAAGACTCCATATTGACCCCTAAGTAGACCGTATACTGTTCATGATCCAGAAAATTAAGGTGGTGTTAAAGTACTAAATCGAAAAATCATTCATAAGGAAAAACGGGGTAAAGTCTAGATGACTTGGTGTTAGTCACTCTCATCCCGGGTTCTCATGAATGTCGTAGAGTCCGGTTTACTTTTACCAGGTGTGCGTCGGAACTCTTGACGGAATCAAGATAAAGGAGATCCTTTATAAAGATAAAGGAGGTCCAAAGACTCTCTATGATCTGTCGTCTCTAAAACTCTAATATAAACGACGACTCTCCGATATATTCCTTATGTTTTTTGGAAGAAGTTAATTTTCGGATAATGTTCATACTGGAGTATGCGAATTGGGACAAATCAGACAAAGGGGTATACATTTTAGTAGGCATTATATTCGTGCACCATAGTACGGATCAGGTACGATGCATGAGTCATTTACGAGGGATGATTAAAGTTTTCATTTCCGGGTTTTATGTGATGTAACGGTCAATTCCTAACGAAGAATTGACACTGATATTCATGTAAGTGTAATATTTCCCTGTCATATGAGAGAGTAGATGTACCATTTGGAAGTCACAATGTGTAGACTCTTTTTACAACTGTACCTATCGGATGTAAACACATTGTTTATGATGAATCTTCAACAAAAACAGATGAAATGTAATTTTTAGGTCTTAAAATATTTCCACGATTTGTGTACAAAATTCATTTCGTTATTTGTTAATGGAAATACGAGATTTGACAACCATAGAAAAGTCAATTTTTTGTTTAAGAAAAACGTCAATTAACGGGAAATGTTTTTTGAAGTCACTTTTATCGAACGGATCTTAAAGGAACAAAGTAATTCGAGTCGAATCAGATTCAGTGTTTCGTCTCTATTAACGTCCAATTTAACTAAACTCGGAAACTACCGACCTACCGTAGTGACTCAGCTACATGCACTCAGACTCACTTGAGGCCCTCAACCACTACCTGTCCCTCCGGACCGCACGACGCTAAGTACCCCAGCGTTTCTCAGTCTGCACTGACTCGCTGACTTGACTTGACTGACTATTTCAGAATAAATTCTTATATTCTGAACTGTGACATATAATTAGTTCAACCGTAAGTATTAACACCGAGGGAATGTTACAAGTACGTTATACTTTAGTTTGAACTTAAACAACTCGTAATGAAGGGGTTGGTTGGTAATTATTTCTGTAAACTAATAAGACCGTAGTTAATCCTTTTATGTAGGAATACTCCGTAAAATCTAAAGTTTTCCAACAACAAGTCAGCGACACAGGCTGAGAAACACTGGGGTATCTGACGTCGTATGATCTGAGGAGATAGGAAGTGATAGAGGGCCTCAAACGAGTTTAAGTCCGACAACCACTACGATATATTGGTAGAATTGGGGACGACAAGGGTCCTGTGTAGTATCCCTCCTTTTACCAATGATACTCCCTCTCCCTATACACAATAAACACAACCCAGTTAATACACCTCTTTCGTAGACTAAGACCTGTAGTAAATATGATTCTTATGTAAAATGAATCGTTAACTTACTCGACATAAGGAAGGAAAACCTTAATCAACTGGTTAAATTTTATGTAATAAATAAATTTGTCTTGTATACCAAATGTTAGGGATTAATTTTACCCGATAAACGAAATGGGTGAAACGTAACAAAAGAAAATATTGATTTAACTAATATTTTGGAATATGATGTTTTCGGTTTATAGATACCTATCGGTTATGACCGATTGGAAGGAGATTAGTAGGGTCTCTGTCGGGACTTGTAGTCTTGTAGTTGGTTCAATAAGACCCATAACCACGAAGTACTAGTTCCCTCTTTTGACAGATTGTCAAGAGAGGAATGTCCAGAACCAAAACACTTTTACACTTCTATAAAAGGAGACTTTTTACAAAATAAACACTTGGTTTTATTGATGGTAAAAATTATTCATCCCTAAAGTTATAATGGTTTTTTTATGTTATTTTAGGTGGAGACTTGAGACTTTCCTAGGTAAGGTCTTTGGGAAAGGTCTTAAATATGTTTAGTCAGTAGTAGAGAAGGATGACTCGAACATGAAAAGTAAAACTCGGTTCCCAGTTGTTGACACCGGATGTTCGGTTTAGGTCGAACGGTGGATAATAGCATTTATTTCAAGATAACCTTGTAACCTTGTGTCGATGTTGATAGTAGATAATACATAATAGAAACCGATAGAAGTACGATGTTGTCTGAATTCATTGACACTGTCTCAGGTATACCGGGAGTTTCGAATTTTATAATGGACGTAGAATTGTTTTTTCCGAACCGTTGAAGATAAAATTTATGAAAGTAATTTTTCTTTGATAACTTTAAAATTTAATGTTCTTTTATTTATAAAAAGATAAGAATGGTGTTTCAATACGTGAAACCGGATGTATACTGAACTCTCAAAAACGCCTGATCGAACCCATAGATTTGTGACGAATATCGAGACAAAGATCCCTAGGAAATTTTTCATATATGTTGGTCAACTCGTTTCTTCCTTGTAAATAGATGAATTGACTGAGTGAGGTTCTTAGTTGGTTTCTTATCCGGACTGTTCGAGCTTCTTTTCTACAAATGTAGAAAAAATTTATCCAAATACCTTGATCCTTCAGTACTTTTTTCGACAACTGTCATTATCGTTCGTGACGGAGTTTTATATAAATGATCGTAAATATTTATTGTTTTTTTTAAGGAAATTATGATCTTTAAGGGGTTAAGAATTTTCCATTCTACCAAAAATTCTGATATACCTTATTTAAAAACAGTCCATAATTGTAAAAAGGAAAAGAGTTGGTTTATGTGAAAATGGGTGTAAAGATTTCACGATGTCTCGTTGGTCGTCCCGTCACACTATTTACCCCTACCAAGTCTGTCGACGTGTTCTGTTCTAAATGGAATGGTACTGAATTTTTTAGTCCCTTTTTTTGTACATAGGACGTGATAACTAAACATTCAAATTAAATATATCATGTACTTAAAGAGAAAAGTTGAGCAAAAGGTATTTATAATTTTATCATATTATAGAAAAGATTTTCAAGAGTTTTATTAGTAATCTAAAGAAATGATAATTATAAATTATCTTTTTATTTTGGTTCGATGGTTCACATAATAAATCCGGTTTTTTCTCAAAAAAAGGTTCTTTTACATCTTTATAAAATTAAATGTATAGTATAATGTTACTTAGTCGTACCTCAGTTTTAGGTGTTAATGTGTAAGGATTTTTAAGACTGGTAGTCAGAGTCTTATTAGTCAAAGACATGTTTCTAAATGTCGACAGACTATATACATTAAAAAGGAGTCACACGATGTCTCAAGTTTCCAAGACGAGCTTATAAGGGGTTTAGTTCACGTCTTAGACAGAGAAGCAGTTAAAGAGGTTACTGACGTGACAATTCTTTTTTTTTTTTTTAGTCTTGTTAGAGTAAAGACTGATTTTGACTCTCCTCTATTATTTCTCTTGATGACCAATTCACTTTTTGTAAAAGTATAAATTCAGTGTTTTGAGTTTGGCTTCCGTTGTGACAATGTCCTTGTTTCTAATTTCCTACTTGACGTATGTCACACTGATCAGAAATTTCGTTTCGGTGTTCCGAAATTTCCTTTTTTTTTTGTGTATACCTTATGTATTACCATATTTTGGGGTCTCAAAGTTAGGACTAAAAGTGACTTAGGTTCCTGATAACCTCTTCCCCTACTGTCTCCTACTCTACCGATCTACCGTAGTGGCTGAGTTACCTGTACTCAAACTCGTCCGAGGTCCTCAACCACTACCTGTCCCTTCGGACCGTACGACGTCAAGTATACCAGCGTTTCTCAGTCTGTGTTGACTCGCTGACTTGACTTCCTGATAAGACCCTTACCCGCTCCACGTCACCCCAACCCCCTCCTAGTTTTTTAGTGATGATTTGTTGGTTTATTTTCACGGATAATAAACTCATTCAAGTTACTTGATTTAGGTAGTTGTATTATACAATCAAAGGGAAAGTACCAAAGAGTTAAATGAGTCACATTTGGGTTGTTGTTTTTCTTCACGTTAAGAAGGTGTATTTCTACTGTTTTGTCTATAAATCCATAGATTGTTTACTAAAAACTACACTTACTGAACACTGACTGATCCCAATTTTCAGTCGTTTAAAAAAGGAACTAAGTTGTGATTGTATTATGCATATTGTAATTAAAGTAATTACGGTACGATCCATTGGTTATAGAGATCGACCTATATCCATGACAATGTAAAGTCTGGTCCCCTGTACAAACTTTGTAATAAGGCATTCTCTGGCCAACAAGTTTAAACAGACCGAAATGACTTTCATTTAAGATGTTTATTTATACAATGTGTCTTAAACGGACTAAAAGGAAACTTGATATATTTCAGAAGTCAAGAAATTATTTACTCTTTACGGTTTGACATCTTCTTATACAAGTCAAAGGAGTTATACTTTGTTTAGTTCCGGAGTCAAGGTAGAAATTTTTGGATCACAGTAAATTTTAGGAATACCTCTCATCTCACGACTTTTTACAAAATTTTGGTCAAGAGGTTCCTTTTCCCCATCTTACTAAGTGTCACAACTGACTCTAGGTATCACGTTTTATTAAGATGATGTCGGTTAAAATTCAATAGTTGTTCTGCAGTTAGTTAGTCAAACGTTTTAAAGGGGTTTATATTTTTAGACGAAACCACTCGTCATATTCTACCGAGGTCATATAGTTACCCAGATGTCGTTACAAAATTTAAAAAATTTTTACTTCAAGTTTTTATCTCTTTTTAAAAAAATTTCATCCTCTTTAGCAGAATTTGAGTTAATAATACGTCTCAGGGTTATATTAGTCACATAAGAGCAGTCCTCTGCACCCGAGATGTACGTGAGAAATGTCGAGTGAAGTGGATTTATAATAGAGATATCCTATAAAAATTTGGAGACCAAAACTAATTTCTAGTTTATCAAATTGGTAGATTTCCACTAAAAGAAGGTATAAGATGAACAGGTTGTTTCATTAGACTCTACGATATATAGAAAGTGACGGAAGGTCGATACAAAATTAAAATTTGTCACGAGTGATCATTTCACTAAGTTGTTATAAGGTCAGAGATATTGACGCGATTATGTCGTCGAAGATCGGTGTACACTGATAATTTTAATTCGTGTTAATTCATTTTAGATTTTAAGTAAAGAAGTCAGTGTGGTCGATGAAAAGTTCATGGGTCACTGGTGTGTGAACCAATCATGGATGATGTCACCTGTTGCGTCTATATGTTGTCTATACATTGTAAGATAGTAGGAGATTTTGACATGACCTGTCATGACGAGATGTTACAACGTGAAAAGAATATGACAATGGTGATTTTACATAGAAGAGTTTGACAGTATAGTCACAGTGTTCAATTGACTCCGGTGCTGTATTTGTACCCTGTCGAATTCACACGGTTAATATGACTTTTAATTTTCTTTTTTTACCTATTTAAGTCGATATAATATTTCGTAATAAAATTTGACAAGTGTGTTCTCTAAAGTTTCTGTAAAAGTTTGAGATCGGGTCTCCACATAAATACAAGGAGACTTTAATCCCTATAAAACCTTCTTGTAAAATTCTTGGAGGAAGTCACTTCATAGGTCACAATTCCGTCCCAAGAAAGACCTGGGATAAGTCCGATAAATGGATAATCTTTATACCTGTTTAGAGTCATCTATCTTTGGAGAAGAGGTATCTCGTTTCGTCACATGGATAACATATAACGACACACAATCAGTGAGTCGGCACAGGTCAAGAAACACTGGGATATCCGACATCGGGTGGTCCGAGGAGATAGGAACCTTAAGAGGTCCGTTCTTATGACCTCACCCAAGGGTAAAGGAAGAGGTCCCCTAGAAGAACTGGGTCCCTAACTTGGGTCCAGAGGACTTAGCGTCCAATTACGTCTGACATTTTTGTCAGACTAGATGACGGATTTTTTTCTGCAAAATGAATGTGTAACAGTGGAGAATGCTACATATTGGGATCATGGTGAACAAGATGAGGGACACTTCTCGACTTGTGAGCAAGTACCGAAAGTAGGTCATAGTTTAATTACCAGACCAGTTTTGGAAAGTCACAAGGGACATTTCTTTTATAAGTTCTCTTTTTTCTGTTTCATAGGCTTACACATTTAAGTTGGTGTGGTAAAATCGACGGTCCATAAGGTTATTCTCCTGGATAAAATTTATATGTATGTTCAAATAATATTTTAGAGAGAAGTACAGGTTCTCATGAGAACCGTGTTTTGAATGGAGAACCAAAAAATTCCCCCTCCCCCCGTGGTTCGGAAACGATCACGCGTCTCGACAACTCTTAATGTTTCCTGGGGTACATAATCAATGAAGGTTCCTTCATCGTATTTTGAAGTCCGACAGGTCTTCACTTATAAGATTTCTATGTTTGATTTTGTTCCTTTTGAATTCCCTTTATGAGGGTATGTGTCGTCGATATCATTACATTGTCATAGTATGTACAAGTCAAGTCAACGAGTCAGCACAGGTTGAGAAACACTGGGGTACTTAGCGTCGTGCGGTCCGGAGGGACAGGTAGTGGTTGAGGGTCTCAAGTGAGTCTGAGTGCAGGTAGCTCAGTCACTACGGTAGGTCGGTAGAATAGGAGACAGCGGGGGAAGAGGAGGACGGGGGTTAGGGAGGGTCGTAGTCTCAGAAGAGGTTACTCAGTTGAGAAACGTACTCCACTGGTTTCATGACCTCAAAGTCGAAGTCGTAGTCAGGGAGGTTTCTCTAGGGTCCCGACTAGAGGAAGTCTTACAATGTACGGTCATTTGTACGATGTGTAATAGAGTTGGTTAGAGATGGGAAACATCATCTATAATATACATAAGGGTGAAGTCTCTTCTTTTTAACTCCGTGTCTCTTTATTAGAGTGTACCAAAGTACCGACCTTTAATCGTCGCGATGTTAGGTTTGGTACTTTCCGATCGAAGTTTCGGTCTGGTGACTTGAAGATACAATGTGATGATACTTGTTTGTTTATATTAAATGGTGAAAAGTCTCTAAGTTTAGTTAGGGTATTTATATGTGTTTGAAGTTCACCATCATCATTATCGATTCCGATCTACTCATGAATCATGAACGGTTTCACAAGATACCCGACGTATACCTAAATGTATAAATTAGGAGGATTATTGAGTCATTGTCATCTGTGTTTTTACTAGTGTTGTTGACCTTTCAAGATCTTGAACTTCCTTTATAAGTCTCAAAATGTCTTCTTAGTACCGAAGATTATTTCCTTCTGTACCCGTATAAAGTTGTGTCATAGAGTCTACGATAAAGTCAAAGACTTCTTGTAGTTGAATATGACTACCGAAACCGACCAATTTAGAGAATAATTTCAAAGTACAAAATTTTGAGTTTTATACATTTTAATCTGGTTCTATTTCTGTTTTACAATTGAATTTTAAACCTTTTCTTCGTTTTACACCTCATAAATGATATGATTTAATCAATCGTTTATCAACAATGGTGTGAGTATGTGTCGAAGAACCGAAGTAGAATGTTTATTGATAAAATAGTTCAAAGTCACCTGTCTCCTCACTCCATCTGATGTTAGGTACCCCAACGTTTCTTAACCTGTGTTGACTCATCTGTGTGTGTAAGATAGTTCACCCGAGAGGACCACCGAGTCGTAGCTTCTTAGACGGACGGTTACGTCATACGACGACGACGACGACGAATCAGTGAAGTCAGCACAGGCTGAGACACGTTGGGGTCTCTACCGCGGGTGGTCCGAGGGGGCAGGGACCCTAAGAGGTCCGTTCTTGTGACCTTACCCAACGGTAAAGGAAGAGATTACGTACTTTCACTTTTCACTTTCACTTCAGCGAGTCAGCACATGCTGAGAAGCTTTGGGGTACCTGATACCGGATGGTCCGAGGAGGCGTGTACCCTAAAAGGTCCGTTCTTCTGACCTCACCCCACGGTAACGGAAGAGGGAGGTTACGTCATATACACCCAAGTTAAGGACCCAACCCTTTTAGGGGACCTCTTCCTTTACTGTTGGGTGAGGTCATAAGAACGGACCCTTTAGGGTACCTGTCTCCTCGGACCACCCGATGGCAGGTACCCCAGTATTTCTCATCCTGTATTGAATCGCTGAGTTGTTTAAGATAGTTCACTTTATACACAGTTTCCTTAAGTCTTGACGACTTGAAATCAAGAGTTTTACAAGAAAAATTTATCGAAAGGAAGATATTTCAATTTTGTTCAAAGGTTAAATAGTAGATATGGTAATTTTTTTTTAAAATTTGGGTTCCAAAGGTGTTTGATTTTTTGATAAACGTTTATAAAGAATTATCGATATCCGAAGAGTTTCAATTCTACTCTAATTTTATAAAGTTTGAGAGAATTAAACTGTTTTATGTTACACTTCATGGAATTTTTTTATTTGTTTTGGTACTGACGAGAGAACTAATTCTCCCTTCGTTCCACTGACCGGAATCCGAAACCTCAGTTTAAGTCAAATTTAGGGTCAAACCAAGACGGTGTATGTAAGTATACTGAGACCCTTTCACTGAGAAAAAGACTAGGTCCAAGAATCGAATCTTACGTCCCGATCAAGAAGGAGTGTCTCAACATGATCCTAATTCACTACATTGTGTACACTGTATGGACCATGTACTGTGTACAAATTATTTACCGTTTCAGACTGTGAACCATTAACGGTGAATTCCTGGGTGACTCTTTTTAGGGTTCCTAATTTTTGTTTTGTTTTTGTAGTCAACGTCTCACCCTTCTATCTTCTTATTTAAGATACTTAATATCTTCTGTTATTTCAAATCGTCGGAATTTTGAAAAAACTTTCAATTGTTAGTACTTAATATTTACTTTAATTCGGTGGTTTTTAATACCTTATTTAAGGAGTCTAGTCCCTCTCTTAGGTTCTGAGAAGACCTTAATTTTACCCTATGTCACTATTGTCCTTTTTACTCTACTTTATTTGAAGTTATAAGTAGTATTAAATAAGATGTCTTCGTGCTCTAAGATGTTGGATTCTTATAGACTTCTAATTGTTACATGTACAGAATTTACAAGTAATATATCTCCATCATAGATTTAGAAAAATTTTTCAAAGGTTCTTCGTGTGTACGTGTTAATTTTTTTTTTTTTTGTTTTTGTTTTTGGACATACTAAGTACATCATCTACAGTCTCGTGATTTACTCCTTCCTTTATTTTCTACTATTTCCTTCTATTTATGTTTTATCTCTGTTTTTAGACGTCTGATCTGGTCTTCAAGAGATTCCCGTCTAAGACAATAAGTAGGTTCGAAGATCTTCTTCGGAACATACATTGAATGTCAGTTACAAATAATTACTTTTGTTTTGTTTTGTTTTTTTTGTCTAACCGTCGATAAATAGTTTCTCTATTTCTCAACTTAGTATTCTTTTGACGTTACGTCCACATGAGACCACGGATCCGTGACCTATAGTCTCCAACATGTATTTTTAAATGTTGGTCATTCGGATGTTCTCACCCGAAGGGTTCATCGTGGCGTCATTTCTTAGGTGGACGGTTACGTTCTCTGTGTCCTTTAGGCCCAAACTAGAGACTCAACCCTGTTAGGAGTCCTCGTCCTTTACCGTTGGGTGAGGTCAAAAGAACGGACCTTTTCAAGTACCTGTCTCCTCGGACCGTCCGATGTGAAGTCCTCCAGTGTTTCTCAGACCCTGTTGACTCGTAGTGTCCGTCTTTTCGGATTTTCTTTCGTCTCTTACTTATGCGGTTTATGAATGGTGTTAGTAAGAGGGTAGTCTTCATTACTGTCGTTGTCAAGGACTATTGACTTAGTTCCCTTTGTAAATATTCCCTTACGTTTGACTTTTGAATTTTAGACCATTCCTTTACCGAATTTAATGATCCTTTTTTCCACTGTCTTAATTCTATGTTGATAAATTGTGTCGGTGTAAATGTTGTATTTTAACATACAAGAATTAAGAGACACTGTTGATGTGTTAGATTTTCTCCTTTTTATCTTTTTCTTGTAGGAAAAATACTCTAGTCACATAAGATAGAATTTTGTTCGACCCTACAAACCATGAGTAAAAATTACCCCCTTATAACGTTTATACTTTTAACTCGTTCTATAAAAAGGAAAAAAATTTGGACAAAGTAGTAGAGACTTTGCTTTTAACCTAGTCACGATAAGTTACAGTTTACTAAATTATGCAATTCTGTGACAGAAGATCCTGGACGGAAGACCTTAAGTTTTCTTTGATTTTAGTTACAGTGTTCATAGTTATACGAACGTAGTAAATTTTTCTTTTTGGAAATCGTAAGGTGAAAACAGGGTTTAAACATGTACTCTCGTGTTGCGTTACAAAGACAGGGCTCTGAAATTTTACCCCGTATCTCGTGATAATGTCCTCGAAAAATTTCGATAAACGGGGTGTTCGGCTAGATAATGTTGTCGTTCGTAATAAAATTAGGGTAGTTGTTATTTCAACTCTAAAGTCGACCATTTCCCCGTCTATAAGTTAAAAACGTAGTAGACATTTCAAAGACGATAGGAACTTCTGACTCGTTTCGGATACTTATTTTGTTTGTGTATCTAAATACTCAGGTGTCAGCGTCGACCATTTTGACAATAGAATGAGGGTTTGCACTTGCATATCCGGGCTCCCTTTACCTTTCCCACTTAGTTATTGACTAAAGATATCTCTGTGCCTTTTCAAGCCTTATTAGAACAGCCCAAACGAGCCGAAAGGGTAGTTCAATTCTGCGGAATCTGGTCGTCCTCGACGCCCAAGGTCAGGGTCCCCACTCGGAGGAATTGGAGACATAGGGGTGGGGCCCTGGGTTCGGGCAGTCACCGAGCCACGGGGTTGGCGGGCGGCTAGGGCTGGGGACCGGAAAGGTCGTGACCAGGTGAGGCCCCGGTCTGCACCCGGAGTGGTTCCGGAACCGATTACGGGCGCTGGCGGCTGACTTCCTATGCCAACTACATCAAGAGGTTCCGCCTGCAGTACTATGCGCTGGACCGTTGACCTTTGTGTTGTCGGGGTCGCTGGTCTACTCGATCTTTCCTGGCGGTCCGTTGTCGTCGGAGAGAGCGGCTGACCGCCGTCGTTTATGGCGCTCTTGATGGCGTCCCGCCGGAGGTGCTTAGTCTCTGACTTTCTTTGGCCGGTTCGTAAGGGCTCTACGTTTCGCTGCCGCCGGAATTACGCGCACACGTCATACAAAGACGAGAACGCCCACTATAACCTTCGGCCTTTCTCGATTTCTCTTGCCCGCCACCCTCTTTCTTTCTTTCTTCGAGGAACTTCTACCCCTCTTCCACCCGCTCGCGCGAAGTATCGCCTTACCTTCCGAAATCACCGTCTTCAATGATTCCCCTTTACAACTCTCTTCTACCCCTTCCGTCCTCTTTTGGCTTATTCCAAAAACAACCAAAAAAAAGGGGGTGTTCACTTCATCTCTCTGATCACGACAAGACCATACTTAACATCTGCGGCCCTACACCTTAGGGATTAAAACATGACGTCTCCGGCTTTTAATTGCAAAATCTTCGATTTGCTGGGGCCCGTTTCAAGGTGTCAACATGGCATACCATATGTATAGACCTCTTCAGTCATCAATTTTCGTACAAGCGTCAAACGTAAACGAAGATTTTCACGACGTAGCACAAGTGGACGTTGATAGTTTGTAACAATGACACCTACCCGATATGGGGTTATGTTTACAAAAACAACAATTTTTTTTTAAATTTTACCACGTAGCGCCGCCGCAACAGTGAGTAAGTAAAACAGTGAGACAGCACAGTCTCAGAAACGCTGGGGCACCTGACATCGGATGGTGCGAAGAGGCAGGTACCCTAAAAGGTCCGTTCTCAAGACCTTACCCAACGACAAAGGAAGAGGTTTCCCAGAAGGCCTGGGTCCCTAGTTTTGGCCCAAAGGGCGTAACATCCGTCGGCGAGACCTCTTCCGTTACCGTTGGGTGAGGTCATGAGAACGACCTTTTAGGGTGCCTGCCTCCTCGGACCATCCGACGTCAGGTACCCCAGCGATTCTCAGCCTGTGCTGACTCGCTGAAGTGAAAGCGAAAAATGAAAGTACGTAACCTTTTCCTTTACCGTTGGGTGAGGACACAAGAACGGACCTCTTGGGGCCGGACCACCCGATGACAAATACCCCAGCGTGTCTCAACCTGTGCTGACTTCGCTGAATCGTCGTCGTCGTCGTCGTCCGTCTGCGAGTAACCTTTTCTGACTACGACCCTCCCTAACCCCCGTCCTCCTTTTCCCCTGCTGTCTCCTACTCTACCGACCTACCGTAGTGGTTGAGTTACCTGTACTCAAATTCACTTGAGGCCTTCTACCACTACCTGTCCCTCCGGACCGCACGACGCTAAGTACCCCAGTGTTTCTCAGCCTGTGCTGACTGGCTGACTTGACTCAGTCTACGAACTGTCAGACTCGATTATCCCTGACTTAGGTTTACCATCTCACACTCAGAAGGAATCCTTTGTCAGAAAGTGGTGTGGGGTTTCAAAGGGAGAGGAGTCCAATATTTTAGTCAATGAAAATTTTCCGACCGTCCAGGCGACGAATAAGGACCTGTCCTGACTAAGACCTTCTCGAACGATTTATTCGTCGTCTGACCCAAGATCAGGACGACACGATTACTTTACCACATAGGAACGTGTTCACTGTAGTCGAGTAGACCCGGAGTCAAGGAATTTAAGACGGGGTAAATAGTAAAACCTATAAATTACACACAATGATGTTTTGTAAATAAAATGACACTATGAGATCTAAGTTTCCTGAACTTCAATCTTTTTTTTTTAGGTATATGTTTTATGGTCTCAATAAAAAGGAAACATGTTTTAACGGAACACTACAGTCAATCCCCACGACAAAGAAAAAAAAGGAGAACGGGTAGAGGGAGTGGTAGGGTGGGGAGATTCAACTATGTCTCGTGTACAAACTCAAAGGACTCTGTATCTCGTTTAAGGAACAACCGACAGATCAAATGCATACCATTACATTCAAATGTACAATGAGAGAAGTATATAGAGTGAGAGAGGAGGGGAAAGGGGTACAGGTATTCAGATAAGAGATACAGACAAAAAGGTAACGACGGGACGTCTATTTGAGAAGTCATGGAACAAAGATCTAAGACATATATACGTAATCATATACTATACATAGAAAAAGACTGAATGAAGTGAAACACATTATCCGAGATCCAAGTAGGCGGAGTAATCGTGACTAAGTTTACACAAGGAAAAATACCGACTCATTATAAGGTATCACATATACATGGTGTTGAAATAGGTGAGTAGACAGTCACCTGTTGATGTAACGAAGGTACAAGATCGATAACATTTATCACGACGTTACTTGTTACCCTATGTACACCAAAAAAGTTAAAACCAAAGAAACCCCATATACGGATCCTCACCCTAACGACCCAGTATACCACCAAAATAAGGATCAAAAAAATTCCTTAGAGGCATGGTAGAAGGTATCACCGACATAGTTAAATGTAAGGGTGGTTGTCACGTTCTCACAAGGGAAAAGAGGTGTGGGAGAGGTCGTGAATAACAAACATCTGAAAAACTACTATCGGTAAGACTGGTCACACTCCATTATCGAGTAACATCAAAACTAAACATAAAGAGATTATTACTCATCACAACCCGTAGAAAAGTACACAAACAATCGGTAGACGTACAGAAGAAACCTCTTTACAGACAAATCCAAAAAAAGGTGAAAGACTAATCCAACTAACAAAAAGACCATTACTCAACATACTCGACGAACATATAAAACCTTTAATTATGAAACAGTAAACAAAGTCAAGGATAATAAAAGAGGGTAAGACTCCCAACAGAAAAATGGAACGAAGATCAAAGGAAACGACTCGTTTTCGAAAATTAAAATTAGTCCAGGGTGAACAATGAAAACAAAAATAAAGGTAATGAGATCCTCCAACCATGGGTGAGGTCACAAGAACGGACCTCTAGGGTCCCTGCCCCCTCGGACCACCCGACGGCAGATGCCCCAACGTGTCTCAGCCTGTGCTGACTTCGCTGAATCGTCGTCGTCGTCCTCCAACCAGTATCTCCTAGAACGAAACTAGATACAGTAGCTCACAAGACGGGTACAAAAGGAGATTCTCCAAATATCAAAGACCAGAATGTAAATCCTGAAATTAGGTAAAACTCAAATAGAAACACATACCACAATCCTTCACATTAAAGTAAGATAATGTACATCAACAGGTTAAAAGGGTCGTGATAAATAACTTCTCCGACGAAACGAGGTAACATATAAGAACGGCGGAAACAGTTTTTATTCCATGGGTATCCAGGTACCCAAATAAAGACCCGAAAGACAGAACAAGGTGACCAGATATAAATACAAAAACACGACCATGGTATGAGAGAACTACTGACATCGAAACATCATATGAGACTTCAGTCCTTCCAACTAAGGAGGTCGAGGTAAGAAAAAAGAGTTCTGACGAAATCGATAAGTCCCAGAAAACACAAAGGTATACTTAACACTTTAAAAAACAAGATCAAGACACCTTTTACGGTAACCATTAAACTATCCCTAGTGTAACTTAAACATCTAACGCAAACCATCATATCAGTAAAAGTGTCCACACGACAAAGAATGGACTTCTTAACTGTCAAATTTTTGAGAACGTTACAGTCGTCAAAAGAAGACTTTTCGTAGACAAAAGTTCGTAGACAAATATCGTACGAGTGTTTTAATGGATGTCTAGTAAGGGTTTACAAGTCATAAAATATATGATCTTGAATAAAACTGGACAAACTTTGGTGTACATCAGTCCTTAATCCACCACGTACAGGGTTAAAAAACAAACAAACAAACCCCCCTACCACCACCACCACCATTTACGTTCTCGTTATAGAAGACATTTAATTTTCTTTTTACTTCGATAGTACACTACACGTCTACAATCTATGACTTGATTTTTGGTTTCATGATAGATCACTATTTGCACCATAGTAATCATTCCTCAAAAAAAATTTCATAACACGATTTAAACTCATTTGAGGGCTTCTATCACTTCCGGTCCCTTCGGACCGTACGACGTCAGGTACCCCAGCATGTCCTGACTCGTTGACTTGTTGTCGTCGTTTAATATGATTCATAAATTTTACCTATTGGGTACATCACAAAGTAGAGAATCTCACATAAATATACACTGTTATAAATAATTATAACACATCATTGAATGTCTTGATTAAAGTAGTATTCGATGTATGGATTTGATGTTCAAGTCAACGGTTCAACATAGGTTGAGGGACAGGTACCCTAAGAGGTCCGTTCCTATGACCTCATACAACGGTACGGGAAGAGGTGCCCTAGAAGGAGTGGGTCCCCAGTTTGGTTACAGAAAATGTAGAGGATATAACCGTCCACCAAAGAAATGGTTCCCCGTGTCACTTTAAAACTTGAATTTATTTTATTTTATAGAGTTTCACGATGAGTAAACTTACTTTGAGACAGTGACAATTTTGTAGTTTCACACGACCTTACGAAAAATAAAATGATTCTCGTAAGTAAAATCAGGTAATCAAGACTTAAGTTTGAAACTCGTCTTTCTAAAAAAATTATATAAATCAAGTCAATTATAACCGAGTTATAAAACAGAGAGAGTTGGGTAAGTGCTTAGACAGAGAGTGATCATTAGGTTGATGTACATAGATCTTGACGTTAGTTCTAAATACTTCTTATCTCTTCTTTTCTTTCCCGTTTTCCTTTCCCATCTTTCCTCAGTGATCTATAGACTGAAAGGACTTCAATGAAAGGTAATCATCTTTGGTTTCATATATTTTAGTCAGAGAGAGACCAATTAAGGGAACTTTCCGTCTTGTATTGAGTAAAGGGAAACATAGGACAAGAGAAAGTAATTGGGTCTTAGTTTGAGTACCATCTAAGAGTCCTTTGACTTAAACTTACCAAGTATCCTTTTTTAATGTTATTATCTTTTAATTTTATAATGAAAATTAGATTATACTACATCGAAAATAAATATAGTTAAACATAAGGATGTTCAAGGTTTTCACGGTTGGTTAATGGTTACATATAATTTATCTAGAAAGATCCTAAAAGGTTCCGTCTTTTCCTGTATTTATTTGGGACTAAAGGGGAATGTTTCTTTAGGGACTTATCCATGTCTCGAAATTAATATTCGTACTTTATTAATCATATATCTTTTTATTATTTATAGGGTTTAATATTTCTTTCTATTAACTACACTTTTGTAATCAAGTAAATTATCACATTTATTGTTTGAAAAAGTATATAATACCCAAAAAAGGAAAATCGATAATGTCGTCTGTAAAAAAATACGGTAAAAAATTCTAAACCCTTCTTAATTTAAATTGATTGAACGATGAACTCTTCGTCATATCCCAAAACTAATTCTTGTGATGGAGTCCTCGATCGGACAAACCTAAACCTAGGTCACTCCGAGACTCACCTAATGAATTGGAAGAGTGGAGTCAAAAGAATAGACATTTTATCTCTTTACTACCATGAATGAAATGGTTTAACAACCTCCTGATTTTCATTAAGAACATTTTGGACCCTACGTTATTCGTGAGATAATTACAGTCAAGAATAACGAGTATCTGTCTAATATAGTGTCCATTGGAAAGTGAGTCAGGGTCCCGAACATGTTGATTTTATAAAACGAGCGACAGAGAAAAAAAGACTAACCTGTTTAACTCGTCATACGCAAAATTAACTAAGTCCTTCTTCTTCCACCTATACACAATCTTAGAACCTGGTAAAATACTTTTTCGGTTCTGAATTCAACATCGAACTCCTTTTCATGTCTACGTACAATCCTTTTAATTGGACTGAAAGTAACAAATCGTCTCCATCTTTCACTCCTAATCTTCTGATCGTTCTGAGGTCTACACTCAAAGACTAAACATCGTCGTCCTCATCTTTCCGGCTTTTGTACACTAAGTGTCTATTACCAATTCTGTCCGCCTCTCCGTCGTCTCATCCCTCTGGGTCCTTTTCTGTCCCGACGAACATTTATTTCATCTCCCCCCGGTTCAACATCTTGACACATCCACACTGTGTGTGACGTGGTCGGTCACCACTCCAGTGTTTGTATGGCCCACGAGGTCGACACCGTCGTGAAATAGGATTTCTAGACCTCTCGGTCAGGTAGAGTCCTCCGGGTGACACCGTAAATATCTGATAACAAACAACCACAAGTCAACGATTCAACACAGACTGAGACGTTGGGGTACCTGATATCTGAGAGTCCGAGGAGACAAATACCCCAAAAGGTCCGTTCTTATGATCTCACCCAACGGCAAAGGAAGAGGTCTCCTAGAAGTTATTACGTATAATTACTTTATGAATTTATATAAAAATACGTAAGAAATATAGAACCTTTAAACTTTTCCATTTTATTTTGTAAAACCGATGTCATACTTCATGTAAGGACTTTTAGGAGTGCAAGTTTTTTTTCTTTTTTAAGTGAATTTTATTGTCTGGAATTCCCTTTTTACCCGACCCCTTTCTGGTGAGTTTGGGACTTGTTGACTTGATCTCGTCACCAAGAGTTTGTAACGACGAGTGACTTTTGTGTATCTCTTATAAACTTGTGGCGATTACGGGACCGAGGGTGGGGGTCTGTAAGATTTAATTTACCATACTCCCCTCTCGGATCCGTAGTCCTAAGATTTTCCAGGTGTTCACTACTATTGTCCCTCGTCTCAAACTCTTGGTCAGCTGTCGTAATTGTCTCTGTTATTGTCAGGTTTGCTCTTGTGTAAATTTTCTTGCACTACACTTTAAGGACTGTTCATTTCTTTACGATCCCGAAGGGTCCACCGCGATCACCATTCCTTGGGCGGACGGTTACGTCCTCTACGTTCTCTGTCACTCAAGCTAGGGATCCAACCCTTCTAGGATACCTCCTCCCGTACTGTTGTGTGAGGTCACAAGAACGGTCCTCTTAGGGTACCTGTCTCCTCGGACCGTCAGATACCAGTCAACCCAACGTTTCTCAGCCTGTGCTGAGTTCGCTGACTCGTGCGTGTGTTACTCTACGATATCATTGAATCTCTCGACATGGAAATTTTTTTTAACCTCCACAGAACTGTTTACTGTCAAATACCTTCTGTCTGTGACGATTAACTACCTTCGTTCCCGTCTCCTCGTAGTGGGAGTTTTCAACGTCTGAAACGTGTTTTAATCTCTACGGTCTCTGTCTACCGAGACTGGACAACAGACAACAACGAAAACACGTCTAGATCTTCTTTACGTTTTATTCGTAATAGTTATACCTCATGTACCGACTCGATTCGTATCCCCTGTCGCCCTACGGTGTCTCACTTTTGCACAGTAAACCCATGGTATAAGAAGGTCCGGTCCTCATTAGGTAGTCAGTCGGTACACTGAAAATAGACAACCAAGAACCATCGTGTCCTGTAATTTCACGATCCTTTTTAATGGATGTATGGTTGGACGAAAGACGTGATAAGATTGTAATGAGGGGATAAATTGTTAGTGTACACTCGACTAAATATGGTGTGTTTTGTCACAAGATTGTGTCGTCTGATGATGATAAGGTGACGTATAGACTAGAAACTGAAACCAATTGGACGGGAATAAATTGAATCGAGGACACCGACCCCGACACACGAGTCAGCGAACTCAGTACAGACTGAGAAACCTGGTATCGGACGGTGCGAGGAGACAGGTACCTTAAAAGGTTCGTTTTTATGACCTTACCCAACGGTAAAGGAAGAGGTCCCCTAGAAGGGTTGGGTCCCTACCTTGCATGTAAAAGATATAACGTCCGTCTAAGAAATGGTGACTCGGTGGTCCGTCCAACCGGAATACGGAGGAGACTGAAACCGGACTCTTCCACGAACTAAGTATGTTAAACCCCGTTGAACTAAATTTATCGTTCTCACGTTGATTAGGTTTACCTCGTGGGTCTGAACGCGGAAGAGTTATAGGAAACACACAAACGCACACATTTAATGATAAAAACACATTAGTGATAACCGTTTCGTCTAATTCCTTGTAAGAAAATTCGACTCACGAATGGAAAAACATTAAAAACGAACAGAAAATTTCTATTGACAGAAATCGTCAAACCTAACGTCATGTTTATTTTAATACGACAGAAAAGTGACTCTAAAATCGTACTACCTGAACCTTTTACTACAACTACCGTCTTTAATGAACTGAATCCAGAGATGTTAGAGTTGGATTTGAACGAAGACTACCATATTAGGTGTGACTTTCGTATCTAACTATATCTAAACAACATCTGTATTACACTCTCTCTAGTTTCGATTAAATAACTATATGACTCTAATCGGATACTCGATACTTATTACACTCTTTCTTATCTTTCTATCTATCTCACCACTTTCTTTCTTTCACATCAACGACTCAGTACAGGTTGAGAAACCCTGGGGTACCTGCCTTCAGACGGTCCAAGGAGACAGGTACCTTAAGAGATCCGTTCTTATGACCTCACC
This sequence comes from Capra ibex, assembly GCA_006410555.1. Taxonomy (NCBI): domain Eukaryota; kingdom Metazoa; phylum Chordata; class Mammalia; order Artiodactyla; family Bovidae; genus Capra; species Capra ibex. Next base: position 30,159,218 of record SJYO01052474.1, read on the forward strand.
TAACGGTAAGGGAAGAGGTCCCCTAGAAAGGTTGGGTCCCCAACTTGGACCAAGAGGGTGTAACATCCGTCTAAGAAATGGGAGACTCGGTGTTCCCTCTCGAGAACCTTTACCTCACCATCGTACTTCATATATTTAACAGAACTGTTTTGGTTCAATGGAACTCAGTGATTACCTTTCGTTTACGGACTTTAATGTAATTTTATACATACCTCAATTTTTATTTTCTTTTTCAGTTTCGAAATGGAATGATAACCCAACCAGTTTTTCAAGTAAACCCAAAAAGAAGTTCTACAAAAAGACCTTTTCAAAAGTAAAATATTCAAAACGACATCAACAAACTAAAAAAAAATGGATTTTATATTAATAAGAGGGTGGAGACGACGGAAAGAGACATGGGGGTTTGGTACCTAAATCTGAAATTCTCGATCTTCCTTTAGATCCTTAAAGGTTCAAGTAAAGAGAGAAAACCACCTATCCTTTGACTCAGGGTTTCTTCGACTCTCTCAGAGACTCCCAGTGTATCGTCTCGGTTGTCACTTCCGAAAGAACTAAGATCAAGTCATGAGAAATATCATTAATCTTTATTTTATTGAAAATGAGTGTTCTGTTTTAAACTCAGACCTAGATGTCTACTAGTCGTCGTGCAGGTACCTATGTAGTAACACACGGTAACATTCCATCTGAAAAAGTTTCTAGTCTTCCTTAACTATAGGTTCTTACTTGTTTCCGTCGAGTTGTAAAAAGTCTATAGTCAAGGTAACCCTTCTCATCCTCTTCGTCTATACATAACACCATCCGTCTTATTACGTGGGGTTGGGGGTGGGTCCCTACAGGACCTTGGACACTAATAATGGAATATACTGTTTTTACCCAAAACGATTACATCAATGATAATTCCTACAAACCACGTCTCTTATAAGACTTAATAGACTCACCCGGGTTGAGATTAGTGAATTTTGGTATTTTGACCTTCTCCCTCCGTTCTCTCACCCAGACTCTCAGGATGTACTCTAGACCAAGTCGACGACCACCGAAACTTCAACCTCTTCCTCCGTCGGTCCTCGGTTCCGGACACGACCAAAGAACGACTCTTGTCGGGAATCACAAGTCCGTCCATCTTTTGTTCATAGAACCAGGGTCCTTCTCTTCGTATGGGCTAAGACGGGTTTTTTGTTCACTTGTCCTTTACGTAAGAGGAAATCTCGGAGGTCTTTCCTTTTGTAAGACGGTTGTGGAACCTAAAATCAGGTCAGTCTGGGTATGGTCTGAAGACTGGAATGTCATACATTTCATTATTTCAAAAGAACAACTTCGGTACTTTAAACTCTATTAAACATTCCTTCGTTACTTTTTAATTACCTCTACGTGTCGGTGAATTAAATAATGGAAACACCTAAAACTGATTTCTTTGAGTAACTCTTTTCATTAACATGATAGTCTATCTTCCTCTTAACCTCGTATAAACTGGGAAATATTTCTTACATTCATGATAACGAGTACTGGTAGAAAGAGACTCCATGTCTCAGGAACATTTAAGATTTGGAGACGGGTCTTAAAAATCCACATTCGCAACCAAAGAAGTCGGATCTAATGGTAAATGAAGTATACACAAAGAATGAGTAATATGACCACAATATTCCAAATCCGAGGTGACGGTCCCGTTCCTCCTCACCATACACAAGTTGGAAGTGACTTTAGAATTCAGAACTACTTAATGAATTAACATAAGAAGAATCGGAGGTAGAGTGAATGCTTACACAGGCACCAAGACGACCAAAGATAAGACCTAAAATAGAAGAAGTTTCAGTAAAACAATCATTTACTGTTTCGGTCCGAAACTTGGATTCACCAGTTCGTGACGTGACGTTAAAATTGTGACAACAGGGTCCCTATACGGACTAGTTTACTGTTTTATTTCTGGCACTACATTTGTTCTCCAGTACACTTCAATGACCGGGTCTACACCCATGACACTCAAAAGGAAGTCTAAGAACAACTCCTGATAATGTTTCTCTGTTTAAGTTGTTAAAATTTATAAAATAAGTCATTATTTACGGAGACCATGTAATAAAAAGAAGTCATCATCCGTAGACATAACAATTACAATTTGTAGAGATTGGTCGAGTGTCTGGTTTAAAAAAATCCTTCAAAACAACCTTATGTCAGTGTCAACAATCAAATACACAATACATACGACCGACGAAAACCTACTGTTACCAACCGACACTGTCTTTAGTATACCAGGTGTTTTATTACTCATAGACCGAGAATTGTTTTAACGTCTGGAGACAAGAGATTAAAGTCGTTTACTATAAAGATTTATAGGTATAATGGTAAATATAGGTATAACGGTTTAACAGGAGATGTTTCAATCGTAGGAGTAAGAGGATGGTCCCTTCATTCGAGTAAGTAATAGGACCAGTCGGAGTCTATACTGGGATTACGGGTAAAACTGGTCGAAACTCTATACCAGGTGGGTAAAAAGACTTAAATTGTTAAGTGTAGTACTTATTGTTAGTTTGGTTTTGAGCCTATATTCTGAAGTCTTCTTATAGACACCACAGAGGAGGGAGAGAGGGAAAGAAGGATAACAATTTAACAGTGAGACCTTAGCCTCTTTACAAAAGGTTCAGTAATGGGGTACACTATTATTGAGGACATTACCCTAAAAAAGTACGTATTTTTATTACTATCTTTGATTACTAGACGAAAAATTGTATACGTAGTCTTTGAGTTAATTTTTGGTGTCTGTACAGTATCGTGTCACCTAATTTTCTTTAAGATTCGTCTGTCAACAAAACCTTTTGTCTTCCATCATTAAGTTTACTTTTCGTTGGTGAACATTCCCCATAAATAGAAACAAAAGGTCGACAAGTTGTCGTCTCGAGAGAATAAAGAACTCTTAAAGGATGAAACACTCAAACTCACCCTGTATCTTGAGTAATATTGTCATGAAAAAAAAAAAAAAAAAAAACGACAAAGAATATCGTTCTCTCTGGATCTGAGTCCAAATATTGATGGACTGGATTCCTCTTGTGGGAGAACACCAGTATGTGGAAGACGTTCTCGTTCAAGTATTTCCTCGGTACGGCAACTACAAGGACCACCGTAGGTCCCGTACGCCAGTGTGGTCGTCATAAAACTACACGCTCGGGCTCAGAGACATAACAAAACGTCACGACAGGTGTCCCCTGTCGATACACAAACGATACACAAACCCTGTACGATGTACCAATACATTGAAGACCTAGAACAGGAGGTCGGACAGGGTGTTAATACACTCGAGGACGTATAGGTAGTCAATGAAGGGAAGGATGAACTTAGTCGAGTTCAACCAAAGGCCAAAGTTCAACCGTTGATCCTTAAGACTTAGGTCTTTAGAAGACCTTCACAATACAATCGTCACTCGATGTCACTAGAAGTTTGTGAAAAAAATTTTTTTAAATTTGGTTTTGGTGGTAATATGTTACCTCTTCCGTTACCGTGGGGTGAGGTCATTAGAACGAACCTTTTAGGGTACCTACCTCCTCGGACCATCCGATGTCAGGTACCTCAGTGATTCTCAACCTGTGTTGACTCGCTGAAGGGAAAGTGAAAAGTGAAAGTACGTAACCTCTTTCTTTACCCTTGGGTGAGGTGACAAGAACGGACCTCTTAGGGTTCCTGCTTCCTCGGACCACCCGACGGCAGATACCCCAACGTGTCTCAACCTGTGTTGACTTCGCTACATCGTCGTTGTCGTCGTAATATGTTTGAATGAAATTTTAGGATTCAAAAACGTAATATTTAAATAATTAATATTTATTATATTAAGGACAGTGTATCATAAAACAAAACCTCTTCCTTTACCGTTGGGCGAGGTCATAAGAACGGTCCTCTTAGGGTCCCTACCCCCTCGGACTACCCGACGGCAGAGACCCCAGTGTGTCTCAGCCTGTGCTGACTTCACTGAATCGTCGTCACAAAACAAATACACGAAATTTTCTAAATAAAAAAGTTCAGAACCTTAACGTCTAAATTGAATTTCAAATACCGTTTTGGGTATGAATAGTTTGGGTAGTTGACTGAAATAAAAGTGGATTTTTTTTTACAATGGTACGTAAGGTACTTTTGACGACCTTTCAATTAGGTAGTACTCGAGACTTTTAGGAACGTGTAGAAAAGACCTACACGACAATTACACTCCAGAACCAGTGAAAAAAAAAAAAAAATCGGACCCGATTAACATACGGGACAAGTCGAGTTGAAGATCCTTCCATCATGTATTATTGTTAGTAAAAATTAAGAAAGTTTTGACAAAGTCACACGTGGTCAGTGAACCTCAACTATACACGATTCCCGAAAAAAAAAAAAAAAATTGTATGCACACCGTCCAACCTTTCCGACTCTTAATTGTGGGGGTCTTTCATCAGAAGTCAGTCCCTGACAGTTCTTCCCAAACATATACGGTCAGTAGTTGGTCCACCCTATGAAGTCTACCCAATAGAGGTCAGTGAGTCACAGCATCGGTCGTATACGACGTGAAAAGTGACGGACGGAAGGAAGGAACATTACGAAGAGTGAGGTCATGACCGAAGGGGGCTTATTTGATTGACGTGAACTTAAGAACGGCGTCCCAGATGGAAACCCTGTTACGTCTGATTCGATCTATGGTACTTATGAAGAAGGAAAGTTGTTCCGGATATAGAAGAGACTCAAACTTCTAGTCAAGTCAGTAAGTCAACACAGACTGAGAAACTCTGGGGTACTTGACGTGGTGTGGTCCGGAGGGACAGGTACTTGTTGAGGGTCTCGAACACGTCTGGGTACAGGTAGTTCAGTCACTACGGTAGGTTGGTAGAGTAGGAGACAACTAGGGAAGAGTTAGAAAGGGTCGTAGTCCCATAAAAGGTTACTCAGTCAAGAAGAGTAGTCAACCGGTTTCATAACCTCGAAGTCATAGTCAGGAAGGTTACTTATAAGTCCCGATAAGGAAATCCTAACTGACCAACCTAGAGGAACGTCAGGTTCCCTGAGAGTTCTCAGAAGACGTTGTGGTGTCAAGTTTTCGTAGTTAATAAGCCGTGAGTCGAAAAAATATCAGGTTGAGTGTATAAGTGTGTACTGATGACCTTTTTGGTATCGAAACCGATCCACCTGTAAACAACCGTTTCATTCCAGAGACAAAAAATTCTACGATAGATCCAACCAGAATCGAAAAAAAGGTTCCTCGTAGGAAATTAAAGTACCGACGCCAGTGGTAGACGGTACTAAAACCTCGGGTTATTTTATTTCATACAGTGACAAAGGTAACGAAGGGGTAGATAAACGGTACTTCACTACCCTGGTCTACGGTACTAGAAACAAAAACTTACAACTCAAAATTCGGTCGAAAAAGTGAGAAAGTGAAAGTAGTCCTCCGAGAAATCAAGGAGAAGTGAAAGACGGTATTCCCACCCCAGTAGACGTATAGACTGTAATAACTATCAAGAAGGACATTAGAACTAAGGTCGGACACGAAGTAGGTCGGACCGTAAAACGTACTACATGAGACGTATATTCAATTTATTTGGTCCACTGTCATATGTCGGAACTGTATGAGGAAAGGGTTAAACTTTGGTCAGACAACAAGGTACAGGAAAAGATTGACAACGAAGAACTGGATGTATGACTAAAGAGTCCTCCGTCCATTCCACCAGACCGTAAGGGTAGAGAAATTCTTAAAAGGTCAAACTCCTATCGGCATAGGATTGGCGTCAGGATCAGTAGTAGACTAAAGTGGACTGGTAGAGAAAAAGTGTACTACGTTTCCTACTGTACCCAGAAGACGGGACGGGGTGTCTGGACAGATAAGTCCGGAAAAGTTTATGGGGACCCGTTCGTTAGTGACGACGATGGATTCAAACAATTTCACCCAACAATGAATTGTTGGACTTGACCAGACTTGTCGACTTTGTGGTTAGAGACCAGGGAATTAGTCCAGCGACGGACTGTGAAGTCAGTCTCAGGTACTACGTCGTTGTTGACTTCCTGTTCCTACTGGGGCAATACACTGACACGGGGTCCTCGGGAGGAAAAGGGATTGGGGTACCACTAGATCAACACCGTAGGTCTTCGGACCCGATGTGAGTTGAACCACTAAAACCAGTACTCCTTGTTCTATACACGATGGGTACGGAGAAAGGACCCTATTACCACACATTACCATTTAAACATTCCGGGGTTTCAAATGTCTCTTCAGTAAGTACATTCGTAAAGGTCATAATCACCGTTAGTTTAGGAATTTGATTTCGGAAGGAGTTTAGTACAGCCCTACCACTGTCAAATGGGTGGAAAAACACTGTAACAGGGATAGTATAATGGGGAGACTCAGACCGTTAGATATCTAGAAAGACAAATCTTCTCACAGAATCCTGTCTCATGGGTCTTTGTGTTGAACTTCGTTCTTAAATAAACACACAGTCACTACATGATTCCTTCACAAAGGTTCACTTTGGTCATTCCTTCGCTTTCTTCGTTCTCCCCTTCCCTCCCTCTCGTTCGTCCCTACTCAAGGGTCCACTCCAGAGTGGTTCCCATCAAAGTCAGACTGGGTGTCCCTTACAATCACATACTCAACTGTGGTACATAAAAACAGGAGTGGGATCCTGTTCCTGAACCCGAAGGTATTGTGCGTGGGTAGAGAGAAAACCCTTCCGACTCCCTCCGTCTAAAGATCGAGTGATACTTACTTTTGTTTCGGGTTGGTCGGATTCGTTTCTACATATAGTTAATTACATTGACTTAACAGGTGTCTAAGAAGGTTAAAATCCGAAACCCTTAGAACTAAATATCCAAGTACAACGGTTTTACTTGTGGTCGAAGTAAAACTAAGAACCTCGAGACAGGAGGAGACCCACGGCCTGAGTAAATATGGGATCTAAAGGAGTACCATCGCAATACCCCGGACTGTGAGAAGAGTGTAACATCCGGACTCCGAGGATGTCTTCTCACTCCTTTGAAGGAACCTCCTGAATTATTCAGAGTGTAAAGTAACCAGTTTTACACTATGTACGGATAGGGACTTGATCGGTGACACTAGTCCACGTTCTACGAAACGACCTGAATTGTGTCCCCACTCTAGATGGGAGAGTTTGGTGTGTCGAGGAAACATGACCCCTACCCCCACAAGACAACTTTTACTCCAGGTTCCCCTTTTTTCCCCTTTACCTACGACATCTTCTTCGGTCGTTCAAAGGTGGGAAGAAATCCTACGTCGTTTCGAGGTTATAATTCTACGGGTTCATCGAATATTTAAATCAATATAACTCGGCTTAGTATCGGGGACATATATTATCGATATAGAGATTTTATGATAATCTGACAGAAAAAGGAAACCTCAAACGAACTACAAAAATTTTATCTTGGTACTTAGAGTTAAACCTTTATTTCTAAATTTCTATAGACTGTAAATATTAAAGATAGGAAAGTCTCTCTTTAGGATTTTAGAAGACAGAGTCTTATATTAATAAAAAAGGTCTATGGGTACGAATGTTTGAAAGACCTGTTTATCGTAACGGGTCCTGGTAACGTTCAGTTTCGAGAGTAACTTATCTTACTCGACACATTTTATTTGTAAAACCACATCCAGGTTCTCTTGATATGGAAAAATATAGACTCTTTTACCAAATTTTGAGTGACGTATGTGTCCTCATTCATCAAATTACAATGAAGAAATTCACACGGTAGTCTTGAAAAAAAAAATTATCTTAATATACTTTCTGAGTGATCAAATAAAGGTACCTCTTAACCAAAGAAAATTTTCTATAATGTGATTCCTTATAAGGTATGTTTGTTGAGTATAAAAGATATCAGAATAAAAGTCAAAGAAAATTTCTAACTTGATCCTAAGCATAGTCCCAAAGGACTTAGTCTGGTCCCGACTACAATGTTGTTCTATTATGAAAACGGTAGAAGTCATTGTCCGGTTCTACCGTACCCGACAAAATCTGGAATGTCTCTATGTAGTATTAAATCTTCGACACTATCATTTACGACCGTATGAATATTTATTCATTTCACCGAATTTGTCGTCAAAGCTCGAAAAAAAAAAAAGAAGTCTAAAAAAATAATGGGGTTTTACATTATTGTATGTGTAAACCTGTCTATTAGATCTCATCTTGACCAATTAAATCCTTATATCTCTAGAAAGTTACACAAGAGATTGTTATAAAGGAGAAAATCTTTTAATGGGCTTCCTTTAGTAATCTCTTGAAAATGTCAATCCTTTTCAATATCCTTATCTTATTAAATTACGGTAAAGACTAGACATATTCATGTAAAGACTACTCTTAAATTTCTTTAATTCCAAAAAAAAAAAGAGCGTAGGGTCTAGTTGAACTAGACTACTCGAAGAAATCACCTTAGTCGAAGGACTCTGACGATTAATATAAGCGTAACTACTCCAATTTAAAGATTCAAACTTTCCGACTTCCTTTCTAGGGTCAACCTATTGTTATAGTTATTCGGGTGAAACACCTCTAGATAGACTCAATCGTAGTGTGGGTCCTTTAAGATCTAGAGAGTCTAGAAGAAAAGAGTTAAAAAGGTTGAGACAATAAGTAAAAGAAACAGTTAACTTGGTTCGAGGATCACAATACAATACGATATAATTGTTTATTCTATCAAACGTCTATAAGGGAATTCTTTTTTCTATAAAAAAAGACAGGAAATAAAAACTATTATATTTCTGTTACAAAACGTTTTACCAACTCAATAAACTCTTGGGTGGACCGGGTTTTGACTTCGTAGTCTGTTTTTAAAGAGTAAGGTTGAGGACGTAGAAAGAGACGGGGAAGGAAGTAGTAACGGCTGTAGGAACTTACTCGTCAAACGAGAGTGACGGAGGTGAAGAAGTCACGGTGCAGAGAGGAGGTGGAGGGTGGTAGACCGAACATGGGGGTAGTAAGACGACTTTGAAAGAAGTTTTTAATACCCACTATTATCCGTCTCGAAGAATTATGAGTAAGGTGACAGACGTTTTTGACCTACGACACAAAATACAGGAAACAAACTTTTATATGGAGGAAGGAAAGAACTACATATCCTGGATGACAGAGACAAATTAAAAGGAAAAATATTGTAAGGAGTGTAAAAGACAAATATGGGAGAGAAAACCGTAGAAATGACCTTCGTAAAAAATTTTTCTTTATATTGTCTAGTTCGATTACATGGTGAGGATAAGAAAGGGAGAGAAAAGAGGATAAGACTTCAACAAAACAGTAATTATATGAAAAGATGTAAACACACAGACGTATATCACATACTATGAAACAAAATTTTGAGTGTATATGTCTTAGAGACGTCGAACGAAAACGACTTCCAATACATAAACTCTAAATAGACAAAACCATATAGATCTAAATCAAGTAAAATTAAAGATACAAATACTTAATTACATTAGAAGACAAATACTTAATTACAGTCAAAGTTGATGGGAAATTTATGTCTGAGAATTTTAATTCTGACAAAAATCTCGTCAAAATCCAAGTGTCGTTTTAATTTCCCTTTCATGTCTCTAAAGGGTATATGTAAGATGGTGGTTGTGTACGGACTGTAGGAGGTAATAGGTGTAGAGGGTTCTTTGAATGTAAACAATGTCAACTACTTACATGTAACTGTGTAGTTTCAGTAGGTTTCGGGTATCAAATATAGTGGTACGTGAAGCACACAACACATAAGATACCTGAACCATTTTACATATTACTACACATAGGTGGTAATACCATACCTTATCAAAGTGACGGGACTTTTAGGAGAACACAAGTAGGACGAGTAGGGAAGGAGTTCGGTTTGGGGACTTTTGGTGACTAGAAAAATGACAGAGGTATCAAAACAGAAAACTATTCTTCTAGTATATCAATCTTATTATATCAGACATCGGAAAAGACTAAACGTAGAAAAACGAAACAAGGTAGAAGAGTTATTTTATACTTGTCCCTGTGGACGACCCTCTCTTTCCACATTTTCTAGTCCATCTTCTAACTTCTCTTTCCTAGGTAGTAGTGATGGTAGTAGGGTCCTTCGTTTTTTTGACTGAGTGATCTCTTTACATTGTTCTAAAGACCCAGGAAAGTTCTAAGTTTGACACCGGACTCTGATATCTAAATTTTGCTCAGTAGACACACTAAGGATACTGTTGATTAAAAAAGGACAAACCCACGTTTTTTGGGACTTCGTTCTATATAAGTGTGTACCTAACTCCAAAATATCCCACTCGAGTTAACTCTCTTTCTTCCTTGTCCCTCATCTTTCATAAACGTTTCCTCATGATACGGCTACTATTGTCTTAGACACGACTTCTTCTGTTTCACTACTCTCCCCTAACTACCTATTGTTCTTTCACCGTCCTATTTCCCTAGTTTACGGAGGTGTAGTGACTTCTTGGTACACCAATATACCTTCATGAACATAGTTATTTGACGTGTCGATACGTCCTCCTTCAATCTAGAAAGATGAACTTTTCCAAGTAAAAAAATTTTCTACATTTCTAGGATGCACAGTGGTATTTTGTTCACTGACTTCCCCGTTTTCCATTTACTCTCACCTAATACCTTTAGTTCTTTAACTCTTCGTCCCCGAAAAACTACCCAGTAGGTGAATAACTTTAGTGGCTCCTATTTCCAGTCTTTGGTTTGTCTTATCTTCTGAAAAGACCCTTGTCTTCTGATCACTTACTCCTCCACACTGATCCTCCACTCGTCTTCTCACCCTCTTCTGTATCTTTCTTACGATATATAGGGTTACTACAATCGTAATTTTCTTGTCTCTGACAACGTCCTCCCTTTCCCACTCTATTAAACTTTCATCGTTCCTTGTGTGGATGGAGTTGAGGACCGGGACTATAAACGAGTCCTGGGTCCATCTAATATTCATTTCGTTTCTCTACTTCCCTTATAAACTTCTTTCTTCTTGTCGACCAGTGTCCAACCCCAGTGTCCTCTGTGACCTTCCCAAACACACTCTTCTCTCCATTCACCTCTTCTGTTTATCTTAAACACTCTTTTTCTTGGTCAATCTCTCTGACCCGGAGGACGTCTAACCACTTCATAACTTATGGACCCCTCCACTTCTACTACCCTAATCACCACTCTCCGAGTGGAACCCCAAAGGGTCCCCCGCTATCACTATTTCTTGTCAGTTACGTCCTCTGAATTCTCTGTTCCCAAACTAGGGACCCAGTCCTTCTAGGGGACTTCCTCCCGTACCGTTGGGTGAGGGTACAAGAACGGACATCTTAGGGTACCTGTCTCCTCGGACCGTTAGGTATCCCAGCGTGTCTTAGTCTGTGTTGATTTCATTGAATCGTACGTGCGGGTGTAGACCACTATGAGAGTCCCCACACAATCGGAGTCCGTAATTAAACGTCACACCGGAGTCCTGACGACCAGACAGTCCTCGACTCTCGAGATCTTAGTAGACGGTGTTAATCAAGGTAATGGAACCTGTTCCGTGGTTCGGAGAGTTTTGGACAGAACCGTGTACACACTACTCATCAACCAGATTTATTATAAAAATTAAAAAAGTCTATAAATTTTATAGACTCTTATTTCTTTACCCCAGTACGGTGACCATTCAAACATCATGATTTTAATTTATAAGTAGAACGTTTAGTTACTACATAACCCTCTATTATAATCCTTCTTACTCTTTATAGACTCTTAAATATGTAGACGATGCAAACCGGAGTTTTGTACAATTACTAGAGTCGTCTTGTTTATTCACTGTCTTGTTAAGTCGTATAAAATCTCTGTAAACCAATACGGAGGGACGATTCCGTCTATGTGAAGTATTGAGTATTTATACTCAACCATTATATAAATACTAGAGAGTTTACGACTTAGCATTTCAACTTTGACTTAACGGTTGGCAATAGAGAGTAGGAAAAAGGTAAGAGAACAGGGGCGTAGGCTAGACATAATAATCAATTGTCATAATAAGATTGTCATCTTATTACATACTTACTCTGTAAACTTTTGTATATTAACCATTTCCGTTACTCAATCACTACTTTTACGAGGAAGTTTTAATTATAAAAATTATAAATCTAATTAAAAGATTGGATGAAACAACTTAACTACCTAGTTAAGTCAGTCAGGATATTGGTGTGATCATTGCATGACTAATTTTGGACCTCACACAACGGCACGAGAGGAGGTCCCATTTTTGTCGAATAAAGTTAGGTTTAACACCTTGTCGAAACAGAGGTTAGTCTACTACTTAGTAGGATCGACACCTCGAAAAGGACTCTAGACCGATACATCGACTCAAACCACAGGACCATCCGTAAAACAGCTTACCGAATCTAAGCAATCCCTCTCTTCAGAGATTCCTTTTTTTTTTTTTTTTTGTCGTTTCGAACTCGAACCAACCTTTTCCTGTAATAAATTATATTTTCCACCCGTTACACATGTAATTTATAAGGAACAAAATTTTATTTTTACGATATATTTGTGCAATAACCTGTACTGATTCGTTGATAGTGAGAGTGAAAGTTTTTGGAATATGTACACTTAATTAAGGTGAGTTCGTTTCAATTTCAACCTTATAAAGTCCTCAACTTTTTATCTAAACGTATACTTACTTTCACCAATTCATCATAGAAAAAAAACACTATGACTTACATCGAAATTTTAAAACACAAACTCTTGGTACCGTATAATCGAATCAAAGTAGGATCTATAACATGGATGTCAAACTCATTAACCGGTGATCTACCGTCCCGACATTATTTTCTAGTGTTCGGTATTGCCCGTAAGTCCCGACAGGACACGAATCAAAGAGTCAAGTCAGTCAAGTCAAGTCAGCGAGTCAGAACAGACTGAGAGACGTTGAGGTACCTGACGTCGTGCGGTCCGAAGGGACAGGTAGTGGTTGAGGAACTCGAACGAGTTTGAGTACAGGTAGCTCAGTCACTATGGTAGGTTGGCAGAGTAAGAGACAGTAAGGGAAGAGGACGGAAGTTAAAACAGTTCGTAGTCCCAGTAAGGATTACTGAGTCAAGAAACGTGGTCCATCGGTTTCATAACCGTAAAGTCGAAGTCGTAGTCAGGAGGTCACTTGTAAATCCTGACTAAAGGAAATCCTACCTGACCGACCTGGAGGAACGTCAGGTTCCCTGAGAGTTCTCAGAAGAGTTTGTGGTGTCAAGTTCTCGTAGTTAAGATACCGTGAGTCGAAAGAAATATCAGGTTGAGAGTGTAGGTATGTACTGATGACCTTTTTGGTATCGAAACTGATCTACCTGGAAACGACCGTTTCATTACAGAGACGAAAAATTATACGACAGATCCAACCAGTATCGAAAAAAGGGTTCCTCGTTCGTAGAAAATTAAAGTACCGACGTCAGTGGTAGACGTCACTAAAACCTCGAGTTCTTTTACTTCAGACAGTGACAAAGGTAACAAAGGAGTAGATAAACGGTACTTCACTACCCTGGTTTGCGGTACTAGAATCAAAAGACTTACGACTCGAAATTCGGTCGAAAAAGTAAGAGGAGAAAGTGAAAGTAGTTCTCCGAGAAGTCAAGGAGAAGTGAAAGACGGTATTCCCACCATAGTAGACGTATGGACTCCATAACTATGAAGAGGACCGTTAGACCTAAGGTCAAACACGAACTAGGTCAGGTCGTAAAACGTCCTACATGAGACGTATATTCAATTTATTCGTCCCACTGTTATATGTCGGAACTGTATGAGGAAAGGGTTAAACCTTAGTCAGATAACAAGGTTCAGACCAAGATTGACTACGAAGGACGGGACGTATGTCTAAAGAGTCCTCAGTCCAGTCCACCAGACCATAAGGGCAGAGAAAGTCTTAAAAGGTGTCAAACAACAGTAGATGTGTCAGTTTCCGAAACCGTATTAGTTATTTCGTCTTTATCTACAAAAAGACCTTGAGAGAACGAAAAAGGTACTAGGTCGCCTACAACCGTTAAACTAGAGACCAAGGAGACCGAAAAATTTTAGGCCGAACATGTAGACTTTCAAGTACCAAGTGTATGACGACTTCGGACCGAACCTCTTAAAACTCGTAATGAAACGATCGCACACTCTACTCACGTTAACACACCATCAAACTTGTAAGGAACCGTAATGGGAAGAAACCCTAACCTTAGGAACCGGTGACGATTCAAAAGATTTAAACGACCGTATAACTCGCGTCATGAAAGTATATTAGTAGAAAATCCTAAACTTTATTGAGTTGACCTTAAGGTAGTGGAGGCGATCGAAAAAAACATCACTACGAAGGACTACGGGTGAACTGAAACGTAAGGTCTCACAGACTGAGATCCACTCACTAGTGTCGTAGTACCAATAGACCCAGTACTTCTAGAAAAAACATATCAAGAAAACACATAAGAACGGTGGAGAATTAAAGAAGACGAAGACAATCCAGGTATGTCAAAGACAGGAAATAACACGGGTAGAAACGTACTTTACAAGGGAACCATAGAGATTAAAAGAACTTCTCTATGGATCAGAAAGGGTCAGATAACAAAAGGAGATAAAGAAACGTAACTAGTGACTCCTTCCGAAAAATAAGAAGAAATGATAAGAAATCTTGAGACGAAAGTTTACCTATATAGAAAGGAAAAGAGGAAACGGAGGAGTCTGCTCGTAAAACGGGAAGAAGTAAAGGAAAAGAACCCCTACCAGAACTAGTGACGGAGGACATGTTACAGTGCTTAGAGACAGGTATCAAGAAGTCCGTGAGATAGTATAGATTAGGGAACTTAGATAAGTAGTGAAGGTGACATACTAGTATTCCCCAAAATAAATCCAGTGTGGACTTACCAAAAGGGATGAAAGAAGTTAAATTCAGACTTAAACCGTTACTCCTCAAGTACTAGACTCGGGGTCAGTCGAGGGTCAGAAAAAACGACTGACATATCACGAAGAGGTAGAAACCGGTGTTTCTTATATTAGTTAGACTAAAGACATAACTGGTAGCCCACTACAGGTACACATCTTTGAAGAGAACAGAACAACCTTCTCCTACAAACGATACTGGTCACACAAGAAAACCGTTTTGAGACAATCGGAAACCGAATCAGAGAGTCAACACAGGTTGAGAAAACCTGACATCAGACGGTCCAAGGAAACAGGTATTCCTAAGAGGTCCGTTCTTATGACCTCACCCAATAGCACAGGAGGAGGTCCCCCAGCAGGGTTGGGTCCCTAGGTAGGGTCCAGAGGACGTAACGTCCGTCTAAGAAATAGTAGACTCGACGGTCCGTACTTATGACCTCACCCATCGGATAGGGAAGGGGTTGTCTAGAAAGACTTAGGTCCTTAGTTTAGCTCCAGAGTACGTAACGTCCACCTAAGAAATGCTCGTCGATCGTTCCTTCGGACATGTAAGACATCCGTGTTCGTTAACTTTCGGCTGTTCACCTTTCGGAACATTACACTAAATTTTCGTGTTCAATTCGTGTATGAATCCTAAAAACATTTACGACCACCTCGTCTTTACTTATAATATAACAGAGGTAAGAGTTTCACAACTATCAGAACATCGGTTCTGATGATATACACACTTAAAAAATTTCGTAATATCATTTTACACTATTTATGATAATATCAAAAGAAAAAAAAAAAGTTTCATTACTCTTGTATTCCTGATAACGTTTATTAAGTCGTAGTCTTCTTCTACAGTTTCATTCCTCAATAATCTTTTAATATTTCTTCCATTTTAGACTCTTCTCGAGTAGAAAAATATTTTTTTGTTTTTGGATAACATTTCGGTTTTTCATGTTTCCTTTGAATAGACATTGACAATACCTGTTTCACCGTTATATTTTAAAAATTAAAAAAATTTTTTTTTCTTTTTACTTAAATGATAAAAATTACATTAGAAATGAAGATTAATCCGAAGGGACCACCGAGTCGTCCATTTCACAGACGAAGGTTATGCCCTCTGGACTCAAGTTAGGGGTCCAGCCCTTCTAGGGGACCTCTTCCTTTTCAGTTGGGTGAGGTTATGAGAACGGACCTTTTAAGGTGTCTGTCTCCTCGGACAATCCGATGTCAGGTACCTAACGTTTCTCAGCGTGTTTTGACTTGTTGAAGTGAATGAAGATTAGAACACCAAGAGGTGGTCCCTGTCAAAACTGAAGGTATCGTGGAAACCGTTATAGACCTCTGTAAAAACCAGTAGTGTCAATCCCTCTCCTACGATGACCGTAGGTCACCAGTCCCAACGACGATTTGTCGGATAATACGTGTCCTGTCCACGGTTGTTCTGTTTTTAAGGGACCGGGGTTTACAGTTGTAACGGTTCCATACCATTTGTGTCGGCTTACATAGGTCTCTAAATTTCGACCCCTTCTCCTGTCGTCATTTTCGAGTCACAAATCCGTACTCAAGCCAAGCCTTACACTTTTGATCTTAAAAACAGAGACCACAGACCTTTCTCTTCAATCTTTGTCGTGGAACTTAATTTCTATACATCCGTCCGTTCGGGGTGAGTCGTTGTAAACTTATACACGCCTACCTTGCCCTCGTTGTGTTCGAATTAAAACGGAACCGTTTATTTCCAATCTCACCTCACCGGTCTCAGTCGTGGTACCTTGGTCCGTCCGGTCCCAAACCTAGATTGAGTCCGTAACTAGTCGACCCACTGAGTAAAATGATTCAAAGGTAAGGAAATTTTACCTCCTAAAAAACTTTCTTAACTTTCACATCCATTTTACGGATCCTGTACGGTTCACGAATTATTTATAAAAATCTCAGAATTGATATGAAGAGGGGGTCAACAGAAGTAGGGAAAACCTTTTAACCAATCAGTCTTATATTGATATAACATATTATGACTTATTTTCTCTATCGGAAGAAGTCACTAGTTACACTTCTTTATTTCCTTTTCTTGTCTTACCCTTTCTGATCTCTAGAGAAGTTCTTTTAATCTCTATGGTTCCCTTGTAAAGTACGTTTCTACCCGAGCTATTTCCTGTCTTTACCATACCTGGATTGTCTTCGTCTTCTACAATTCTCCACCGTTCTTATGTACCTTCTTGACATGTTTTTTCTAGAAGTACTGGGTCTATTAGTGCTACCACACTAGTGAGTGGATCTCGGTCTGTAGGACCTTACACTTCAGTTTACCTGGAATCCTTCGTAGTGATGCTTGTTTCGATCACCTCCACTACCTTAAGGTCAACTCGATAAAGTTTAGGACTTTCTACTACGACACTTTCACGACGTGAGTTATACGGGCGTTTAAACCTTTTGAGTCGTCACCGGTGTCCTGACCTTTTCCAGGCAAAAGTAAGCTTAGGGTTTCTTTTCGTTACGGTTTCTTACGAGTTTGATGACGTGTTAACGTGAGTAGAGTGTACGGTCATTTCATTGCGAGTTTTAAGAGGTTCGGTCCGAAGTCGTTATGCACTTGTCACTTGAAGGACTACAAGTTCGACCAAAATCTTTTACGTCTCCTTGGTCTCTAGTTTAATGGTTGTAGGCGACCTAGTACCTTTTTCGTTCTCTCAAGGTCTTTTTGTATATAAAGACGAAATAACTAATACGGTTTCGGAAACTGACACACTTAGTGTTATTTGACACCTTTTAAGAGTTTCTCTGCCCTTATGGTCTGGTGGACTGGACGGAGAACTCTTTAGACATACGTCCAGTCCTTCGTTGTCAAGCTTGACCTGTACCTTGTTGTCTGACCAAGGTTTATCCTTTTCCTCATGCAGTTCTGACAGATAACAGTGGGACGAATAAATTGAAGATACGTCTCATGTAGTACTCTTTGAGACCTGACCTTCTTTGTGTTCGACCTTAGTTCTAACGGTCCTCTTTATAGTTATTGGAGTCTATACGTCTACTGTGGTGGGAATACCGTCTTTCACTTCTCCTTGATTTTTCGGAGAACTACTTTCACTTTCTCCTCTCACTTTTTAAACCGAATTTCGAGTTGTAAGTCTTTTGTTTCTAGTACCGTAGACCAGGGTAGTGAAGTACCCTTTAGCTACCCCTTTGTCACCTTTGTCACAGTCTGAAATAAAAACCTCCGAGGTTTTAGTGACGTCTACCACTGACGTCGGTACTTTAATTTTCTGTGAATGAGGAACCTTCTTTTCAATACTGATTGGATCTATCGTAAAAGTTTTCGTCTCTGTAATGAAACGGCTGATTCCAGGCAGATCAGTTCCGATACCAAAAAGGACACCAGTACATACCTACACTCTCAACCTGACACTTCTTCCGACTCACGGTTTCTTAACTACGGAAACTTGACACCACAACCTCTTCTGAGAACTCTCAGAGAACCTGACGTTCCTCTAGGTTGGTCAGGTAAGATTTCCTCTAGTCGGGACCTACAAGAAACCTTCCTTACTACGATTTCGACTTTGAGGTCATGAATCCGGTGGAGTACGTTTCTCAACTGAGTAACCTTTTTTGAGACTACGACCCTCCCTAACCCCCGTCCTCCTCTTCCCCTATTGTCTCCTACTCTACCGACCTACCGTAGTGCCTGAGCTACCTGTACTCAGACTCACTTGAGGCCCTCAACCACTACCTGTCCCTCCGGACCACACGACGTTAAGTACCCCAGCGTCTCAGTCTGTACTGACTCGCTGACTTGACTTGACTTGACTTTTGCCCCTTTTTTTTGTGTTCTTAACACCCTACACTTCTCTTTTTCACCTACTGCTTTGTTTTGAAACCGTTCTGTAGTAACCCTCTTTATAACTTTCGACTCTATCTTAGTACTTATAGAGACTTGTTATAAGGAGAGGTAATCGTTCCTCTATCGACTCTAAAGACACTCCTCTACTCCCCATCCTTCCCTACTACCCCCTCCTCCACAACGACACTTATAGGTGTGTGCCGGTTCAATTTAGGTTGAGACCCCGAAGGGTCCACCGGGATCACCATTTCTTGAGCGGACGGTTACGTCCTCTGTATTTTCTGTGCCCAAGCGAGGGACCCAGACCTTCTATGGGACCTCCCTATTTACCCTTGAGTGGGGTGACAAGAACGGTCCTCTTAGGGTACCTGTCTCCTCGGACCACCCGATGTCCGGTCCAGTATCCCAACGTTTGTCAACCTGTGTGTTTAGGTTGAGACGACGAGGACGTCGGTGTGTCGACGGGACCTACTTAGTGTACCGCTACGACTGACGAGAGGACAAGAGGAAGGGATTCATCTACTGAAACGGGGGACGTTACTGTGACATATAGGGGTTAGGTAAGAGGAACTGATGAAGTGTGACATAAAGACTTGGAAAAAATTTTAGAACCTTCGGTAGGAGGTTGTGTTGCTCAGCAGGACGAGGTCCTGACATAGGAGTCCTTACAACTTCCGTCCCGTGTCCCTTCCTAGTCGACTCCTTAGGTGGTCTTTACTTCGAAGATCTTATTTCCATCGGTACTGAAGGTTGTCTTTACACCCAAGGAAAGGTCAAAACGATTAACACGGGTCCCGGAGGACCCAAACATATCACTACGATTACAAAGTTCGATTAAGATGAAACTTCTGGTTCTCTTCCCCTGTCTCCCCCACCACTCCTTTCCCCTGAACCGAACCCGTCCCTTTTACACCCAAGAAGTCGTCGTGTCGTCTGGAGTAAGGTCTCGACCTTAAGTCTGTACGAGTCGACATTGGTTTTACGTTCGGAGTACTCAGGGTGTTACTTCCGAGAACCCAACACGACTCGACCACTCCACAGTCAGTTTATATTTCGATTATCTTATGAACGAATTTCTTATAAGGTCTCGATAGTAAATATGGTAGGTCTCTTCAGATCGAGTCGGTACCATTTCCAATTTAACTTTCTTCACTTTCACAATCAGAGAGTCAGTAAAGGTCGAGAAACACTGGGGTACCTAACATCGGTCGGTCCGAGGAGACAGGTACCCTAAGAGGTCCGTTTCCTATGACCTGACCTATCGGTAAGAGAAGAGGTCCCCTAGAAGGGTTGAGTCCCTAGTTTGGGCCTAGAGGACGTAACGTCCGTCTAAGGAATGACAGACTTGGTGTCCACCTTTCTTTCACTATTGACTTCATTGTAGATGTATCTTTTTATTGTTACCTTTAGTTTTGTTCGTCGTCGCCAACCTTCGGTACATACTGTACCTACCACGGGTTGTACGAAACCGTACAGAAAGGTGTTGTCTCAAGCCTGTATTTTTACACCCGTACACTTGTCATCTAGGAAAAGATTTTTCGAAATTTTATTTAGGAAACACCGGAAGGTATACCAAGAAATTCACAGATTTTGTGTCAGTTACAAGTCATATATCTGTAGAAATATTTTTGTATCCCGTTTTACATTGTGATGGAAAAATATGATGTAGAGTTTATCAAAACACAAGAAAAAGCTTCGTCCTTCTTTGGAAGTAACTTTTAGTGTTCCTCTACCCCCAGAGGGTTGACTTACTTGTAACTTTACCACTATGGGTGACGATAAACAATAATTTACCGATCATTTGTTAAATAACTGACATTGGGGAGTGGTAGTACCATGGTATAGGTGTATGTAAATCAGTGGACGGACACCGACCATTCTATTATACTAGGTAGGACATGAGTCACTCTGACTCAGACTGAAGAATCATTATCAACGTCTTTTAGAACCCGACACAAGGATTAGTTTTCTTGAGAATTATTTAACCTTATCGTAGAAAAACATTCCTTTTAGAGAAAAAGAAAACTAAACGTCTTACCTTAAAAAAAAGTACAAAGTCTAGAGACATAAAGAAGAAATATTGGAATGTAAAGAGAACACAAGAAAATTGAGTACGTGTACACAAGACACATGTTAAAAAAATTCATTGTTTAAAGATACATATTTTTATCAAAATAAAAAGAACGAAACTTAATACATAGACCGGATTTCACAATTTTAATGTTTTCTCATTGTCTCCCCTATACTTATGTATATTTACCAGTGGTCTTTGTTATAGAAAGAGAATCTTCATACGAGATTTTATCAAACTTATGAGAAGAAACTTTGACATGAGACTTTGTAACGGTAGTAAAGGGGAATACATACCGATCAAACTTAATTTTACTCGAGTCGTTATGACATTCGACAAAAGAAAAGTTTGTCCTTATAAGTTACATTATAAAGTACCCTTCCGTCGTCCAGATGCTCAACAAAAAACAAAAAAAACTATTAAGTAACAAAATAAGTTCTTTGTGAGTTAACACATATCACCATTACAACGACGAAACTCTTTGACCGGTTAACATGTTAACATATTAACATAAACATATTAATATCTTTCATAATTTTGACTTGTATAGTTTTACTAATCAATACAAAAAAAGAGAAAACGTAATACATAAACCGGATTTCACTACCTTAGCGTTGTCCTTCTGTTTTACCGAGTCATGTATATTTTTAACGGTCTGTAAAATATAATGTATAGTACTTTACTATACAGAGAGAATCTGTATAGAAGACTTTATCAGTACTCAGGGGAATCAAACTTGGATGAGATACTTTAGAAAACGGTAGGAAAAGTGAACACAAATCAAACTTAATTTTACTTGAGTTAATATAACACTCTAAAAAAAATTTTATCTTTACATAAGTTGAATTACGAAATACTCTTCAGTCGTACGGATAATCTAAAAAGGTAATAAGTAGCAAAATAAGTTCTTTATGGGTTAACACATATCACCATTGCCACGACCAAATCCATCGTTGACCGGTAAACACGTCTAGATTAGTTGAGATAGACTCGAACCAGATTCTTACACGGTGTCCCGTCTATACGGAGACCTCCGAGGGACCCTCGGACCCCGGAGTGGTCCCTCTCGAAAAACGTACCTCTGTCCCCCTCCCCTTCACGGTCCCAGACCGGAACTTGATTTTGGAGTCCTTAAGTCACCACAGTAGTGTTACTCTTGCAGGACACAGTCCTCACTTGGATGTAGATGTCGTACTACTGACTACCCCGGACTCGACCTGTAGTCCCACCCTGAAGTTGGACTCTTCCCTGAGGTGGGGACTATGTGCCCGTCGTAGCCAATTTACCTCGGTCAGGAGGATCCTCCCGTTCCGGGGGGTGCACAACCGAGAGTCTCGTCTCTGGTTCTCTTTACTTTCTACACTGTACTTATACGGGACTCCGGTCTGACAGTCTCAACTTCGACACTGGAGTCGTCACCTCGGGACGAAGGGAGACCCTGACCTGCCTACCTCAGGTCCAGGACCTGGGGGTAGGACCTGGACGATCTACCCCTTTCCCTCCCCTCCCCCTGTGGAAGAGAAGTGTGACTGAAACGACTCGTCGGGAGACGAGTAAGTGTGTATTGTGACAGTAAACTGAATGACAGGAGATCATTCGGAACGAGTTCAACTGAGACTTCAGTAAAACAGGGAAGTCCCCCTGAATCTTTCTTTCTTTCACTTCAGAGAGTCAACACAGGTCGAGAAACGCTGGGGTACCTGACATCGGGTGGTCCGAGGAGCCCTGAATCCACTGAGGTATATCCTGTGGATTAACGTGTCCACTTGGGTCTCGGAGGAATGATGACAGACTCCTTACTTCGTCTAACGACAACGGGTGTGGACACCAGACAGGTACAGTGACCCAAGTCCCTACCCTAAAACACAGTGGGGCAGATGTGACCCTTTTACTCTGGTTCTTTATCGTCGGAGTCATTCAGTGTCTATACCTTCTCGGGTCCAGCGACCATTTTGGAGTCCCTACTAGAATCACGACGTTTCTCAGGACAGACGAGGAAGAAGGTCTTGTCCCAGGACTCACACGTACCTGTGTGACACACCTACTACACCTACCTGACAACACCTACCTGTGTGACACACCTACTACAAGTCGTAGACTTGTGGGACCCCCATTCTGAGGGTCGAGTGTATCCTACATAAACCACCAAATCAGTGATTCAGCACAGGTTGAGAAAACGCTGGGGTACCTGACATCGGACGGTCCGAGAAGACAGGTACCCTAAGAGCTCCGTTCTTGTGACCTCACCCAACAGTATAGAAAGAGGTCCCCTAGAAGAGTTGGGTCACTAGTTTAGGTCCAGAGGATGTAACGTCTGTCTAAGAATGCAACTGTATCACCTCCTTTACGTATGTCTTTATTACCCCTTGGACTCGGTGTCGGACCTCAAACAAACGACTGTTAGTGTACGGACACATCTCCTGAGAAAAGAAGGTAATTGACACTGGAAACTTTCACTCGTTTCGACCGACACCAAATTGACGAGAGTAAAGGAACACTGTGGGGTCGATCGACAACGTGTCAGGGTTGACCATCCCAGACAAACGGAAATTTGTAAAAGGTGTTTAGTTGGTTTTACACCAAAACTCGTTTACTCGTTTCTTCGGACTCTTTTCTTCGGACTATGGGGTAGTCGGTGTGGTCGCTTGAGGACGATGGTGACGGTGGGTGTTACGGGAGGGGAAAAACGTGGAAAGTCCGGTCCCGTCGGGTTCCATCGACCCCGTCCTTCAACGACTCTTCAACCTTTGGTGTTCTCTGTGACGGGTCGTCCCGGGACCGTCCCTTTAGTGGATGTGTTTTAAAAGTCTCTATACATCCAAATCGGAGAAAAATTTTACAATAACGAAGGTAAAAAATTTAAATTAAAGATCAAGTATAATCTCATATCAGTCCTCTTCCGTTACCGTTGGGTGATATCATGAGAACGGACCTTTTAGGGTACCTGCCTCCTCGGACCATCCGACGTCAGGTACCCCAGCGCTTCTCAGTCTGTGTTGACTCGCTGAAGTCAAAGTGAAAAGTGAAAGTACGTAATCTCTTCCTTTATTGCTGGGTGAGGACACAAGAACGGACCTCTTAGGGTCCCTACCGTCTCGGACCACCCGACGGCAGATACCCCAGCGTGTCTCAGTCTGTGCTGACTGCGTTGAATCGTCGTCGTCGTCGTCTCATGCTTTACCGTTGGATGAGGTCCTCAGAACGGACCTTTTAAAGTACCTACCCGCTCGGACCATTCGATGTCAGGTACCCCAACGTGTCTCAGTCTGTGCTGACTCGTTGAAGTGGAAGAAAGAAAGATATCAAGGAAAACCTCTTCCTTTACCGTTGGGTGGGGTCACAAGAACGGACCTCTTAGGGTTCCTGTCTCCCCGGACCACCCGACGGCAGATACCCCGACGTTTCTCGACCTGTGCTGATTCGTTGATTGTGTGTGTCTCACATCAGTTACATGTCACAACACAATCGAAGTCCCCATGTCGTTTCATTCAGTCAATATCATTACGTATATAAGTAAGAAAAAGTTTAGGAAAAGAGTGTATCGAATAGTATCTTTTAACTTCTCTCAAAGGACACGATATGTCATCCAGGAACAACTAGTAGACAAAGTATATATCATCAAACACACACAATTAAGATTTGAGGATTGAATGGGAGGAGGGTAGAAAGAAAGGAGAAACCATCGATATCTAAACAAAAGATTCAGGTACTCAGACAAAGAAAAAAATTATATTCAAGTAAACACAGTAATAAAATGTAAGGTGTACATTCACTATGGTATCCTATAAACAGAAAGAGACAGACTAAATGGAGTGGATCATACTATTAGAGATTTAGGTAGGTACAACGTTATCTTGATGGTATACTAGGACCTAGTCCTTCTCGGGGACCTCTTCTTTTACCGTTTCGTGAGGTCCTAAGAACGGACCTTTTAGGGCACCTGTCTCCTTGTCCAACCCGATACCAGGTACCCCAGTGTTTCTCAACCTGTACTGACTCGTCGACTCGTACGGTGTGTCCTAGGTTGTTAGGGTGAGCACCCGAACATAGACCTCTTTTGGTATGAACTCCTTTGTATACATTCATTTCTCCTTGATTTTTCGGAGAACTACTCTCACTTTCTCCTCTCACTTTTTCAACCGAATTTCGAGTTGTAAGTCTTTTACCTCTAGTAGTAGTGAAGTATCCTTTATCTCCCCTTTGTCACCTTTGTCACAGTCTGAAATAAAACCCCCGAGGTTTTAGTGACGTCTACCACTGCCGTCGGTACTTTAATTTTCTGTGAATGAGGAACCTTCTTTTCAATACTGGTTGGATCTATCATATAAGTTTTCGTCTCTGTAATGAAACGGCTGATTCCAGGTAGATCAGTTCCGATACCAAAAAGGACACCAGTACATACCTACACTCTCAACCTGACACCTCTTCCGACTCGTGGTTTCTTAACTACGAAAACTGGACACCACAACCTCTTCTGAGAACTCTCAGGGAACCTGACGTTCCTCTAGGTTGGTCAGGTAAGACTTACTCTAGTCGGGACCTACAAGAAACCTTCCTTACTACGATTTCGACTTTGAGGTCATGAAACCGGTGGAGTACCCTTCTCAACTGAGTAACCTTTTCTGACTACGACCCTCCCTAACTCCCGTCCTCCTTTTCCCCTACTGTCTCCTACTCTACCGACCTACCGTAGTGACTGAGCTACCTGCACTCAAATTCACTTGAGGTCCTCAACCATTACCTGTCCCTCCGGACCACACGACGTTAAGTACCCCAGTGTTTCTCAGCCTGTACTGACTCACTGACTTGACTTGACTTAACTATATGGAGTCTCAAGTAACGTCGTCATACATGTTATCGGTTTCGTTCAAAGGGGAGAACCGAAGACAACAATAAGACAAAATTAGTAATTCGACACAGACTGAATATAGCTGGAATACCTGCCATCGGGTTGTCCGAGGAGACAGGTAACCGTCCACTTAAGAAATGACGATCTCGAAGGGACACCGAGTCCACCATGTCTTAGACGAACGTTACGTCCTCTATGTCAAAGGTAGGGATTCAACCCTTCTAGGAGACCTCTTCCTTTACCGTTGAGTAGGATCATAAGAACAGACCCTTTAGGGCACCTGTCTCCTCCGACCGTTAGGCATCAGGTACCTCAGTTTTTTTCAGTCTGTACTGACTCATTGATTAGATAGATAAAAGAAATAGTGACTTACTGGACCCTTGAGGAACTGAAGAAATGAATGATGCAATAAAGAAAGGTCATTCCTTTATAAAGGCATAGAAATTCTACTCTCACCGAATAAAAAAAATTTCTCCAGATTAGTTTAATTACCCTTCGTTCCTCACTTCGGCTAGATTTGACCTAAAGGAGACAGAATATATACCAACCAGAAAAAACGAAAGTTTACCCCTTGAAGGCAAATCACAAGATTCTTGAACAAAGTGTATGTGACTTCGACTAATATTTGTTTGCTTTTCGGAGGAACCAAAATTTACTCTGTCTCAAAATAAGATTATGTAATTTTAAAAAGAAAATTTTCCTAAGTAATCTCTTTTATCTTTTATATGTGAGTGAATAAAAAAGAGGGAAAATGGTACTTAACTTGAAGAACAAAATACAGAGACAAATATCTTTATGTGTCTTTATGTATATTCCTCACAAGACAAACAATCATAATAATGAGTTATCGTTTTTTACCAACTTTCTGTACTTGTTTATAAAGTGGAATTTTCTTCAACATTTAGATGTGTGTGTCTTATTCCGTCCTAAAGGTGGTACGACTGACTGTTAGTTCTCCCGTCGATACCACTATGGTCTCACATATGTACTCCTCTTCTGTCTACGTGGGTGTACAGGAATTCTTTTAGGAGTCACTTAGGGACCTCCTTCGGAAATCATTCCTTCGTCACACAAAAGACAAAACAACACAAACAAACCAAAAAAGGGGTTATCTTTCACTCAGTTACCTTTCGGTGTACTATGATCCATTGTTTTATACCCGAGACTCAAGTCTTTTTGGACTTACTGAGAATGAATGTTTTATTGCTGGTACTTGTCTGTTTAACTGGAGAGGTTGGATATTTGACACCTGAGATTGACAAGGAAGGAGGTTCGTAAGAATCTACTAATTGCCCTAAGGACTGCTTGTCATCTTTGACTCAGGGATAAGGTAGACGTAGATTAGAGAAACACCCCTTCGTTCAAAACTTTACTTATAGTCACGTAAGCACATACACACTTTAGATACTAAAGACGTCATCTCGATGGTAGTCATCTACGATTACAATAACTCTTGAACGTACCTAATTCGTAGCAATTGAGTAAATAAGTAAATGGGAAACCCCCAGTGTTTCTCAACCTGTACTGACTCGCTGATTCGTATCGTGTCGTACTCTAGTGATCAAAGTTAGGGTGAAATGTCCATTTACCTCGTGTCCCGTGGCACTGAAGTAATGCGTCTACTCTTTACTACCGTGTCTCTCAAGTCTAGTGACGGACTCCAGTGTGCCTACGATTGTGTCTAGGTCCCAAGTTAGGGTCTGGGAAGCCTCAGTACCAGACACACGAAGTGGGAGGTGGCTTACTGGAAGACCACGACCTCGTCAAGAGTGTCCCAATTACACTCCTAGTCCTAAGTCACGAACACTCTGTGACCATGTTAGACTCGTGTGTGCCACGTTCCGTACTACCCACAGTGTGACAGTGGTAGTCTTGCAGGGTTTGGTTACTCAGACTTAGACCACTGAAACTTTCTCTTCCTGGGACCCGTGGAAGTCAATCGTCACCGAGGAGAACCTTGGTCACGAGGTTTCTTTCGTGGTATCGGTGGCAAAGTCCCTTTCTGAATCTTTACACCATAACTGGTAATAATGTTGGTACGTCTTAAACTATCGAGTCAACAGTACTACAAAGAATGGAACCAATTTAAAGTACTTTAATTTCATGTGTGTCTGTTTACGTACCTGAAAACTAAATAAAAAAATGAATAACACGGATAATACTTTTTCTTTCATGTCTCAAGTTCATCGTTTCGACCGAAGGGGTCCTACACATTGTCCCTCCCAGTTCTGACACCAGAACCCCTTCTACGACTCCCTCCTCTACCCCTCGACGGGCGAAACACGCAGGACCTCCGTGCTCCTGAACCCCACCTTCCTCGACTACACCAACCCCTGTCACCACCCTCTCCGAGGGGACCTGGAAGGGACCCGGAACAAGGGACTCATTATTGTCTTAAGGAACAGTGTCCCATCTTGAGAGACAAAGGGGTCACAAACTTTTAAACAATGTGTTATTACTGTATTTTCCCCTTTTTTAGTGTATACGTGACTCTATTGGGTTTAGGTTTTTGGTTCGTCTCTCAAAGTCATTACTGTCTACTAATTCCTTTCGACTGAGGAAGTCCCTGGGAGACAGTGCTCAAGAAGGGTAGTGTCGTCTACGGACAAGAGGCTTTGTGTGTCCTCCACTACTACTATTTCATCTGGTGTGAGAACTCCTCCTCCTCCTCCATCCACATTATCCGTCTCCACAAGTACTCGACGTCGACGTCCCATAGATCCTCTTTAATAAACTAATCAACGGACAAGAAAACTTTCCAGTCATGTGTCATTACCCTCCTTCAGTATTAATAAAGACTACTGGATGACACTTCACAATGGGGACGTGGTGGTTTGGGGTTTCTTTTGTTCATGTTCGTGGTACTCGTGGTGGTGAAGGTCCTGTTAAGTCTTAAGTCAACCGTTAAGTCAGTTAGGTGTTGGAGTCGATTTAAGTGATCTTAGAAGGTTTTATAAAAAAATTACAAAAATTTCTTACTCAGGTTTTCCTTTTTATAAACACTATTTATCGTATATCGTAAAAAACGGCGGGGGGGGTGTAGAGACTCATTATTATTGTCCAATATAAGTAATTACTGATTAGTTTATAGTTTGTGAATAAAACTCTCGAAACGTACATTTTAAGATGAGAATAAATTCGAAATTCTATTGGATACTTTTAATAACACGAAGGGATCACCGAGTCTACCATTTCTTAGGTGAGTGTTACGTCCTTTGGACCCAAGTTAGGGACCCGACCCTTCTACGGGACCTCCTCCCGTACCGTTGGGTGAGGTCATAAGAACGGACCTCTTTGGGTCACCTCTCTCTTTGGACCACCTGATGGCAGGTGACCCAGTGTTTCTCAACTTTGTACTGACTCACTAATTCGTGTCGTCTCGTACTCTAATAATCAAAGTTAGTGTAAAATGTTCATTTGACTCGTGTCTCTTTTGATTGAACGGACTCCAGTGTGTAAATCTTTCATGGTCTTTGGTGTAAAGTTAGGGTCGTTGTACTGAAACTTCTTGTGTAAGAATCGACGAGACATTAGGACGTTGAGACGCGCTAACTGTGTGGTCTGTAGTTTCAATTCGTATTTATAGTTCAACTTAACGACTAAACCCTCCTAGACTCAGTAATACACAACACATATTTACTCCAAGGATTCTTCCTGTGTTCAGTATCTTTAGACCAACACTATGTCACATCACCCGTCTTCCAAAACCATTTCTCCTATAGAATAGTTTACCTTCCAGAAATCAGGTTTTAAGGACTTTGTAGTCCTCGAGTACGGAGTGAGTGGACAGACAGAACTTACAGATTGTAGTACCGACACTACAATATCCTATTAACGTGAATACACAGAAACTTCAAAACGTTCTTTATATACGACAGTTTTTTGTTAATTGTCGTGATTACTACCCAGACTGAACCGATGAGTTAATTAGAGTTCTGACTCAAAGAAGGAAACCTTTAAAGAGAAAGGGTGTGAAGTAGAAGTATCTCAGTCTTGAGGTCTTAGTGATCGTAAACCATACCTTTCCTAGAATCCCCCACTGGACGAGTATTGATTGAGGGGAGTCAGTCCAGTCCATAGTCGATTTAAGACCCGGGGGACTATGAACCTTACCTCCTCCCTACTCGTCCTGATCTCGGTCTCTAGGATTTACGTGAACCTTGGAAGTACATCCCTCTTCCCCGGTGGTTGATCATGACTGAGACACGGTCGATTTACTTATGGGATAGCCTCTGTGAGGTGTATGCACTAGAATATAGAGGTTATTGAGTCAAGTTAGATAATAACAAAGGTTGGCCGTATACTCCCGTTATAACGAGTCTTTACATTGATTAAATGGGTAAAAAGTACTTCGATTGTTATTTTATTGATCCCTGATACTATAAGCCTTCGGGTACGTGAGTTGTGGGGACGGGTACCCAAGTAGGACAGAGTCCTGGAACCGAAACCCTCAGAACGAGATACGGATGGAGAATCTCCTCCTTATCTCTTGATTCGTTCAACACACTTGGTAACTAAGTCTACCTGATTCAACTTAGGGGTCTAGATCGACACACTGAAACATGTTTCCTGACTTGATTAAAACCGTGTAACGGGACTATCGTCTTACAACCTTTTTATAACATGGTGGAGTATCCTCACCAATACTCCTCGTTTGTCTCATATGCACTTTCTATATCGTTATGTGAAACACATGTAGTTAAAGAGTCACAATCAAGTGTATAATCTACGTTTGTTCCCGATTTTAAGTTTACAGATCTTCGTTGAACTGTAGTGTAAAGAGATCAGTAATGTTTGTTTTCGATGTGTTAACTCACTTCCAGTGACAACTTCATTAAGTCTTGGATGGTGATGTAGGAGCTTTGAGGTTTTGGTTGTAAATGACACGATTCTACTGAGAATCCCTTACTACCTAAATGAGTTTTATACTACGGTAGGTAAGACGTTATAGGTCTGAAAGACCTAAAGCTAGAATTTGGTTTCAAGTTTTCAATTCAAATAAATCTCCCCTTTTCACGACATTGTACTGTGTTTCCGTTTTGAATGACGAAAGTAGAAGGTCTGTGTGAAAACATCTTAATAATAGTCGTCACTGAAGATCTTCTTTCCTCTCGTTCATAATTAGTTAATATAAGGTTCAACAAGTATAGATAACAATCTATCACCGTGTATACACTAATTCATATACACACAATTGTATATACATATATATTCCATTTTGAATGATCGTGTTTATCTCTATGAGACTATTTTACATAGTTGGGTTGTTAAGGTCCTTATTAACGAAAAAGGATGGTAATTCGTCCCTGCAAGTTCTCCATTAAACTAGTCCTCCCTTTTTAACGACATCCTAAAGTATTTCCGTTTGTTTCCGTTTTTGAATGGCGAAAGTAGAAAGTCTGTTTGAAAAAATCTTGGTCACGGCCATTGAAGATTTTTGTTACCTTCGTTCATAATTAGCCAACAGGAACGGGTAATAAAATGTTACACACGTATACATACATTTTACACACACAGACACATATATATTTATATATATACATATATTAGACGACTGTCACTCTGTCATCTCTCTCAGTAATTTTGATACTGTTACTCGGGGTGTTAAGATCCATTAACCAGAAAACATGAAAATCGGTCTCTTCAAGTTTTCTATTTATCTAATCTTTCCTTTATTTTCTGATTTCGTACTGTATTTCCGTTAGTAGATGTTTTTGAATGACGAAAGGACCAAATTTGTCAGTGACCCTCGGAGTCACCATCCCTGTTAACTCGACTGTTGATGTTCTTTACTTTTTTTCATAATCAGTTAATAAACACGGGTAATAAACTGTGACGCACACGAATATGTACACAATAACATTATATATGTATATAGACATATATATCTCTATTAGACGACTCTCTCTGTCAATAATTTTTATACTCGGGATGTCAAGGTTTTGATCAACCAGACTAAGGTCCATTAAGTATCTAAAGTAAACGTATACCAAAAGATATGTACCTTTACAACTTCAAGTACTCCCGATGTAAAATGGTATTGACCTCCCGGTATTGATTATCCTGGGTTACCGTAGGATAAAAGGAGACATAAGTATCGAGGATCGTGACACGAATGGTATTTCATCCAACAACCTCTTTATGAACAACGTTTCTGTTCATTAGTCCTTTTCACCGACGAGGCATTGAAGTCGTGGGTGACGGTTCTACTTCTTAACGATGGTTTAGTTTCAGTAAGTTTCGATCTCAGGAGTTCCCTTAGGGTGCAAACTTCCTCAATCCGGTTCAGTATAAAGGGTAGTTCGTTTTCTTTCGTCGACTTCGAAAGGTCTCGAAAGGAGTCATAGGAACCGAGTACCTGTACTAAAAAGACGTCAACACCCCGAATACCCGTATTGGCTTCGTTATAATTATTCCAATTATCGACTCACTGACATTGACCCGGTTCGTAAGCGAATTGGGAAGTGTACGCAATAGAAGAAATTAGGGGGTCACTGTGGTCTCACTAAACACAAAACCTCCTAAGGTACAATGTTTCCTCCTTTATTCTTAATCTCCCATTGACCGTCTCTCAGCATAGTCACTATTGTCACCACCGTCTCTGTCGCAAGTTTCCTACCAACAACCCCTAATTTACTCTATCTTGTTCACCTCTCATGAGATTTTTATTCGGAATCTTTCTCTTTAATTGGATGCGTTTCTGTTGTCTTAAGGTGGTAACACCGGTAATTTTAGTAGAAGAGAAGATCTCTAGAATTAGTAAGAATTGTTACTGGAAAAACAATGTCCTCGAGTCGTAAAGAAAGGTCCCCAATTTTTTTTTTTTTTTTCTAATTTAGTGTAAAAATCAATAGACTGAACTATTTTGAACTTCATTCTTAAAATAAGTACTCATTACAGTGTGTTTTTATGTTGGAATAATCATGTTTTAAAAAATTTTTCTAGTACCTGACAACCTACCTTCTTTAGTCAGTCTCTTCAACAAACCAAATAGTGAAAAGAGGACCTACCCAAGTACAG
The DNA here is from genome assembly GCA_006410555.1 of Capra ibex. Taxonomy (NCBI): domain Eukaryota; kingdom Metazoa; phylum Chordata; class Mammalia; order Artiodactyla; family Bovidae; genus Capra; species Capra ibex. Next base: position 30,191,812 of record SJYO01052474.1, read on the forward strand.
GTGTACCTATGTCAGACCATACGGAAAATACAGGAGTTACTCTAGAAAAAAAGGGATATTAGATTTTGCACCTAAACTCCATACGTACGAAACCTCATTTAGAGTTCTTACTTTTATGTTTATCTCAGTACAAAACTACAATTTCATAGGAGTTATTGACTGAAATTATTCAGGGAAAGAAAGGAATATTACTAAAATAAGTAATTTTCCATTTATCCCCGAAGGGACCACGAGTCACCATTTCTTAGACGGACGGTCACGTTCTTCGTACCCAAACTAGGGACTGGACTCTCCTAGGGTGTATGGTATCTCGTTGATTCGGGTACCGGTGTTAATAACTCGGACGTGAGCTCTCGGACCCTCGACGTTGACGATTCGGGTACACGGTGTTGACGACTTCGGGTGCTCGGGGTCTCGGGTACGAGACGTTGTGCTCTTTGGTGACGTTACTCTTCGGGTGCGTGCCGTTGATCTCTTTTGGGGCACGTCGTCACTTCTGGGTCACGTCGTTTTGTATTTACTTATTTAAAATTTTTAATAAATTTCTATTTGTTTAAAGAATAATGGTACGTAATTAACTCCATCTTTGTTATTTCTTTGTTTAAAAACATTATTTGAAGTACACGAATACTATTTAAGTTAAAGAGTCATTTCCGACCAACTTTTGATCCTGGTCTAATTAAAATAAAAAGAAGTTTTAGTAAAGTAGTCAGAAATGAAGGTACAATATAATAATCGAAAATAGTTTTTGTTTTTCGGAGATTCTTTGTTGTAATCTTTAGACCCCATCTTGCTGTAATCGTCTTCACGGGAGTAACCAAAGTGACGGTAATCTTGGGGAACGTTTCGTAAACAAAGTCTTTAACACAGTCCATTTTGTGCAGTACTTGACCTCGAAGAGAGGTTGTACCATTAACAGTGTAACTGAGTAAAAAAGGACTAATGTTCTTTTTAATTTTGGATCATCCTGTTAGTCTCGACACCAATGTAGTCTCACGTGACTCGTTTAAACGAAGGAGAGATAAATATTCTCATCTTTATTGTTAAATCCCGACAAAAACATAAGAATGAAAAAAATTTTTTTTTGTAATTAAAATAAAAATGGTATCTTTATTTTGGACGAATCATTTGGTTTTTCCTTTCTTTACACTAGGGACCCGATCAGGACGGGAGTTTACTGTTACCAAAAAAAAAAAGAGGGGGAGGGTGGAGGGAGGGGTATTGTACCACGTGCCACTACTGGGTCTCTCTACAATACCCCTCCCTCATAAGAATGAAAATTAATCAAAATCCTTTCCTATGTTTATCTAAACTACTTGTACTCTTATTTATGTAGATACAGTACGAAACCTTGTAAAAGAGACCACGATAAGATAAACGGGAAGTAACGTCAGGGTCCTGTTTCGGTTCCGTTCACAAGTTTGGTTTAAACTAGTAACCTGTTTGACTCCTAGTCCCTTCTCTATCCGAACGAAGTCTTTAAGCCTGACTACGGGTCATTTTCAGATAAATGTAAACTAATTCATGCACCAAGGGTAACGAATTTTTCCCGAAGGATAGTACATACCCAGACTCTCAACCTGACACTTCTTTCGACTTACGGCTTCTTAACTACGAAAACTTGATACCACAACCTCTTCTGAGAACTCTCAGGGAACCTGACGTTCCTCTAGGTTGTTCAGGTAAGATTTCCTCTAGTCGGGACCCAAAAGAAACCTTTCTTACTACAATTTCGACTTTGAGGTCATGAAACCGGTGGAGTACTCTTCTCGACTGAGTAACCTTTTCTGAGACCAGGACCCTCCCTAACCCCCGTCCTCCTCTTCTCCTGCTGTCTCCTACTCTACCGACCTACCGTAGTGACTGAGTTACCTGCACTCAGACTCACTTGAGACCCTCAACCACTACCTGTCCCTCCGGACCGTACGACGCTAAGTACCCCAGCGTTTCTCAGCCTGTGCTGATTCGACTTGGTGTCCCTTTCCGTGTCTTTACTAAGGATTAATCCCTGTGAGCCCCGCAAACCAGACGATCCACTCATGACTCCTGAAAGTCAGGTCTCAGGACACTAAATGTCCTGGTGACGGTCCCGGTTGTGTGAAGGTCGGGAGACGGGTTGTAGACGTAGTGTCCCAGAGGAAACCCTGTGGAACGGGCTTAGTGCTCATTGGGACTCACTAATTCTTTGTTCATATAAGAGAACTGATATCACGTAGGAAGACCCTCTCATTAAGTGGACTCACACAAGTAGGTGTGAGGAAAATCCGGACCGTGTACGATCCCGACGTTACTCTCAAACACTCTTCGTAAAAGGTTACCGTTCTTTACGTTAGAAATACATCTTACTCTCATTCAGACATATGAAATCGGAGTGGGGTAGAGATTAATGTTTTAAAATCGAATAGAATACCACCGTACATTTTATGTTTAAAGTTTTTGGATTTTTGTATTATTTTGGGGTTCTCAGATTAATAAGATGAAAAACAACTTGACGTTAGACGGAGGTAGTATGTTTGTGGCAAAATAGTAAATTATTGAGTAACAAAACCTTAACATGGAACGTAATTCGTCCTAATTTCACTGTGACTGAAATAAAAGACCCATCTTGTAAGGGTTTTCTACGTATGTACAAGAGAAAAGGAATAGTCGGTTCCAGTAGGTGTCACCTCTAAACAATACACGATTCAACTATCTATAAAAGTGTCTACAACAAAGGAATTTAGGTATGTTGTTGAAATTCTTTGTAGTGATACTAGAATTATAAAACCTTCTACTTTGGTTTAGAATTTTCCAATTCATTTTAAAAAAAGTATAAATACATAGTTTCGGATAGTCTAAATTAAGACACCCCCTCTATCGTCTTGTAAATACGATGGCAATTTATTTTGTAGTAAAATATTTCTGTAAACAAACAAAAAGTAATTACGAATTGTCTTTTTCACCACATAAAATAAACTTTTCGTCACAAGACCCTCCAATATAAATACAAATAAGTGTATGGAAGTAAATAACTTCCTTTTTCTTAGAGAACTAATTAAGGAGAATATAAAGAGAGTACAACCTGCTGTGTCTATACAAGAAATAGGTACCTCAAAAGTCAGTGCCAGTCGGTCGACTCGAAGTACATACACAGTCACCACAAGTACCATAAAGGGACGACCCTACCGTCTCGAGACAACGGTAGGAAAAGAAAGGTTATTTGGAATTATTATAGTCCCTTTTTAAAGAGGTCTTCTGTTTCCATACAAGGTCAAAATAACACCAACTAAAGTCGTTAACTTCCTTCTTTCTATCACCCGAACCCACTTTCCAGACATCGTTCCAAAGATAGACACCCCCTTTTATTTTATATTAAATTTTCTTAGTAATCTCGTTGTGGTTGTAAAACTCTAAACCTTTTTGGATCGTTCATTATTGCCTCTTCCGTTACCGTGGGGTGAGGTCATGAGAACGGACCTTTTAGGGTACCTGCCTTCTCGGACCATCCGACGTCAGGTACCCCAGCGAGTCTCAGTTTGTGTTGACTTCGCTGAATCGTCGTCGTCGTCGTCGTCGTCGTCGTTCATTATTCCGAAGGGTACATCGGGTTACCTTTTACGTCCTCTGTGTTCTCTACGCCTAAGTCAAGGACCCAACCTTTCCAGGGGACCTCTTCCTTTACCGTTGAATGAGGTCATGAGAACGGACCTTTTAAAGTACCCGTCTCCTCGGACCGTCCGATGTCAGGTACCCCATCGTTTCTCAGCCTGTACTCACTTACTGACTCCTGTCGTGTCGCTCACCATTTTACTTCCGTAGTAACTTGGTCACGAGTGGCACCGGAAAGTAGGTGTTATCTAACAGTCTACGACTAATAACAAGAATAGAAACTACCTTTCCTTTCAAGTTCTGAAGTACATTGAACGGGTTTCAGTGTCGACAATTCATCATTTCGATCTAATATGGAACTGGAAGTAAAAAAAAGGTAAACATTTCTACCGCATACTGAAAATTTATGGGGGTACATTTATGAGGTATAGTTCCGAAGGTTTTAAGTACTTATGTAAATAACAAAACAGTCGAATAAAAAGACAAAAAAAACAAACAAACAAAAAACAAAAAACAAAAAAAAAAATGGTATGATACGTCGTACGGCATAGGACCAAGGACTAAAAAATTTTTTTATAGAGAAAACGACATAGTATCACCTCGGAGAAAACCCCATCTACCCACCCAACACCCTTACCCCTACCTCCTCCTCTGGTCCATTGAGACTACCAAAGAGATAGACACTCTTAGAAATTACGGAAGATTTGATGAAGGAAAAGGGTAGAATAGAACATAAAATTGAATACGAGAGAAAGTGGTTTACTGTGTAAGAGTACAAGCCTTTGATACACCTTTGAGTAAGAAGTAAATTGACTAAGACTTTACGTGGTATAAATAAAATAAAGGGTGTTTTTATTTGTGAGTCTCTTCAAATAGTAAAAATTTTTCACTATACGTCAACGAAAAAAAAAAGTTACGTTAGGGATAGTTCGATGGTCGGTATAAAAAGTGTCTTGATCTTGTTTATTAAAGTTCTAAACATGCCTTTATGTTTTTTGGAGCTTATCGGTTTCGTTAGAACTCTTTCTTCTTACCTTGACCTCCTTAGTTGAACGGACTGAAGTCCGAGATGATGTTTCGGTGTCAGTAGTTCTGTCATACCATGACCGTGTTTCTGTCTGTATATCTAGTTACCTTGTTTTATCTTTCGGGTCTTTATTTAGGTGTGTGTACACCTGTGGAATAGAAACTGTTTCCTCCGTTCTTATATGTTACCTCATTTCTGTTAGAGAAATTGTTCACCACGACCCTTTTGACCAGTTGGTGAACATTTTCTTACTTTGATCTAGTGAAAAATTATGGCGTGTGTTTTTATTTGAGTTTTACCTAATTTCTAGATTTGTATTCTGGTCTTTGATATTTTGAGGATCTCCTCTTATATCCGTTTTGTGAGAGTCTGTATTTAGTGTCGTCCTAGGAGATACTAGGTGGAGGGTCTTAAGACCTTTATTTTCGTTTTTATTTGTTTACCCTAGATTAATTTTAATTTTCGAAGACGTGTTGTTTCCTTTTATATTCGTTCCATTTTTCTGTCGGAAGTCTTATCCTCTTTTATTATCGTTTACTTCGTTGACTGTTTGTTGATTAGAGTTTTTATTTGTTCGTTGAATACATCGAGTTAAGGTCTTTTCATTTGCTGGGTTAGTTTTTTACCCGGTTTCTTGATTTATCTGTAAAGAGGTTTCTTCTGTATGCCTACCGATTGTTTGTGTACTTTTCTACGAGTTGTAGTGAGTAATAGTCTCTTTACGTTTAGTTTTGGTGTTACTCCATGGT